>CM056052.1:435021788-435496788 GCA_029574335.1 Rana kukunoris
CTACGGGCACGCGAGAGGTACCTGAAGTCTTGTATAGGGAACTCTTGGTGGACTTCCTGCATTTGAAATAGAGCGGCAGCAGTGGTGTGAGAGTCTAAAGCTTACCCCCCTCCTCATTCCCCTCGGATAAAAAAACCTCCTGCCAAGTGGAGACGGGCACGTGTGAGAGGTACCTGTAGCCCGGTATAGAGGAATACCTGGTGGAGGTGTGGCGGTGGTGTGAGAAACTCCCCGCAGCGTCTCCCCTGGATTGTAAGGTTGGAATAGTAGAGACAGAGGGACTTTTCTGGGGGAGTGGAAAATAGAAGTAATAACATTTTGGCTCTAAAAAAGTCGATAGGTAAATAGAAGAGGGATGAGGCAACTAATGTAATTTTTAAACAGAACAAGATCATAATTATCGGGTCTTAATTCACCTGGTTTTAATGTATGTTACATTGAAGGTTCTTATATGTGATATTTTTAAGTTTTAGCCTGTTTGGTGATTTTATTATATAGTCATTTTAACTGGGTGTTGCAGGGGTAAACTTTGGTGATATGGCAGAGGATAGAGTGTCAGCTGTATTATCAATATGCTACTCTTCTGAATATTTAATAAGGTTAAATAAGTGTTATTCCTTAAATGATCGCATTAACCACTTGCTTACTGGGCACATATACCCCCTTCCTGCCCAGGCGAAATTTCAGCTTTCAGCACTGCATCGCTTTAAATTAAAATTGCGCGGTCGTGCGACGTGTCTTACAAACAAAATTGACGTCCTTTTTTTCCCCACAAATAGAGCTTTCTTTTGGTGGTATTTGATCACCTCTAAGTATAACTGATGAACTACAGCGCTACTAAATCCAAAATACACCACACAATTAATAAATAAATGTAAAAAGCTGCAGTATGTGAAAAAGGTTACCAACCAAACAACAAACGTGAAAAATATAAACATATGCGCTAGAAACAACTAATTGTGTGATAACTTACTAAGATCAATCCAATAGTGATAATTATTCAACCCTATATAGGGGAATAAACGTGTTGCCACAGTGGGGTGAGGCACAAAATATGTGAATAAAAAAAAAAGTGTAAAATACCATAAATTAATACAAAACGAATTAATCCAGATCATCAATTAGTACTCAATTCCAGCATATGCTCTATGGACATTACCCATGATTAAGTCACGTGGCAAGTGACACAACGCGTGGGGGAGGAGTCTGCCGTACGAGATCTGTCGGAAGTTCCCGAGTGAGGACCTCTACACTTTTCGTTACGGAGTGGCTTGATTCAAAGACGGGGAGAGCGTGAGTGGATCGGAGCATAGCATTGGCAGCGGTATTATGGTGTCTGGCTGTATTACACTATTGTGTTTTCCCTTTTCTTACATGTCCCACACCTGCTGTGGTGTATTGTGAAGGGGGGCTGAAGCCTGTTTTTTGCACTAATGACCAAGGCTGTGTCGTTGAAGTTACTGAAGTGTTTTGAAGCTGAGCATAAGGCACCTGTTTCACAGAGCTGTTGTATCCAGTGACACTCTCACGCTGCTGCTAATTAACATTGCTTAACCCTATTTTACCATCTACTCTACAGGGACGGTATTCTGGAATTGAGTACTAATTGATGATCTGGATTAATTAGTTTTGTATTAATTTATGGTATTTTACACTTTTTCATTCACATATTTTGTGCCTCACCCCACTGTGGCAACACGTTTATTCCACCTATATAGGGTTGAATAATTATCACTATTGGATTGATCTTAGTTTATATTTTTCACATTTGATCACCTCTGCGTTTTTTTTTTTGCACTATAAACAGAAAAAGAGCGCCAATTTTGAAAAAAAAACGCACAATATTTTTTACTTTTTGCTATAATAAAAATCAATTTTTTTAAAAAATATATATTTTTTTTCTCAGTTTAGGCCGATATGTATTCTACATATTTTTGGTAAAAAAAACAATTGCAATAAGCGTATAGTAATTGGTTTGCGCAAAGGTTATAGTGGCTAGGAAATAAGGGATAGAATTCTGACATTTTTTTTTTTTTTTTTTTACTAGTAATACGGCGATCTGCGAATTTTGTCAGGACTGCGATATTGCGACGGACACATCGGACACATTTTTGGGACCATTCACATTTATACAGAGATCAGTGCTATAAAAACGCACTAAATTACTGTATAAATGTGACTGGCAGTGAAGGGGGTGAGGAAGGGGTTAAATGTGAGTCCTGGGTGTGTTCTAACTGTGTGGAGGGAGGGGGGTGACTGGGGGAGGTGACCGATGCCGTCTCCCTATGTACAAGGGAAACAGCATCTGTCTCCTCTCACTGACAGGACGTTTACACACAGAGCTTCACGTCCCTGCTCTAAAACTGCTGATCAGCGGGTACCTGGCGGACATCGCGACCGCCAGGCACACGCATCGGCATCTCGGAGACGCGCCGCCATCGGCGCACGCGCTCCCCCCAGTGGCCGGAGAACACGATGCCGTCAATTGACGGCAGCTTGGATATTCAGATCCACTAAGCTGCCATCAATTGACGATAAGCGGGGCCTCAAGTGGTTAAGGAAAAAATTATAAAGTACAATATTATGCGCAGTTCTGTAAGGAATAAAGGTGATCAGTGGTCTGAACCTGCATATATTGACCTAGCAGTAAAGGATAAAAGGTTACCCCAGGATGTATCAGGAAAAAAGACGGAGACTTTAAAGGCAGGCCTCATAAATGTCCGCTCAGCTTTAAAAAATGCAGCGGTCATTTATGACCTAATAGTTGAGCATAACCTGGATCTACTTGCCATGACGGAGACGTCGTTTTCGCTGCTTCTCCCCCACGGCTGGATGAATTAGTTCCAGGGGGATATAAAATAGTGAAGTGTGACCGCCAGTTTAAAAGGGGAGGAGGTATAGCCCTTATTTTAAGAGCGGTATTAGATTTTGAGGTCATTAATTGCGCTGAAATCTATGCTTCATTAGAAAGCTTGGCTTTAAGATCGAAGAAAAGTCCGGAAGAGACTGTTGGCCTCACTATCATCTATCATCCTCCGAGTATGAATTTGACTGTCTTAAAGGATATTACAGAATTGTTAATCGGCCTCAGTGTTGCAGTTTCCCAAGTCTTTAGTTGTGGGGGACTTTAATATATGCGCTGATGATATTAGCAATGCAGAAGTTTAGCAACTTCTGCATTATGCTAATAGCCTGGGATATACAGAAGGAGTAAGTAAACCCACCCATAGGGCTGGGCATACTTTAGATTGGATATTGCATACTGGCTGTGTAACCAGGACTGAACCGCTGATAGAGGTGGCTTGGAGTGATCATTTTTTCCATAGGTTTTAAAATAGTGGGAAATGTACAAAAAAAAAACACCTGAATATACCTAATAGAGTTATTAAACCATGTCTTACACGTAATTATGCGAAAATGTCCGCAGATGCTTTCTCTAGAATATTTCTAGAGAATGCAGATATTAGGGTATTTCAAAATATATATACTGTTGAGGATAAAAAAAAAATATTTAAAGCGGATGGTCCACAAAAAAAAAAAATATTAAAAGCCAGCAGCTACAAATACTGCACCTGCTGACTTTTAATATTAGGACACTTACCTGTCCTGGAGTCCAGCGGCATCCGCAGCAGAGAACAAGCGTTCGCTCGTCTCTCTGCTGCTCCCCCCTCCATCCACAGTGAGGGAACCAGGAAGTGAAGCGCTCCGGCTTCACTGCCCGGTCCCTACGGCGCATGCGCGAGTCGCGCTGCGCCCGCCGATTGGCTCCCGCTGTATGCTGGGAGCCGAGAGTTCCCAGCACACAACGGGAAAAACCCGTCTTTTGCCCGAGTCTGCGGGCCAGAAATGGGTGCAGATACCTGTCTTTAGACAGGTATCTGCACCCCCCTCCCCCTGAAAGGTGTCAAATGTGACACCGGAGGGGGGGGAGGGTTCCGATCAGCGGAACTTCACTTTAGGGTGGAGATCCTCTTTAATTCAGTAATAACGAAAACTTTAGATCTTCTGGCCCCAAAAAAAACTGAGTCAAAATACAAGATCCCCAACAAACAATCCGCTTTGGTTTAATCAGAAAACTCGAACGCTAAAATGGAGTTGCAGAGTGCTAGAAAAAATATGTAGGAAAGATCCTAATTCCATTACCAGAGAGGCATATAGAGCAGCTTTAAAAAAATAGAACGCTGAAATAAAAAAAGCCAAAAAAACATAATTTAACAGAGAAAATTAGGTTGGCGGAAAATAAGGCCGCAGAACTATTTAAAGTTGCCAATACTCTTGCAAACCCAAGCTGTTTAGACATCAAGGAAGAATTCTCTCCTGAATTAAGTGAGAATTTAGCAGAATATTTTAAGCAAAAAATTATTGACATAAGAAACAATATGAAAACAAAGAAAGGAAAAAATGGCCAAAAAAAATAATTTTTTTTTTATATATATGGCTGAATATTATACATCCCTGAGATATCCGGATTTCCTACCATTTGATTTTAAGCTTATTAGACCTTTGGTAAAACTTAGGTCTCTGAGGTGAGAGTACCCATCTTTACTGGTGAAGGGATCACATTCAGAATTGATATTGGTTTACCAGTCACGTGGTGATTTTCTCCTTATTTGGTCGCAGGATTTTTACTCTTCACACACACACACACACACACATATACATATATATATATATATATATATATATAATTTTTTTTTTTTTTTTGGACATTTTTCCTTTCTTTGTTTTCACATTTATGAGTATGTTTAATACCATTCCATTTGTAATCATGTTTATTACCATTTCTATTTAAAGTTTGCGCTACACTTCTTTAATTTTATCTACTATTGGGATTTTGTGAATGTCCTTTTTTGGTGTTTAGCTTGCATTCATATGAAATATACTCTGGTAGTTATTTCATTCTTATATTTATTAGTACATTCTTGATATATTATTAATTTTTGATTCTCTATTTTTGCGCTGAGTGCACCCCTCACTTTTGTTATAAGAAACAATATACCAGATTCTCCTGTATACAAAGGGGTAAGTTTTACCCGTTTTTCGGCGGTAACTAGCATAGAGATACTGAAGATTCTTAAGTCGCTCAGAGCTTCGTCTTCAGCGCTTGATCCATGCATAGCGCAGCTGGTGAAGGACTCTGCGGTTACCTTGGCACCATTCATAGCGGACATTATTAATGTGTCTTTTGCTACTGGAACAGTGCCAACGTGTTACGGTCTGATTTAAGTATTAACAGACCAATTTCGACGTTGCCTTTTTTAGCTAAAATAATGGAGAGGGCTGTTGTGTGGCAACTTCAGCCGCACTTGGAATCCAATAATATTTTTGATGAATATCAGTCGGGATTCCGTCCTGGTAGAGGTACAGAGACTGCTCTGATTAAAGTTAAGGATGATTGCCTATGGGCCATGGACAGCGACGAGGCGTCAGCATTAATACTGCTGGATTTGTCGGCTGCATTCGATACTGTGGATCATGCCAGACTTCCGGAAAGGCTGGTGTCTGTGGCCGGGCTTGAGGACATGGTATTGACATGGATGGCCTCATTCCTGCAGAATAGGGCTCAGAGGGTAAGACTGGGAATGCGTTATTCATCTAATAGTTCCTTGTCCTGCGTGGTTCCTCAGGGTTCGGCGTTATCGCCGAATTTATTTAATATTTACATAAGGCTGTTGCTATATATTATTCAGCGCCATAACCTTAGCTTTCACGTTTATGCAGATGATACGCAAATTTTAAAATTGCCTAAAAATAAAAATAAGGAAGTCCAGGTTGATTTGGCAGCCTGTCTGGAGAAAATACAGTCCTGGATAGGAGCCAATTACTTAAAACTTAATGGCTCAAAAACGGAATGTATCATCATCAGTAATCCGAGTAAAACCAGTTTGACGGATTTTCCTTCTTAGCCGGTTTCGTTTATGCCCCACCCGACCCCGGCCACTAAGGTCCGGGACTTGGGAATTATTTTGGATTCCGAATTGTCTTTGAAGGCGCAGGTAAACCAGGTGGTAAGCCAGTGCTATTACCATCTGAAACTCCTGCGTTCTACATTGGATTTCATTGACGAGGTGGACAAAGTCCACTTGATCAATGCTTTCATTGGTAGTCGGTTGGACTACTGTAATGCACTATATATGGGGTGCTCAAAAACCCTTATGCATAAGCTTCAGTTGATCCAAAATGCGGCAGCTAGGTTACTAACGGGGGTGGGCCGTCGGGCCCATATTACACCATCTCTGAAAGCCTTACACTGGTTACCGTTTGCTGAACGAGTCTCGTTCAAAGTGGGTTGCATCGTCCACAAAGCTATCCATAAGATAGGACCAGGGTATGTGCAAAATGTTTTTACCTGTTACGTTCCCAGCAGATCGTTAAGATCTGCTGATCAGGTTAATTTGACGGTCCCTAAATTTAGAAGAACTAAATGTGGAGGGAGGACTCTGGATGTACAAGGTTCAATATTCTGGAACTCTCTACCTCTATACTTAAGACGGGAGAAGGACTTGTTAAAGTTCAGGAAGCTTTTAAAAACGTTTTTATTTTCTCAGGTGTATGGCCCTAATTAGGGTAAGATATTAGCAGTTTTAGTTTTTAATGTTATTATGTGGTTTTATACTGTTATTATACTGTAATGTGAGATGTATCTGTACATGTATCTGTGGTTCTATGAGCGCATCGAGGCCTTTGGGTAATGACTGCGCTCCCAAAAAGCATTTTTATAAATAAATAAATAAAAATAAAATGCTCAGTATAGAACCTCACTGAAAACTAAGCATGTGCAGAGTTGCCACCACAGCTGCAAAATCCCTAGCTGAATTGGGGACATGAACAGAAGGCAGAGATAGAGAGCTGCAGGATCAACCAGGTTATTTGCAGTATACAGAAAACAAATGCCATAGTGACGGAATATGAACAGCATATGATGTGGGTTTAGTGACACCTACGTACAGAAAACAAAACGTATATTATGCCTGAAAGCATACAGTTTCAAAATACACAAAATTTATTACCAACCCAGTTCTGGCTTTTATGTTGTTTCGCATTATAAAATCACTCCAAAAGAGATCTGATCTAGTTTAAAGCACACATTTATTTGTGTTTTACAGTTTATATATTTTCAGAACAGACTGTACAGTAAAGTAGTATTTTATTTCCAAGGCCTTACAATAAAAGACAAACTGAAAAAAAAAAAAAAAACGTAACAGAAGTGCAGTTGAAATAAATATTAAATTTTAAGAGCATTCGGGTTACATGAAATGGCAATATCCAAGGTTAAAAAAAAAAAAAAAAAAAGAAGTATGCTTCAGTAGGTGATATAAATGAGGACCTGAGTTTAGAGTTCTGTGCTTCAGAAAATATCTGCAAGGTAGTTCCGGCAGTAGGAGAATTTTTCAAACATTTGAATGAAGGATGTTATTCTGATGTAACCAATCCATCCAATATAATTTATGTTTCTGGTACTTTGGGACGGCTTGTAATAAAGTCTGACCTTTTTTAGTGCAATCAGCTCTTCAGCACCTCATTTTGCTATATAGCCTGTGAAAAGCTTATAACGAAAATCATTGTGCAAAACAACAGCAATAACATTTGATCTTGACGCTTCTTTCACTGGCTTTGTTAGGTCATAAATAATGACCCGTCATCGATGGGAACAAATTCTTCTGCTCATCAAAAAAAATGCACCATCTTAATTACAATATTACAGTATTTTATGGTTCTTTACTGTCAACTAAGTATCCAGATGCATCTTCTTTCATACTGGAAGCGGGAGTTCACACAAACAATGGAGTGGTTAGTCAATTGGCATAAGCAACTTTAGCACACAAGATTTTTTTTTTAACTCTTAAAGCCGTGCCACTGGTGGCTTTTTGACTGGAATCTGCAATCCTAAAAAAATAAATAAAAAAAAATTACATACATTATATATATATATATATATATATATATATATATACACATATACATACACACACACACACATACACATATATATATATTATATATATATACACACACACACACAGTGCCTTGCGAAAGTATTCGGCCCCCTTCAACTTTGCGACCCTTTGCCATATTTCAGGCTTCAAACAAAGATATAAAACTGTAATTTTTTGTGAAGAATCAACAACAAGTGGGACACAATCATGAAGTGGAAAAAAAATTATTGGATATTTCAAACTTTTTTAACAAATAAAAAACTGAAAAATTGGGCGTATATAAAAAGTGCAATACAATAAACATTGTTTGAGTAAATTTAGAAGAGGAAATAAATCGCGCTAACCCTGTGATCATTCAACGTTAAATTGATAATATACTATAAAAATGGAATAAAAGTGATAATTAAACCACCAATATTCAAAATATTGAAAAATGTCCCATACACAAATTAATATTGTAACAGATTAATCAATAATATAAAGAAAAGCCACAACTGTGTTGGTTCGTGAAATCCCAAAAATTGTGTCAATGAATATAAAACCAAAAAAAAATTATATAATAAAATGTGGGGAAAAAAAGTATAAATAAAATAACTGTACAGCGGTGCTCTGTGAAAAAAAAAGGGATTTTTAATAACAGCTTACCTGTAAAATCCTTTTCTTGGAGTACATCACGGGACACAGAGCGCATAGTCATTACATATGGGTTATATGGGTACCTTCAGGTGTGGACACTGGTGTAATCAACTTCACAGGAAGTTCCTCCCTATATAACCCCCTCCCACTGAGAGTGCTTTAGTTTTGTAGCAAGCAATTTCTCTGAGGTTACACAATGTTCCCCAAAAAGAGGGGTGGGAGCTCTGTGTCCCGTGATGTACTCCAAGAAAAGGATTTTACAGGTAAGCTGTTATTAAAAATCCCTTTTTCTTGATCGTACATCACGGGACACAGAGCGCATAGTCATTACATATGGGATGTCCCAAAGCAATGCTCCATGAAGGGAGGGAGACCGTAAGGCCAAAAAGAAAATATATCAGGAGGTAAAATAGCTCCACCAACAGAAAAAAAGGGGGCGTGAACCGGGCCAGAGGATTCTATACTGCTGCCCGTAGGACCGCCTGCCCAAATGCTGCGTCCGCAGCCTTTGTGACATCCAACTTATAAAATTTAGTAAACGTATGTACGGAAGACCAGGTTGCCGCTTTGCAAACCTGTGCCATAGAGATCTGATGGTGTGCCGCCCAAGAGGCACTCATGGCCCTCGTAGAATGGGCTTTAACTGATAAGGGAGGTGGAACGCGCTTCAGACCATAGGCCTGAAAAATCAGCTGCTTAATCCACCTAGCCAAGGAAGACTTGGCAGCCGGCTGACCCTTCTTGGGGCCATCCGGAAGAACGAAAAGCACATCTGTTTTCCGAATCTTTTCTGTAGCCTTGAGATAAACCCTCATGGCTCGGACCACATCCAAAGTATGAAGCAATCTTTCCTCTCTGGACTGGGGAGTAGGAAAGAAGGATGGTAGGACTAGATCCTGATTCAAGTGAAAACTGGATATGACCTTAGGAAGGAAAGAAGGCTGAGGCCGCAGAACTACTCTGTCCTTATGCAGAATCAGGTACGGTTCCCTGCAAGACAAGGCTGCCAGCTCGGAGACCCTTCTGGCCGAAGCCATAGCCACCAAGAAAACCAACTTTCGGGTTAGCAGCACAAGAGGGATTTCTGTCAGAGGTTCAAACGGCTGCTTTTGTAAAGCTGACAAGACCAGATTTAAATTCCAGGGGCAGAGGGGAGCTCTAATAGGGGGATTTACATGCAAGACCCCCTGCAAAAAGGTTTTCACAAGCGAATGTGTGGCCAAAGGCCTTTGAAACCATATCGATAAGGCAGATACCTGCCCCTTTAGAGTACTAAGAGCCAACCCCTTGTCAACGCCGACCTGGAGGAATCGCAAGATCCTGTCAATAAAAAACTTGCGAGGATGCCCTCCTTGAGACTCGCACCACTCCACATAGGTTCTCCAGACTCTGTAATAGATATTTCTAGAGACTGGCTTTCTAGCTTGAATTAATGTAGATATGACTTGGGCAGAGAGGCCTCTGCCCTTAAGAATTAGAGATTCAGCCGCCAAGCCATCAAATTTAGCTGCTGTGAAGCAGGGTGGTAGATCGGGCCCTGAGACAGCAGATCTGGGCGCAGGGGGAGTGGCCACGGTGCCCTTACTGACATCCTCACGATGAGTGCGTACCAAGCCCTTCTGGGCCAGGCTGGGGCCACCAGGATCACCGGCCTGCGCTCCACCCTGATCCTTCGTAGAAGGCGGGGAATCATCTGTAGTGGAGGGAACGCATACAGGAGAGAAAACTGGTGCCAGGGGCAAACCAACGCATCGGTCCCGTAGGCCGAGGGGTCCCTGGCTCGGGATACGAATTTTTCCAATTTCTTGTTGAATCTTGTTGCCATGATGTCCACATCGGGAACTCCGAATCTTTGGCAAATCTCTTGGAATACCTGGGGGTGAAGAGACCACTCTCCCGGGAGTAACTGTTGACGACTCAAAAAATCTGCTTGAGAATTGTCTATCCCTGGGATGAACACTGCTGAGATGCAGGGTACATGGGCTTCGGCCCATGAAAAAAATCAGGTTTACTTCCTTTTGAGCCGCTAGGCTCCTTGTGCCCCCCTGGTGGTTTATGTATGCCACCGCCGTGGCATTGTCGGACTATATCCTTACTGGCAGACCCTGCAGGGGAAGAGTCCAGGCGACCAGGGCCAACCGAGCAGCTCTGATCTCTAGGACATTGATGGGAAGCAGACTTTCTGCCTCTGACCACTGTCCCTGCTGGGTCCGTTTTCCTAAGATTGCCCCCCAACCTGTTAGGCTGGCATCTGTGGTTACTATTTTCCACGAGATGGGGCAAAAGGTTTTCCCTTTTGATAATTTTTGAGGGATCAGCCACCAGTACAGGCTGTGCCTGACTCCTGGGGAAAGAACTAATGGACGGTCTAATGCCTGTATGGACTTGTTCCAAGCAGAGAGAATAGCTGCTTGCAGAATTCTGGTATGGATCTGGGCATAGGGCGCTGCTTCGAAGGCGGCCACCATCTTTCCCAGCAGTCGCATGCATAGGCGAATAGTCGGCCTCTTTTTGCCTAAGACTATTTGAATCGTTTGAATTAACGACCTGATCTTCTTTTGAGGTAAAAATACCCTCTGGCATTCTGTATCTAACCGAAAGCCTAGATATTCCAACTGCCTTGTGGGTTGTAACCTTGATTTTTCTTGGTTCACAATCCACCCGAATTCTTCTAGATGCCGCACTGTGCGGACTACTGCATGATTGAGGTTGGAAGCTGAACTGTCGATAACCAGGAGATCGTCCAGGTATGCTAGGACCAAGATGCCTTCTGTCCTTAGGACGGCTAGTACCGGGGCTAACACCTTTGTGAATACCCGTGGAGCTGTTGCCAACCCGAAAGGGAGGGCTACGAACTGGTAATGACTTTGATTTATCGTAAAACGAAGAAACTTGTGATGTGCTGGGTAAATCGGCACATGCAGATATGCATCCCTTATGTCTATAGATGCTAGGAAGTCGCCCTGATGCAGGCTGGCTGTCACTGAACGTATGGAGTCCATACGGAAGGTCTGAATCCTTAGAAAGCGATTTAGGCGTTTGAGGTCTAATATAGGCCTGACGTCGCCATTGGGTTTTGGTATAACAAAAAGGTTGGAGTAGAATCCCAGACCCCTTTCTTGGGTTGGTACTTCTACAATTACTCCTTGGAGCAAGAGGCGATCCAACGCCTTTACGAGAGAGGCCCTCTTTAACGGGTCGCTTGGAAGACTTGACCCCTGAAAATGAGGAGGGGGGATTTCTCGAAACTCTAGTTTGTAGCCTGAGGCTACTACGGACCGAACCCAAGCGTCGGGAATTCTGGCCTTCCAGACTTCGGAGAAAAACTGAAGCCTCCCCCCCACCCAAGAGAGTGGGGGCGCCCCTTCATGAATCTGACTTGATGACTGGTTTAGCCGGCTTGCGAGACCAGGGCCTCTTGTTTGCCGCGGCTTGTCCCTGTGGGCGGCTATTAACTGCTGAACGCCCGGGAGGCCGTCGATACTGCCGAGAAGTCGAAGGGGCCGAGCCTACAATGGCCTGACGTTTAAACGTGGGCCCACGCGGTCTTTTCTTGACCGGTAAGGAAGTACTTTTTCCACTTGATATGGTGTGGATATATTTATCTAAGTCTTCCCCGAATAGTCTTCCCCCATGAAAGGGAAACCCTGCTAGAAGCTTTTTGCAGGGTGCCTCTGCTGACCAGTTCTTTAGCCACAAAAGACGACGCATGTGAACCATCAGTAGAGATGAACGGGATGCCTGTTGGATGGAGTCCTTAATAGCATCTATTGCAAAGCAGAGAGCCCTAGGGAATTCTGCTAATTCATGAGTATGCTGAGCCGGCATGTCCTTTAATATATGTTTTGCCTGATCCTTCAAGGCCTGACAAACACCAATGGCTGCTACTGCTGGCTGAACCATGGCACCTACTGAGGTGAAAGCTGCTTTCAGTAGGGTCTCGAATTTCTTGTCGACCGGATCCTTGAACATCTGGACATTTTCAACCGGACAGGTCAGGGATTTATTCACGCAGGAAATGGCCGCGTCCACTGTGGGGAGTGCCCATTTCTTTAAATATTCCTCTTCCATAGGATAGAGAATAGAGAATCTTTTAGAAGGGAAAAAGATTCTATCAGGTCGAGCCCAATCCTGGTAAATCACGTTCCGCAGAAGGGGGTGCATTGGAAAAGATGCACAAGTTAATGGAGCCTTTAAAGAACCCAATGAGGATACCTCCGGGGCTACTAGTTCTGGCACTGGAAGTTTAAAGGCAGTGCGAACCATATCTGTCAAAGACTGGATCCACAGGCCCTCCGCTTGAGAGGCCGAAAAATATTCATCTATAGTGGAATTTTCCCTGTCTGAACCGTCGGGACTTGGGTCTGCCTGATCCCCTTGTGGGTCCCGTTCCTCTGAAGAGGAGACCTCTGCATCTGAAAACCCCACACTGGGTGAGGGGGATCTAGCCCGCTTGCTACTTGGGCAAGGACGGGAAAGCAACGCAGTTAACCTTTTCTCTAGCCCACTCATGGTGGCTGCTAGCATTTCTTCCGTCACGTAAACGGGAATGGGTGGATCGGGGGCCGCCTCTGCCCCCAGCACCCCCAATGGCTCTTGTACTATGCCACTCGGTGTCCTGACTGGCGAGGGTGGGGCCGTAGAAGCCTGGCCCAAATCCTCTGACCCCGATGGAGACCCCTTTTGCTTTTTGGCACCTTTAGCAGCCTTGGCTGGTCCAGATCCCTTTGGAGCCATTGTACAACCTTGGGTCACCCCTATAGCCAACACCTGACTGTTGCAGCTAGGAGTAACCAATATGAGGGCAGGTATGAGTAAAATGAAAAAGAACTAATTTCTCTCTTTTTCTTTTTTTTTTTTTTTTTTTTCAAAAAATTTTTTTTTTTTTTTACCCGCCTGGGAGGTGGCAATACTGAGGAAACCTGTGAGTATTGACACACCAATGCCCGTTAGCCGGAGTCCAAGGTAGACTCAGATACTGCTGGATCTAAGGCTGAGTCCCTTTAAGCAAAAAAACTTTTTTTTTTTTTTTTTTCTGGTCAATAGTGGACCTAAGTCCTAGACCTGAAGATCCACAAAACCGCCACTAGGTGTCCCTGTGTGGCCAACAGACCCAGCTGCACGCTCTGTATCCTTTCTTCCTCTGCCTCCAGGAGGGAAAGACCAGCCAGAGAGAAGTTTTTCCCTTTATACAGACCCTGACGCTGCTGGCCCGCCCCCCCTGACGCTGCTGGCCCGCCCCCCCCCGACGCATGCCGACGCTATAAAAGGCGGCGTGCACGCGCGCGCGTATGCGCGCGCACAATCGCGCGCACCACGCTGAAACCACATGGAGGAAGCAGAGCAGAGGAACAACATGGACCAGCGTTATGCAGCACCAACAGACACCAGGTAAGCACTATCTTATTGTAGTGCACACACAGCGAGGAAGCTGTCCCCTAGAGCTTCCTAAGAAACAGGAGTTTTTACCAGCAATTTCCTCTTTAAAACATGTGGGGTTGCAGTATCAGTGTTAACAGGCAGACCTGGGGTGAGTAGCAAATATACAACTTACACAAGTATACATACATCTACATGTTATCTGGGTAAACATTAGAATCCCATCCTGCCTCAACAGACATAGTGGAGATAGTGGCTGATGCACCAGCATACTGTTAGCCAACCCAGAACCCCCAGGGGGATACCTACTGTCGAACCAAGTCCCGCAGGTTCCCTCTTACCTGCTCCACGCCGCAGGGTATTGCAAAATGCAAGAGGCCCAACCTTCCCCCATCTCCGTGGGTATTGTCTTGGACCTTCAGGGACCGGGGTCCTGTGTTAAGGAACCCACACCCCTGGACCTATATAGCATCCTGGCATCAGTAGCGTTTAGTTCTTGGAAGAGACTAAGGCACTGGAGCCCAGAATCCAGCCCTCCAAGGAGAGGCATTATAGGCAACACCCCACTCCAGCAGGGCCCGGGTACCGTACATCTTGGCTCTGAAGCACTTCGGACGGATCCGGCTAGCTATCCTGGGTCCCGAGACCTCCGAGGGACAGCTAGACGTGACCAACACCTAAGACACTGGCGAAAAAACTAAAGCACTCTCAGTGGGAGGGGGTTATATAGGGAGGAACTTCCTGTGAAGTTGATTACACCAGTGTCCACACCTGAAGGTACCCATATAACCCATATGTAATGACTATGCGCTCTGTGTCCCGTGATGTACGATCAAGAAAAAAGTCCATACAGTTGTGAAATGTCGTATTAAAAAAGAAACGTGTTGAATCCACCACCAATCAGCAGAAACGACTTCTTACCAGCTTGCCACGATCCCCCATGACAGAGGGTCAAAGGACGCATGTAATCAATCACAGCTTAACTCCAAGAAACAGCAAACACAATCACGGGTCCTTAGTAGTAACCTTTAGACCAATGAACCATTAGTAGATGCACGCGGTACATAGAAAATATAAACACTCCATATAGTGTATTACTGTATTAAAATGTATTTAAAAAAAACTAAATACACTTACAAAGTTGCAGTTTAAATGAAGCCTTGAGTCTGATGTGCCGGTCGGTTCACAAACAGACAACCCGTCTGTGACGAGACCCTTGCTCGCCCAGGTCCTGCTCTCCCGACACTCCTCTGCTTCTATCGGATCAGCTTGCAGATTGCAACCTCTGATGGTCCAGTCATCCAAGATTCCGGGATCCAACCTACAGCTATGTGCCGATTGGAGCCATGAAGAACACACACCAAGCGAGTTGTATGTATGTTCAACCAGAACTCCTTTATTGAAAGTACACAGCACACTTTTATACAGAATTTGGAACATCCCGCCCCCAACAACGGCTTTCCTATTGGTCCATTGTAAAGTATGCAATCTACACTCAGGTCCTCCTTAACCATGCAGATGAGGACTTGAAAATGACACAGCAGAGATTGGTCAGAAAGGTTTGAATAGAAAGACTGTTATGTGTATTGAGACAAAAGCCCCAGGGCAATCAATGTACACAATAGCCAGCCACAGAACAATGGAACCGTCTGGAGAGTTGAGACAGGGCAGAAGACATTTACACCTGATAATCAAAAGGCTTAAAACAGTGTTATCACACAATAGAAAGGTCTAAGAGCCGACCTGAATTAACACCTCTATACACTGGACAATGAAATGTCTCTCACAAGCCCAGCTTCACTTAGCATTTCACTAGTTGGAGCTAAGCATTGAAGTGTCATTGTCCTAGTGACCTAGTCACGACAAATTAAGCCACTTCCAGTATCTCTTGCAATATGTACTATCCACAATGTCTCATCTTCTGCAATACATGAATTAGGATTTCACGTAGAAACACTTTAATATTTCACGGTCCATGACACCGTCCTTCTGGGAAAACGTATGGAGCAAAAGGGGACGTCAGGGCGTCGCTCCGCCCTACATCCGTTTCGTAATAACTTACATTGTCCAGGGGCACTAAGCCGACCGATGCACAAGCAGCACCGGCCGTCACATCAGACTCAAGGCTTCTTTTAAAAACTGCAACTTTATAAGTGTATTTTTTTTTTTTTTTTTTTTTAATACATTTTAATACGGTAATACACTATATGGAGCGTTTATATTTTCTATGTACCGCATGCATCTACTGATGGTTCATTGGTCGAGAGGTTACTACTAAGGACTCGCGATTGTGTTTGGAGTTAAGCTGTGACTGATTACATGCATCCTTTGATCCTCTGTCATGGGGGATCGTGGCAAACTACTGATTGGTGGTGGATTCAACATGTTTTTTTTTCTGGATAAGACATTTCACAACTGTATGCACTTTTTTTCACAGAGCACCGGTGTACATTTATTATTTTATTTATATTTTTTTCCCACATTTTATTATAGAATTGTTTTTTGGTTTTATATTCATGGACACAATTGTTTGGATTTCACGAACCAACACAGTTGTGGATTTTCTTTATATTATTAATTAATCCATTACAATATTAATTTGTGTATGGGACATTTTTCAATATTATGAATATTGGTGGTCTAATCATCACCTTTATTCCGTTTTATAGTATATTATCAATTTAACATTGAATGATCACAGGGTTAGCGCGATGTATTTCTTCTTCTAAAATTCAACTCTTGTATTTATGTTTTACATGATAATCGCAGCTTCCATTTGGATAACTGGGAAACGCTTTTTCATTTTTTTATTTTTTTTTGTACTTCTTAGCGCAGTCTCTTTCTTTTATTTTTTCTGTTGTTTAATTAATGTATTTAACCATTGGGGCTCTCTTCATACAGCAGCAATGTGACATTTTTAAAAGACTTTGGGAGGCTTTGAAAGACAAACCCTACAGGCATTTAACAGCAGACATTAAATAGTACTGGAGGTTTCTACTGGCAAATCAGAGCAGTTGAGTGCCACAGACCAACAATTTGATAAATATATATTATCCTTGCCAATTGCTGTACATGGACAAGAAAAAGATGTATAGGAATTAAAAAAAAAAAAAATAGTATGTTCATACTCTAGCATTGCATATGCTAATAAACTTACCAAGTTTTCCTGCAAAATCTGCAATGGCAGCTTTATTCACAGTAAAAGTGGACTGTCCTTCACTGAAATCAGATAAGCAAATATTAAAATTTCAGCAGTTACAATGAATATGCTTTCTCTAATCTGTCTAGATGTAATCATCTGCTACAGGTACCGAGTCTCCAACACAAGGGGCTTGCTCCCAGTGGTTGCTGTCTGCTCGTCAAGTTCCACATACTGTGGTTTATTTACTAAAAGTGCAACAAATCTTGTGCAGTTGTGCATGGTAGCCAATCAGCTTCTCACTTCAAAGCGGATGTCCGCTGAAAATTTTTTTTTATCAAAAGCCAGCAGCTACCATGTCTCAAGATTCAGGGTCTGTGGGCGCAAGTCGTAACCTTCCTTCACGACCACATGGGTTCTCCGGTCACATTAGACCCGAAACCATGCCTACTCGGGATGTTTCTAGATACCATAGACAAGTACACAAAGACGTTCCTTGCATGAGACATTGTTCTCGTGCAGAAGGTAATTGCCCGACAATGGATGCGACCCGTGCCCCCTGGGTTGGTGGAGTGGAAGATGGAGGTCAATAATAGTTTACCGTATAAAAAAGGCTATATACATGAACAGGGAATGCCCAACCAAATTTGACAAAATATGGAATCGTTGGCTAAAAGACTCTGGGCCAGATTCAGAGAGCCATTACGCTGGCGTTACAGGAGATGCGCGGCGCAAGTCTAAATCTGCGCATGCGTTTCGATGCGCCGCATCCCCAAAACGATATACACATGAAATCTAATTTTTTTCGACCGGCGTAATTTCGATAGACCGGCGCATCCGTGCACGCAAAACTGCGCTAGACACACCATTGATTTGCTATTCAAATATGCAAATGAGGGAGTTACGGGGATCCACAAAAGTTGGTGCAGCGCAGGCTACACGCTGTGCGCAACAGCTGCACGTCCTGTCTAAAATTAGTCCATATAAAAGGTGGTATAAAATTAGACAATCCGTCTACATGTCAGCTAAAGCAACACTGTTAGGGACGAGCTGAGCAGTCACACTTGCAGGACAACAAACTGTATGCCAACATGCCAGGGGCATCCATGCTCATAGCTATACTACTGACTTTAGATGAGCAAAGAAGGAGGAGGGCACGGAGGGGGGCACGGGACAGGATTTTTTTTTCTCCCAAAAACTTATTTGCTTTTATAAACATTACAAAAAAATATACATACATATATACATCAATACATAACATACATACAAATTGCAAACACGGTCTCACTATCTTTCAATAGCCCTTTAAAACCTTGATGGATATAAGAATCTAATCTAATACAATATTCTTCTCTGATACAAGCCCCTCACTCTTCACTCTTCACGGGAGAGGATATATCACACACGCATAGACATCTTCGGCATGAGTGATTCTGAGGTGTCTCGCATCTTCAGATTCACCCCTCATGCCATCATGGAATTAACCACAACCCTGCTGGGAAGGGGATCACCAGCCCAACACATGACACCACCCATGACACCCATGACAGCTACATATAAAATCCTAGCCCCATTCCCACAGATTTCGAACAGAACATATATGGGGACAGCTGGCTGGTTGGTGAGTGACATGGGTGGCAGGCATGACTGTCCCCCCCATGATGCTGAAATCACAAGGAGCACATGCACTACTAACATCCTCTTGTCTTATCCCTTCAGGGTGACTCTGCATATGCACTGGGACCCCATCTCATGACTCCTATCCGGAACCCCCCATGGTACCCTGTTGTATTCCCCAAACTTTGTATGCCAGATCATCGGTGCATGTTGCATGCTGCACAACTTTGCAGTGAGAAAGGGCCTGGAGATTGACCTACGTGATGACCTGACCCCCGAACCAGACAATCCCCCCCTAACCGAGGCTACCCCGTTTTCTGAGGAAAGAGCAGCCAGGAGACAGCTCACATTAGGCATCTTTGCACGTTAAACACACACATTAATCATGGCACAATGAGAATGCATGCATGCACACCACTGTGGTCCCTAGCACAGACACATCCTCATCAAATTGGATTAGCACAAGCCCACCATGCAGGACTTGTGAGCAGCAACGCCACGGCTCCAATTATGTCACTGTACATTCATACACCATTCACACGGACCTGGGGATCACTTCTCCCTGGTCCTGGGGATCACTTCTCCACCACAAATGAGGGTGACACCCCTTTTCCGGCAGGAATGTCACCCCCACATTCAAAAATCATTGACAAACAGAACCATCATTTTTTTTTTAAATGACCAGCAAAAATATAATTAAAAAAAAAAAAACACAAAAAAGAAAAAACACAGAAAAGACAAAAATCACTCTGCAAAACACTATCCAAAACAGTCAACAAATATCACAAAGACAAGTCACAAAGCAACAAACGCAAACAAACAACAGAACAAAAGCACCTTGCTGTATAGGAAGGGATACAAAGGGATGTACTTTTGCAAAGGAAGGGCGTTTGTGTCTGTCTACTTAAGCTCTCTGTGTAGCTCACTAAATTCCAATTTCACTGATTGCGCCGTTCCCGAGTTGTGAGCATGTGCAGAGAGGTGCTGACCATGGTCTGCTTCATGTGCGCATGCGCGATCCGGCCGGCCCTTCATTTGCATGGGGTCACGGCTCATTTCAATGTAACACGCCCACGTCCTTCCCAATTTGAATTACTCCGCCTTACGCCTCGGGAATTACGTTGCACCGGCGCAAATACGAGGATACGGTGATTGCGCCTCTACATTGCGCCGGTCTAACATAAAGGAGCGTGCTACTCCGGTCAAAATATGCGCCAATGTACCTGAATCTGGCCCTCTGATTCTTGCACGTAGGGCACTATGGGTCTGTATAGCCCAAGGAGTGGCCTGCTCCTGGCCGGGTATACTGTTATGGGTCAGGGACACCTACATGGTTGGCTCCAGGTACCTCCCTTTCTTACTCTGCTATTTTTTACTCTTGTTTTCATGGGTTTCTTATTCAGGTCGTCAGCCTTGAACGGTATCTATTCTGATTGCTGCACGCCCTCATGTTATCGGTTACACTGTGGTTGTATGTAATGACATGTATGCACCTTTTGTTCTAAATAAAAAAAATAAAATAAAAATCCAGCTATTATATAGCGAAGGGCGGGGCGAAAGTTGTACATGGTGCTTATTCCAGTAATATTAGTGTGGTTGTATTATGCTCCTTGTTTTTGTACAACTGTCAATGTACTGTACTTAGCCTTTACTTTGTGCCGCTTATTTGTACTGTCTGCACCCTTTGGCTTCTTTATAATAAACATCTTTTGATTTAAAAAAAAAAAAAGCCAGCAGCTACAAATACTGCAGCTGCTGACTTTTAATATTAGGACACTTACCTGTCCTGGAGTCCAGCGCCGTCCGCAGTAGAGGACGAGCGGTCGCTCGTCACTCTGCTGCCCCCCCGCCATCCTCGGTGAGGGAACCAGGAAGTGAAGCGCTCCGGCTTCACTGCCCGGTTCCCTACGGCGCATGCGCGAGTCGAGCTACGCCTGCCGATTGGCTCCCACTGTGTTCTGGGAGTCGAGTGTTCCCAGAACACAACGGGAGGCGGGACGGGGAGGGGGGGGGGGTGACATCATGGCCGCAGTTTACCCAAGACTGTGTGGCCGGAAGTGGGTGCAAATACCTGTCTTTAGACAGGTATCTGCACTCCCCTCCGCCTGAAAGGTGTCAAATGTGACACCGGAGGGGGGGGGGGGGTTCCGATCAGCGGGAGTTCCACTTTAGGGTGGAGCTCCGCTTTAAGCTTTAAAAGAAAAAAAAAGCTGGAAGCCGATACATTTTTTATGCCGAGCTGCACCAGATTTTGTACTCTCCAGTTTTAGTAAATTAACCCCCATAGTCTGTCAAACAGAAAGGGAAGCCACTCGCCATTTAAAAGCTTTGATGTCTGTTTATCAACCTCTCCATTGTACAGACTGTGCCATCTTGTACTGTATGTGTAGGATCTAATGTGTTTCACTCAAATTAGAGCTCACTCAGTGGGTCACCCTATTAGTAAGCTCTGATTATAGTGGAAGACGTTAGAAGCCAAACATACAAGGCGGCACAGTCTGTACAATGGAGAGTTTAAAGCATGGGTGCTCAACCTGCGACCCTCCAGCTGTTGCGGAACTACAAGTACCATGAGGCACTGAAGGGCTGACAGTTGCAAGCATAACTCCCAAAGCCTAAGGCATGATGGGACTAGTTTTGCAACAGCTAGAGGGCCATTGGTTGAGCACACATGGTTTAAAGCATTATTAAACCCAAAAGCAAACATTATATTGCAGTTTACTTAGACGCGATGGGTGCATTAATTTTATATTTTTTAGGCTTTCTTCTATTTTCATGTCACGATCTGGCCAAACAGTGTACACTCACCAGCCACTTTATTAGGTACACCTTGCTAGTACCGAGTTGGACCCCTTTTTGCCTTCAGAAATTCCTTAAAGAGAAAGTAGACCCTGATGGGTTTTCCTTTCTTTTTGTTCCCCAAAAATCATAATGGGCTAGTATGCAGTGTCCCTGCTGGTGGCCGCATCCATTTTGCCCCTTTTCCTTTTGGGGCTGCGAGCTCCGGCTCTGTGACTGGCCGGAGCTGTGCAACATCACTCCCGCAAGAGTGATCAGTCACGGCACGGAGGTCCGTTTCTTCACAGCATGCGCCAATGACATAATCGGCGCACCACTAGGTTAATATCTCCTAAACCACACAAGTTTAGGAGATATTTACACTGCCAATAGGCAGGCCTTATTCTAGGCTTACCTATAGGTAAAAGTGGCAATCGGGGGTTTACAACCACTTTAATTTGTAGTAGCATCGATTAAACAAGGTGTTGGAAAGATTCCTCAGAGATCTTGGTCCATATTGACATGACAGCATCACACACATTTGCTTCAACTTTGTGGCATGATGCATTATCCTGCTGGAAGGAGCCATCAGAAGATGAGTACACTGTAGTCATAAAAGGGATGAACAAGGTCAGCAATAATACTCAGATAAAGCATGGCGTTTAAACGATGCTCAGTTGGTTCTAAGGGGCCCAAAGTGTGCCAAGAAAATATCCCCTACACCATTACACCACCACCACCAGCCTGAACCTTTGATGCAAGCAGGATGGAGCCTTGCTTTTATGCAGTTTATGACAAATTTTGACCCCACCATCTGAATGTCACAGCTGAAATCAAAACTCATCAGACCAGGCAACGTTTTGTGGTGAGCCTATGCGAATTGTAGCCTGTTTATGGCTGACAGTGGCACCCGGTGTGGTCTTCTGCTGCTGTAGCCCATCTTCTTAAAGGTTATATGTGTTGTGCATTCAGAGATGGTATTCACAAGGCATTTTCGTCCTCACAACTGCCCCTCCCTGGATATTTTCTCTTTCAGACCATTCTCTGTAAACACTAGAGATGGTTGTACATTAAAATCACAGTAGATCAGCAGTTTTTGGCAGCCTGTTTGGCACCAACAACCATATCACATTCAAAGTCACTTAACCACTTTAGCCCCGGACCATATTGCTGTCCAAAGACCAGAGCACTTTTTGTGATTCAGCACTGCGTCGCTTTAACTGACAATTGTGCGATCGTGCGACGTGGTTCCCAAACAAAATTGGCGTCCTTTTTTTCCCACAAATAGAGCTTTCTTTTGGTGGTATTTGATCATCTCTGCGGCTTTTATTTTTTGCGCTTTAAACAAAAATAGAGCGACTATTTTGAAAAAATTGCAATATTTTATAATAAATATCCCCAAAAAAGAAATAAAAAAACATTTTTTTTCCTCAGTTTAGGCCGATACGTATTCTTCTACATATTTTTCGTAAAAAAAAAAAAAAAAAAAAAAATCGCAATTAGCGTTTATTGATTGGTTAGCGCAAAATTTATAGCGTTTACAAAAAAGGGGGTAGTTTTATGGCATTTTTATTAATATTTTTTTTTTTACTAGTAATGGCGGCGATCAGCGTTTTTTTCCGGTACTGCGATATTATAGCGGACACATCGGACACTTTTGACACATTTGACACATTTTTGGGACCATTGCCATTTTTATAGCGATCAATGCTATAAAAATGCATTGGATTACTATAAAAATGCCATTGGCAGTGAAGGGGTTAACACTAGGGGGCGGGGAAGGGGTTAAGTATGTTCCTGGTGTGTTCTAACTGTATGGGGGGGGTTGACTCACTAGGGGGAATCGCTGATCTTCCTCTTCCGTTCATACAACGCTGACAGGAATGAGCGGAATGTGTTTACACACATACCTCCCGTTCCCCGCTCTGTAACGCGCGCGCGCGCGTGCGTGTGTGTGTGTGTGTGTGTGTGTGTGTGTGTGTGTGCGTGTGTGTGTGTGTGTGTGTGTGTGTGTGTGCGTGCGTGCCCGGCGGCGATCGCGCCCGCCGGGCACGCGCGCGGGACTCGGGGGCGTGCGGCGATCGCGCCCGCCGGGCACGCGCGCGGGACTCGGGGGCGTGCGGGGGGCGCGCGGGCCACCGGCGGTGCGCGCCCGCCCCCTAGTGCCCGAAAAAGATAGGACGTAGAGCTACGTGCTCTCGCCCAGCAGTGCCACCGTCCCGCAGTAATATGACGGCGGGCGGTCGGCAACCAGTTAAATTCCCTTTCTTCCCCATTCTGATGCTTAGTTTGAACTTCAGCAAGTCATCTTCACCACATCTTGATGCCTAAATGGATTGAGATTCCGCCGTGTGATTGGTTGATTAGCAATTTGTTTTACTAAGCAATTGAACAGGTGTACCTAATAAAGTAGCCGGTGAGAGAATACGTGCCATCACTGTTACAATTCTAGCACATGAGTAGACTTATGCCGAATATGCTCCAGCAGTTGAATAACTTCTTACTAATTGTTATATAATTGTATAATATAATATATATAATACTATATATATATATAAAATAATATATATAATATAATTGTATAATATAATTGTTATATACTAATTATTATATAAATGCAGTGGCATTTTCTTCATGAAATAGCAAAACAAATAACATTTTTTTAAAATTCATAGTTTGCCCTGAATTTTTTTTTGCACTTGCAAGCATGTCGATCAGCATCCTGAGCTTCTAGACCAGGGGTCTTCAAACTACGGCCCTCCAGATGTTCAGGAACTACAATTCCCATCATGCCTCGTCATGTCTGTGAATGTCAGAGTTTTGCAATGCCTCATGGGATGTGTAGTTCCCCAACAACTGGAGGGCCGTAGTTTGTTCTAGACAAATGGGTGCTGCAGGTCCTTAATCAGCGAGGTGGAGCAAATCCTTTGGGACATTCATACTTCAGAAGGTACATCCTTCAGAAGTACAAGGAGGTGGCGAGATGACCATTGACGGCAAAACCTATACTCATGGGTTTCATTGAAATTTTGACTGGTGAAGCCAATTGAAAAGTAGATGTATTTATTAAAAAAGCATGCAGGGAGAGAAACACAATACATAGTATTGGTTTAAAAAATGTCACTCTGACACAGTGGCGGCTGGCTACTGTAAAAAAAAGAAAAAACAAATAAGAGACAGGATAATTTCAGACAGATTTCAGGAGAACCATGCATCATCATTGCAGCTGGATGCAGGACTGCACAATCACCCAGCAGCTCCTATGTGTGGAAATGACTAGATCCTGGCTCTGACCCCTCTGATAGAGTCTCACTCCTCCCACTACATTCTGCTCCCATCTGCAGCTGAAAAAGCCATAACTCCATAGCAAGGTTTGAAAACAATGCACTTACCCCATCTATGGCATGGGCAGCGTTTCCCTACGGGCGACGGCTGCGTCTCCTCCTCGGCATCACGGCGGCCACGCATCTCCTCCACCCTTCTCTTAGGCCAGGGGTGGCCAACCAGTCTCTCATGTGGCCCGCGACCTCCTGCTCTGGAATGGTGAGTTGGCAAGCCCAGATCGGAGGTTGCCAACCCGCCATACCACAGCATTAGTGTTGTAAATGAAGCTGGTGATAGAGGAAGAAGCCCCATAAGCTGATGCTTCCTCTACGGCGCCGGCTTTTGCCACAGGTGGAGTCTATGGCAAAGGTCAGCTAATCCGCAGGCTAGAGACAGGTGCAGTAAGCTGCATCCACGGTGTGGGTAAACCGCAGCTCATCAGTGTGAAAGCAGTCTTAGGCCCTTTTCACACGATCAGCCCAACCAAATGGGACCCTCAATTCACCTCTATAGAGCTACGGATGCCTGTTTAGGCCCACCTACCTCCAATCTGAAAAACAGAAGGGAATTTGTTCCCTTTCATCTGGGCGGATTGTGGGGCCTATAGAGTAGCCGTGACCTGTCATCCGCCCGCTCCGCTCATTGTGGCCCTTGACTGGTTACCAAGTTGCTGAAGTGGCCCTCGCTCTTCAAAAGGTTGGGCACGCCTGTCCTAGGCCAATAGGATCGCTCCTCCTTTCGGCCAATTGGGAAATAGGTCTCAGGACCCGCTTGTTGATTGGCCAGGAGGAGAATCAGTGTGACAATATTCATTTGCTATTGTCACACAACTGGTTGGGCTCGGGGCGTAGTGTTCTGCGCCCCAAGCCCACCCTTTTTTAAGCCTATTAGAGCCTCTGGCTTTAATCACATGCTTCAAAAAAACAAATAAAAAAAACTTCTTTGGAATCCATTCGTCCGGCGCCCTCCATGTAGATGAGGGGGCCAAACGCATTGGGCCCTGCATTACAGGCCGCCACTGCTCTGACTAGCTAAGGAATTTAATACAATTTATATTTCCTAAGATGGGTGAAACCTTGCTATCTTTCTTTGAAGTATCATGCTGGTCTCTGGTGGAATTCATTGAGATGAGAATGGATTATTCACACAGGCTTGTTACTGTATCTAAGATCACAAATATGCCAGAGAAACTGTAAAAGAAAGAAGAACCAATTCATTATACTTACAGTTTACCAACTTTCACAAGACCCAGATTTACAAATGATGCAAGTGCGTTCTTTTGCATATCAGAAGATAAGGCTTCATAACAAGTAGTGGTTCCTGTAAAATGTACAATTAAATAATAAACTAGATCTTCCTTTTTACACGTTCGAATACAACACAGAACAGGGCTTGGTGTGCTAACCTAATTTACTATGAATTTATTGTGTTTGAATGGGGAAGGTTAGATGGTGCCACTTATATAGTTATGCACCCTAAACTTCTTTGCAATATACAGTATATCTTTGGTTTAAAAGGCATACATGATACCATATTTAATTTTCTATAATGTCATAATCTTAAAAAGATACCTATTAAAGGAAATCTATACCTAAGGAATATAGATGCTGACCACTCGAAAATGCTAGTTGCCTAGCTATTAGGGTTGCACCGATACCGATACTAGGCGTTTTTGCCTAAAATGCTTCGATACCCAAAACCGATACCAGAAGCGACGTCAGCGTGCGAGTGGAAACGTCTCCTCCTCCCCTCTGGCTCGCCGTCTTCTCTGGCCCAGGGCCGTCTTAATGCACAGGCCAACCTAGGCACTGCCTATTTGGCGGGATCTGTAGTGCTCCAATCATAGTGCATGTGGGGGATTCCGGTGAGGATCAGAGCAGTACAACTCCAGCACAAGTAGCAGAGGTAAAATCATGCTTCGATCTAGGTGGGGTATTGGGGAGGGGTGGGCTTCTCAGAGTCCACCCACCACCCCCGACGCTTTCCGGCAGTCTCCCATCCCTGTGTAAAAAGAGGGGATGGGGGGGTAAGGGGGAATCTGTGCTTAGTGAGGAGAACAGTGGTGGTAAAGAATCAATTAAGAAAAGGTCCTGGGAGGGACGTCCTGCTGCTAAACACTACAACTTCGATATAAAGTGTGAAGGAGTATGTACAAGAACAGTGTAGCGCTGGACAACATGTACCCTATAGATTAATATATAGGCAACGAGTATATGTCAATAAATATAAACAATGTTAGTTCAATATATAAAGTGTGCAAAAACAGTATCTGCACAAATATTATAGCCCTGTGAAAAAAACAGTATAGCACTGAACAGCAGGTACCCAATAAATTAATATATAAGGTAACAACTATATGTAAAAAACAAGAAGACCTCTTTCACACGGGCGGATAGAATGGTGCTTTTTGCTGCGGATTTTCTCTTTTTCTACCGCAGCAAAAAACGCACACAATGCTTTCCTATGGCCCCATTCACACACTGCGTTTTGCTGCGGTTTCATTACATGCGGTTTGGTGCAGATAGAAAAAATAGGTTTGACTGCGTCCAGGAACGACTTTGCGCAGCTATCTGCACCTAACTGCAGGTAATCGCAGTGCACTGTGTCAGCTGCGGATAGCAGCGTGAACAAAAGAAAAGACAACAGGAAGCACATCAAAATAAAAAACGGTTGCTATGGGGATGACAATAATGGCCAACCGCAGCTAACATGTAGCTGCATGTAAAGTTGTAAACGCAGCTAATCGCAGTGTACAAATGCAGCCGATCGCTGTGCCTGGAGTCTTGAATTTCAAAAGAAAGAAACATGCTTTTAACTGCGGCAGAACAGCCGTCCGTGTGAAAGGCACCTATAGGTCATAGAGTGACTAGTTCGGCACAAAGTGTAAAACAAATAAAGTCCACAGGAAAAGCAGGGGGTATTAAACCCTTCCAGTTCAAGTGATGAGAAATGCAGGTGGTGATAATCCAATTCAGAAGTCCACGAGTGAAAAAAGACAATTCAGGTATCTGTGACCCAACACCAGTGAAAATAAAGGCTTACCAGAAAGCCTGTGACTTTTCCCTTTCAGGAGTAGTCTAAACAGGCATAGCAGGAGATTGTGATCCCTTAGGTTGTCGGAAGCAAAGTGGCATCTCTCCACAGGCTGGATAGTAGAATCCACAGCTCCTCATAGGGTTAACCAATGTTTCCAGGTGGAACTCGAATAGATGTATATGAGCGTGTGTTAACAAACACCATGTGGGGAAAAAGAAAGGGACAATCCTATAGTGTAGGCGTGTAAAACGAAGGGATTTATTTAAAAGATAAAAGGTGTGACATAAAATAACTCTCATTCATAGAGCGTGATACAAAGTCCTTGCAAGTATAAAAAGCTCTGTGTAGTGTCCGACCGCCTGAGGCCGTTGGCGCATGCGCAATGCGTGTGTGTTGGCCCGACGATCGTTTTGTCGTAATGACGTCATCAGGGGCACACGTACGCCGTTGCGCACATGCTATTTATGCAGTAAAAAATGTGAGCAAGACAAGCTCAGTGGATAAAGGCGGAACTAAAACGGAGCAGACAATAGGCTGATATTGCCACTTGATTACAAATGGAGATCACCATGCCATCTTGTGGTTAAAAAGGCGTATTACCGCTCAGGGGGAATAAATTAATTAAATTATATGACAAAGATTGTCCAAATATTTAAGTACAGAGACACTCCTTGTCATAGAGTTATGCCAATTAGCCTGATGTTTTCATTCAGCAAATGCGTGGGTGTTTAATATTTATTTTTTAAAAGAAATATATATAAATATAAAAATGTATAAACAGAAGTGTGTGTATACACAAGGTGCCATGGAGATTAAATGACACAAGTTCCATATATTGGGTAAAGGAAACATAATAGAAATAATACATCAAAAGCAGTATCATAGGCACCCAAATGTGCTGGATATCCCATCCCAACCAACATTCTTTGGTGACTTTAAAGGTTTCTACCCTTGTAGAAAGTGCAGGGCCTGCAAAATCAATGCCCTTCAGGGAAGATGACACACTGACTTTACCTCCACAGGTACTGGTAAAACCTACTCAATTAAAGCTTTTATAACCTGTAGTACCAAATGCGTAGTATACCTTTTGAGGTGCCCCTGCGGGTTAGAATATGTTGGACGCACCACTCGTAAACTGCAGGTCAGATGGGGGGAACACATAACCAATATCCTGGCTGGATTTGATAAGCATAATGTGTCCAAGCATTATGACCTAAAACATAATAAAGACCCTAAGGGGACTATCTTTCTAGCCTTGGAGAAATATGTTCCCCACTGGAGAGGTAGTAATAACAAGAAAACAATCTCCAGGGATAAACTAACTAGATACACAAGTTGGGCTGCCATGTACCTGGTGGACTTAACGTAGAGTGGGACATCAACTGTTTTATCAATAACAGCTGAGGGTCCCACTCACGTTAAGACAATCCTTAAAACCCCAAGGTTCATTCCATTGCCTATTCCCCATTTTTGAAATGCACAAGGTCGCAAGTGCTTGTACTCCCCAACTGCTTTTGATGTATTCTTTCTATTATGTTTCCTTTACCCAATATATGGAACTTGTGTCATTTAATCTCCATGGCACCTTGTGTATACACACACTTCTGTTTATACATTTTTATATTTATATATATTTCTTTTAAAAAATAAATATTAAACATCAGGCTAATTGGCATAACTCTATGACAAGGAGTGCCTCTGTACTTAAATATTTGGACCATCTTTGTCATATAAATTTAATTACATGTATTTCTCCTGAGCGGTAATACGCCTTTTTAACCACAAGATGGCATGGTGATCTCCATTTGTAATCAAGTGGCAATATCAGCCTATTGTCTGCTCTGTTTTAGTTCCGCCTTTATCCACTGAGCTTGTCTTGCTCACTTTTTGGGCTGCATAAATAGCGTGTGCGCAACGGCGTACGTGTGCCCCTGATGACGTCATTACGACGAAACGCATGCGCTAACGGCCTCAGGCGGTCGGACGCTACACAGAGCTTTTTATCCTTGCAAGGACTTTGTATCACGCTCTATGAATGAGAGTTATTTTATGTCACACCTTTTATCTTTTAAATAAATCCCTTCGTTTTATACGCCTACACTATAGGATTGTCCCTTTCTTTTTCCCCACATGGTGTTTGTTAACACACGCTCATATATATCTATTCGAGTTCCACCTGGAAACATTGGTTAACCCTATGAGGAGCTGTGGATTCTACTATCCAGCCTGTGGAGAGATGCCAATTTGCTTCCGACAACCTAAGGGATCACAATCTCCTGCTATGCCTGTTTAGACTACTCCTGAAAGGGAAAAGTCACAGGCTTTCTGGTAAGCCTTTATTTTCACTGAATTTATACCTGAATTGTCTTTTTTCACTCGTGGACTTCTGAATTGGATTATCACCACCTGCATTTCTCATGACTTGAACTGGAAGGGTTTAATACCCCCTGCTTTTCCTGTTGACATTATTTGTTTTACACTTTATGTGCCAAACTAGTCACTTTATGACCTATATTGTTTTAACTTATAGTTGTTACCTTATATATTCATTTATTGGGTACCTGCTGTTCAGTGCTATACTGTTTTTTTCACAGGGCTATAATATTTGTGCACATACTGTTTTTGCACACTTTATATATTGAACATTGTTTATATTTATTGACATATACTCGTTGCCTATATATTAAAGCGGAGGTTCACCCTAATTTTAGACTTCATTGCAATAAAACAGATAAGCCTTGAAAATAACAAAGACATTTATTTTATTTTTTTTCCTTTAGCCTTACCCCTTTTCTTCTGTCCTTTCTGTCCTGTCAATCATCTTCCACCGCGGGGGAATGGGCGTTTCTATCTATTTTCTCCCGACGGCGCTATGTCTCCTGGGACTCAGTCCTCACAATCCCAGGAGACGCGCTCTGCTCAGTTATGGCCCATACACACGATCCGAATATCGGACGAAAACGATCGTCAGATGATGGATCGTACGATTTTCGGATCGTGTGTACACTACTTTCGAGAGCCGATCACGACCGTTCATCCGATATTTTTCGATTTTCCTCATACGATGTCAGATCGTACGATTTTCGTTTAGTCAGTACAGCCGTCGGCCGACAATACAATACAAATACATTACAACACGTGACATCACTTCCGATCTTTTTTTTCTGTCGTACGAGAATTTTCATGAGTTTAATAACCTATTTTATTTTACTTGCGATTATTAAGCGAAAAAAGTCGTACGATCCATCGGCCGATATTCGGATCGTGTGTATGGGCCATTAGCGCGAGATTTCGCCGGTCACGTGACTTACTTTCTCTCATCAGCTCAACGCTCAAGTAATTAGGAGCTATCGCTGTGAGGAAACATATGTTGGGTGTCTTCACAACAGGGCGGGTCATTATGCTGCCGGCCGTTGCGATGGCAACTGAGGTGTTGACGGCGCTGCTCGCCGTCAACACCTGCCATGCGCGGGATAGAGCGATGAATGCTGGGACAGCATTCACTGCATCCCGGATCTATAGACAGGTGGGCTTCAAGAGTGCCCACACTAAAGATGGAAACGTCCATCGTTGTGTTTTATAAAACATTGTTTTGATTAAAATCGGGACAAATGTGGCTGCAAGAACGGGACAGGTGAGTGTAAGCTTACATATACAAACAGCGCACGGATTTCAGAAAAAAAAAAAAAAAGTTTTTCCCGCAGAACTGCCGCTTTAATGTATAGGGTACATGTTGTCCAGCGCTACACTGTTTTTGTACAGTCTCCCATCCCTGCATGGCACACATCTTAAACTCAGAGGACTAAGAGCTCCACCTCCTCAACCCAATCCCTTAGAGCAGGGGTCTCCAAACTTTACAAACAAAGGGCCACTTTATTGCCCTTCAGACTTTAGGAGGGCCGGATTGGGGCCAGCAAGGGAAGAAAAAGTCACGGGCCCGGCATCAGTGAGAACATATATGGCCTTAGGGTTGGTGGTCAATAGGAGGAGGAGTATTCCCCTATTAGTAGGAGGAGGAGTATCCCATCATTGGTATCAGTGGATAATATAGTGCCCCATTGTTGGTGTCAATGGGAGGAATAGTGCCTCATGTCAGTAGGAGGAATTGTGCCCCAAGGGCCGGATAAAGGCTAGCAAAGGGCCATATCTGGCCCTCGGGCCGCAGTTTGGAGACCTCTGCCTTAGAGCGACGATGTGCATAGTGTATAGCTAGCTACTGCATTATCGTTCCTTCCATGGAATGTTACAGGTCAGAACTGCAACCAGTAGCTAGCTGTACACTGTGCACATTGTAGCTTTATAGGAATCAGTATTTTAGCTCCAGTGTGTACTGTGTGGGGAGCAGGAGCTCTGCTTGTGTACAATGCAAGAATGAGAAACAGAGCTCTGCCAGCAGTGATTCCTGTACTGTGCCCTCCTACCCCCCTGTACAATGCCCTTCCTGTGTTATGTCCTCCTGCCCTCTACCAGCTGTTACCCCTGCCCCCATGTCTTCCAATGACCATCCCATCCCCATCCTCTTCCCCCCAGCAATCACAGCCTTTTCCATCCCAACTCTACCACCCCACTCTCAGCTACCCTGCCCTCCTTTACCCCTGTGACAGAATATCAGGTGAATGCAAATATATTCACGTTTTAGGTGTTACTAGACACATGGTTATTAAATTTAAGAAATGGAGCCCATAAATGTAAAAAAGGATTAAACACTTAAGACCCGGACCATTATGCAGGTAAAGGACCTGGCCCCTTTTTGCGATTCGGCACTGCGTCGCTTTAACTGACAATTGCGCGGTTGTGTAAAGTGGCTCCCAAACAAAATTGGCGTCATTTTTTTCCCACAAATAGAGCTTTCTTTTGGTGGTATTTTGATCACCTCTGCGTTTTTTTTGCACTATAAACAAAAATAGAGCGACAATTTTGAAAAAAAAAATGCAATATAAAAAAAATACCGATAAGTATTCTTCTACATATTTTTTGGAAAAAAAAAAATTACAATAAGCGTTTATTGATTGGTTTGCGCAAAATTTAGAGCATTTACAAAATAGGGGATAGATAGGGATGGCATTCTTATTAATATTTTTTTTTACCAGTAATGGCGGCGATCAGTGATTGTTTTCATGAATACGGCATTATGGCGGACACATCGGACACTTTTGAGACATTTTTGGGACCATTGTCATTTTCACAGTGAAAAGTGCTATAAAAATGCATCGATTACTGTGAAAACGACACTGGCAGTGAAGGGGGTTAACCAGGAGGGGACGCTGGGGGCGCTGTAGGGGTTAAGCTAAGGGAGTGTTCTTACTGTGGGGGGCGTGACTGTGCGTGTGACGTCACTGATCGTCATTCCCTAACACAGGGAACAGACGATCAGTGACAGCCACACTAAGAAGAACGGTTAAAGGTTTGTTTACACTTACCACTCCCCGTTCTACAGATCTGTGACTCGATCGTCATGGTGGTTGTTGCTCAAAGACTTTTTCGGTGTGATGTATTAATGTAATTGTCATGGACCTTGGAATACGGAAGTGCTTTTCCTTGAAATCTGTTACACAGTGGGGGGTCTTCTGCCCCGTCTTAAGGCTAACCCCCCCCTCCAGACGGCTCCATTGTTCTGTGTCTGGCTGTTTGTGTACATTGATTGCCCCCTGGGGATTTTGTCTCATTACACATAGCAGTCCTTCTAATCAAGCTATCGGACCAATCCCTGCTGACCCTGTTTCAAGCCCTCATTTGCATGGCCAAGAGGACCTAATGGAGAACTACATGTACTTTACAATTGACCAATAGGAAAGCGGTTGTTGGGGGCGGGATGTTCAAAATTCTGTATAAAAGTGTGTTATGTGCTTCCAATAAAAGAGTCCTGTTTGAACTTACATACAGCCTGCCTGGTGTTTGTTCTAATGGATTTCGAATGGCACATAGCTGTAGTTCGGATCCCGGAGCCTTGGATGACCAAACCATCAGACGTTGCGATCTGCAATCTGATTCAATAGCAGCAGAGAAGTGTCGGGAGAGTGGAACAGAGCGAGCAAGGGTCTCGTTACAGTAATTAATGGACATTCTGTTTAATGCTATACTACATGTCTATGCAAGCATTATACGCTCTGGTTTGTATTTTGTATCTTTTACAAACAATAAAGTTAACTTTTAATAAAGTTAAAGTTACATTTTTTAATAAAAAATGTAATAACAAACTTGATACAAAAAAACTGGCAGCCAATTGCGCACACAGGACTGACTCACTGTTGGCAAAATGCATTTCACCCCCTAGTAGGCCTAATTGTTGATGCAGGACCACTGGGGGGGGGGGGGATGCATCTAATTCTAAGGGACCACTCTTGCGGGTGGCGAGCAGAGCTGAAGCCATGTTACATTGGTCACTGTAAGATGGCATCCTGTGTGCGATCGGCGGACATTTTTCTGTTGCATAGTGTAGCCTGACAAGCTGTTTAATATGATCTGCACCAGTTCATTACGTCTCATGTTGGCTGATATCAGAGATAGGAGTATTCGTGCCATACTTATTTTTTTTTGTGTACATGTGAGAATTTTTTGATGCTATATTTAACAAAATAAAAAGGGTCAATATAAGGGGAGTTCATCATTAGGGTTACCTACACTTTAACTGAAATTACAATAAACTAATATACAATCGTTTGCCAAGGGTTGGAGCATTTTGTGGGTCATATTTGCTTATTTTAGTGCCTAAGTCTTAGATACACATACAATATAATGCTTCTGTGCTTACCAGCTATTATACACTGCGTGACAAAACTCCTCAAAGTAGATATGAATTGCTGTTCTGACCATTTCTTAGTCACGTCCTCCAATAGGTGCCTGGTGGCTAGCTGGAAAATGCAAAAGGGTACAAATATAAAGTGCACATTGGTTTTTGCTAAATTATCATTCTTTAAAATAAAGAGATGAAATAGGGATCATTACACTAAAAACATAATGAACTGGTTTACTTTTTCTTCTTAAAGAGGTGTTCTCACCACCCCCCGAAACAATTAAAAGACTTTTAATATTAGGACACTTACAAGTTCAGGGTTCCTACGATGTCTGCACCCCAGCCAATTTCTGGATCAACTGTCCGGTGCTGCCGCTGCCATTCCTGATAAGGGAAACTGTCAGTAAAGCCTTTCGGCTTCACAGCTGGTTCCGTACTGCGCATGTGCGAAGCGTGCTGCGCTTTCTAATTGGCCTGGTGGCACAGGAAGGAGGCCAAACTTCTATAGGATGGCACTGTCTCTGGAAGTGGGGAAAGGGTACCTGTCGGAAGCAGGTACCCCTCCCTCCTGAAAGATGCCAAACGTGGCATCGTAAAGGGGGGGGGGGGGGGGAGAAGAGGAACATTGCTTTAAAGTTATTAAGTTACAATATATTCATAGAGTCTTCTCATAACAAAAGATGCGCATCTCTCACTTCCATCACATATCACAAAAATTAGGGGAATAGTTTCCACTTAAAGATAAAGATAATGTGCAGTGCCAGGCTATTCATTTATTTATGCCCCTGGGCCAACTGTACATCTAGAACTATGGGTTCCTTTAAATCCAACTTACTATAACAATATATTAGCAGTTCTAATTCACAGACAGCGTGCCCTTTAACCACTGTATTGATGGTGGCCATTAAGCCTGCAACAGCTGTATGTAGTTTGATGTAAATGGCTCTGCAATGTTAGGCTGTATCCATGTGAGAAACCAGAGGCTCTGGATATACAATCAGCCCAAGGGCATTAAAACAGAGTTCCATCCAAAAGTGGAACTCATCGGATTCCTCCCCCCTCCGGTGCCACAAGTGGAACCTTTCGGGGGGGGGGGGGGGGTGTTACAGGATACCTGTCTTTCACAGGTATCTTTTCCCACTTCCGGGAGTCTGGGCCACGTCACTGCGGGGCTCCCTCCTCCTCCCCCAGCCGCCAGGCCAATAGGAGAGAGGAGCAGGGCCTCACAAATGCGCAGTAGGGTTCCCAGCGTGAAGCCAAAAGGCTACACTGCCGGGTTCCCTTACCCGCAATGGCGGAAGCAGCACCCGACAGCTGATGGAAACATCAGCTGCGGGTGCCGACATCGCTGGACTCCAGGACAGTTAAGTGTCCCATTATTAAAAGCCAGCAGCTGCAGTATATGTAGCTGCTGGTTTTCATTTTTCAGGTGGAACTTAGAAGAGGAGAGAAGTGATGACAAGGGAGATAAAGAGCAGAAATACAAAGAATAGACCAGAGGAGAAAGATTTGTATAGATCAGAAATCTATGACTAGCTTAAAAGAGAAGTATGGGTTTTTTTTTTTTTTTTTAACTCCGCTAATAACCTAGGTGGATGCACTATTGATCCAATGCTGCATCTGTCTCCTGCCACCTCTCCACTGAGAACTGAACGATCAAACACAGCCGATTGCTCAATTCTCCACTGCACTCTGAGCAGAGAGCCGTGACTGTCAGTCACCAGCTCTATACTCCTCCAGCGCTCTCTGGAATGCTAGGCTGGGGAGGGAAGGGAACGGCTGGCTCAGACTCCCAGCAGCTTTCCTTTTTTTTTTTTTTAAACCATGAAGTATTTTATTTCAGGTCAGATTCACTTTTACAAAAGTATTTGCCCCCCAAATTCCTACATTTATAATAAAAAACTCACTCAAATGAGCGTATTATCTGAAACTTGGTTTCTGGTCCATACCTACCTGATAACCTTCAAAGAAGGGCTGAAACATTCTCAACAAAAACGCAACAGTTTCGGATCCTTTCTCCATCATGACCAGTTCATGCGGACTGCCTTGAACCACATCAAATTTGGATAGCAGAAAGAAGCCTTCTTCAAAATCCTGACAAGGAAAAAATGACACCTAACATGTGACAGATATTCAGAATTGCATCAAGTAATGAGATGGAATTTACTTTAGTAATAAAAACATAGTAACATAGGTCTGTGGGAGACGAGATCATCGCTGCAGGGAACATGACAGGAATAGGAAACATGAAATATGAAAAAAACATATCCTTCTATAGTGTATATATGTCTCAATCCAGAGCACAAAGTGTAATTTCTATCTGCTACCCCATTTCTCTGCCATCAACATGAATCATTTCTTACAAATTTTGACACTAAGAGAAAAAAGGTGACAGGGGTGGGACCTCTAGCTGATCGACAGCCTCAGCTCTGTTCCTGTGTGGAGGGGGTGTGCACCTTTCCTCCAGTCAGCTCTCAGACCTCTCCTCAAGCTCTGCAGAGCTATCCGCCCCCTTGTTTCTGAATTCTCAGACAAGCTTAAAAATTCAGCACTTTAAAATGGATGTAGAGAAGAGAAGACTGAAGATAGACAGGTACAATTGATGTAGGAGTATTTGTTTCATCTCTGTGTACAGTCATGCTAGAAATTGTTGGCACCCCAGAATTTTTACAGAAAATCAAGTATTTCTCACAGAAAAGTATTGCAGTAACACATGTTTTGCTATACACATGTTAATTCCCTTTGTGTGTATTGGAAAAAAACAAAAAAAGGGAGGAAAAAAAGCAAATTGGACGTAATGCCACACAAAACTCCAAAAATGGGCTGGTCAAAATTCTTGGCACCCTTTCAAAATTGTGGATAAATAAGATTGTTTCAAGCATGAGATGCTCCTTTAAACTCACCTGGGGCAAGTAACAGGTGTGGGCAATATAAAAATCACACCTGAAAGCAGATAAAAAAGGAGAGAATTTCGCTTAGTCTTTGCATTGTGTGTCTGTGTGTGCCACACTAAGCATGGACAACAGAAATAGGAGAAGAGAACTGAGTACTTGAGAACCAAAGTTGTGGAAAAATATCAACAATCTCAAGGTTACAAGTCCATCACCAGAGATCTAGATTTGCCTTTGTCCACAGTGCGCAACATTAATCAAGAAGTTTGCAACCCATGGCACTGTAGCTTATCTCTCCGTTTGTGGATGGAAGAGAAAATTGATGAAAGATTGCAATGCAGGATAGTCCGGATGGTGGATAAGCAGCCCCAAACAAGTTCCAAAGAAATTCAAGCTGTCCTGCAGGCTCAGGGAACATCAGTGTCATTGCAAACTATCCGTCGACATTTAAATGAAATAAAACGCTATGGCAGGAGACCCAGGAGGACCCCATTGCTGACACAGAGACATAAAAAAGTAAGACTACAGTTTGCCAAAATGTACTTGAGTAAGCCAAAATCCTTCTGGGAAAAAGACTTGTGGACATCTCATCTGAGAACAAGATGGAGCTTTTTGGTAAAGCACATCATTCTACTGTTTACTGAAAACAGAATGAGGCCTACAAAGAAAAGAACGAAGTACCTACAGTGAAATATGGTGGAGGTCCAATGATGTTTTGGGGTTGTTTTGCTGCCTCTGGCACTGGGTGCCTTGAATGTGTGCAAGGCATCATGAAATCTGAGGATTACCAAAGGATTTTGGGTTGCACTATAGAGCCCGGTGTCAGAAAGCTGGGTTTGCGTCCGAGATCTTAGGTCTTCCTGCAGGACAATGACCCCAAACATACGTCAAAAAGCACCCAAAAATGGGTGGCAACAAAGTGCTGGAGAGTTCCAAAGTGGCCAGCAATGAGTCCAGATCTAAATCCCATTGAACACCTGTGGATATATCTTAAAATTGCTGTTGGGAAAAGGTGCCCTTTCCAATAAGAGAGACCTGGAGCAGTTTGCAAAGGAAGAGTGGTCCAAAATTCCGGGTGAGAGGTGTAAGAAGCTTATTGATGGTTATAGGAAGCAACTGATTCCAGTTATTTTTTCCAAAGGGTGTGCAACCAAATATTAGGTTAAGGGTGCCAAGAATTTTGACCAGCCCATTTTTGGAGTTTTGTGTGACATTATGTCCAATTAGCTTTTTCCCCCTCCTTTTTTTGTTTTGTTCCAACACACACAAAGGGAATAAACATTTGTATAGCAAAACATGTGTTACTGCAATACTTTTCTGTGAGAAATACTTGATTTTCTGGAAAAATTCCTGGGGTGCCAACAATTTCGAGCATGACTGTATAACCAGAGGCCAGTCACTCCACTGGCTATATGTAAGGGTTTACAACCACTTAAAAGCTGCGTGCACCAGGCTCTTTTGGATGACCACAAATCATCCTCAACCTGCTCTTCCCCAATTTTCTTGAATACTCTGGGGAATATGCTATTAACATGCGAACTGTATTATGTGATTTTTTTATTTTGCCCATATTTTCTATTTTATATATATATGTTAACCCCAAGAGCCAATACACATCTGAATCACAAAAGGAATGTGGTCTTGAATACTCTAAAGAATATGCTATTAACATGCTAATGACTATCATATATGTTATTTTTTATTTTGTCCATAGTTCCCATTTTATATATGTTTTTACCCTAATGCCTCGTACACACGACCGTTTTTTCCATCGGGTAAAATAAACAACGGTTTTCCCGATGGAATTTCCCTTCAAGCCTGCCTTGCATAATCACGGTCACACAAAAGTCCGGTGAACTTTTGACTGCCAAGAATGCGGTGACATAAAAGACTACGACAAGCCGACAAAATTAAGTTCTATGCTTCCGAGCACATGTCAAATTGTTTGCGATCATGCAATTTTTTTCCCCGTCGGAAAAGCATACAGACGAACTGTTTTCCCGCCAGGATTTTTTTCCCCCGACGAAAAAAAATAAAATAAAAAAAAGAGATCCTGCTCTCTTTTTTGTTCGGCAGTTTTCCTGTCGGAAAAACTGCGATGGAGCATACTCACGGCTGGGATTCCTGGCCAAAAGATCTCATTGCTGGTTTTCCAACGGGAAAACGGGTCGTGTGTACGAGGCATAAAAGCCAATACACACCTGAATCACAAAAGGAACACTTTTATTTGAGTGGGCTGAAATCGCACTGAAACACAAAAGTAGTGCATATACTACTTTTCCAAAACGCACAGCACCAAATTAAATCATACTGCAGTACCAAGTGATCTGGTGCAGGAAAATGCACTGCACTTGCAATCTGGGTTTGGAGTATTGTTAGAAATATACTAGTACCAGCAGTAGATTTTACATGTGTGCCCACATCACTTTTGTACAATCTTACATACTGTAATGCTAAATATTTTTCTTACTTTCTTTTCAAAACCAGGAAAGAAGATGAACTCTTTGGAAAAAAGATTTCTTAGGAAGTCGAACATTTTATAAACATCCTCTAAAAAACAACAACAAAAACAACAACAGTCAATAAATGTAAAACAATTAATAATAAAAAAAAAAAAACACAATAGTCTAATGTAAAAAAATAAATAAAAAATAAATCAGCAGTTTAAATTGTTTATACATTTCTATTCTAATTTTATTTTCTGTAACCTCTGATGCACCCCTAATGACATCAAGGAACCAGAAAGTGCAATCACAGTCACACAGGCTCCCCTTATGATCACGGCTAGCAGTGTCCAGCGGTAGTTTCCATGCATTTTGTTACACTTTACATGCTAGGACAGAATGGTATCTTATAAATCACATCTGGTATTGTATGAATCATCATGTTAATATTGGAAAAAGTACCATACAGTGTAATCCCCAAAAAGGAAGAGAGAAACTGATAACTGATCAATTAACTGTATTCATTATACTGGCAAATTTGGCTGGACAGAAATAATAGCCCGTAAAACAGAATTTTTTATAAGATTTACATCGATATAGCCTCATTACGCTTGGGTTTGCGCTGGTAAAAACATACAGCTAAGCCACGTTTTTACCGCCCCATTTCCGCTCCCCTTAAACATTAAAAGGCTGTAGAGAAAAGGGGAGAGTACATATACTGTGGCCAAAGTGGAATTGATTTAAATCAAGTCGATTTAAATCACTAGTAAAAAGCCTTGATTTAAAGGGGGTTGTAAAGATTTGTTTTTTATTTTCTAAATAGGTTCCTTTAAGCTAGTACATTGTTGGTTCACTTACCTTTTCCTTCGATTTCCCTTCTAATTTTTTTTTCTTTTTCTGAATTTCTCACTTCCTGTTTCCTCCTTAGTAAGCTGTTCTGGCTGACTAACCCCCAGCCAGAATGCCTGGGAAGATGGATGCAAGCTTACTGAGGAGAGACAGGAAGTGAGCAATCCAGACAAAGAAAAAAAAACATTTAAAAGGGAAATTGAAGGAAAAGGTAAGTGAACCAACAATGCACTAGCTTGAAGGAACCTATTTAGAAAATAAAAAAACCTTTACAACCCCTTTAACTCGATTTAAATCATAATTGTTAAAGGGGCAACTGTCATCTGTGTCCCGCAGCGGCTCCTCCTCTGACCCACTGGTGACTCACCGACAGTCCCATTCACTTTAATGGGACGGCTGGTGATGCGGCAGGGACACAACAAGGTGAAGGACGTGGCGGCAGCAGGTCAGTGGATGTCCGCTAACGGGCACTGCCATGATGGAGCTGAAATGACAGATACTCTTTAAATGTAAGGACTTATTCTTGCTGATAGTTTGAATCTTTAATATTTGCAAACAAAATGAAGGTTTTTCTATTTACTATTACCTTTTGTACCCCCACCCCCTCCCGTTAGAATGTAAGCTCTATGAGCAGGGTCCTCCTGTACTTTCTGTATTGAACTGTACTGTAATTGTGCTGTCCCCCCTCTACATTGTAAAGCACTGAGTAAACTGTTGGCGCTATATAAATCGTATAGACTAATAATATTTTGACTAATAAGCTGTCAGGTTAGTAAAACAGCGATATCAGAACCAATTCAATCAAACAATTTGTACAGGGATTTGCAAAATAATGGGATAAAGGAATATTCCTGAACTTTGTTTTATCTCATGGCTACTGTGAAATTGTGTGAATGCATCAATGCAGTGCATGTTATCTCAGCTTACAGAGCTTGGATTCATTAAATGAGTTTACCAAAAATTGTAATATTGCAGAATATACAGCCTAATGCAAATTGCGAGTAGCGCGGTTAACGAACGTTTCGCAATACGAGCAGTTATATTTAAATCCGGACTCGGTTTGCGAGTGTTTTCTTGCAAAACGAGCAGGGTTCAAGCCTCTGTGGTGTGCAGTACAGCATTTGGCCAGAGGGGGTGCCGATGACACTTGGAGCCGTGCGAAAATTTACTCAGAAACACGCAAAAATACTCCGATTCCGAGCCTTTCAGAGCGATCTCTGAGTATTTCGAGTCTCTCCGGCGATTTCAGGTAAGTGCCACATAATGAGCTAGTATGCTATGCATACTAGCTCATTATGTTTTTCTCTTGCAGGTGTTTTTTTTTTCCTGGATTATTTTAAGAGGGTTTACTTCCTCTTTAAGTAGTTAACATCTCCAGTATCTACCAAAAAATCTGTATAAAGAAACCAATTGTTAACTACAATTACACCTCTTCCTAGACACAACCAATAGATTTTCTCACCGCTCCTGGAACTCTGTGCCATTTTCATCGCTAGAACCACCAGAGCAGGCCTTGCGTATATATTGACCATCTGATTCCTGTAGGAGGCCCACATTAGTACAGAGACTGCTCTACTGAACACCAGCTCTTCTGTGAGAACGCCATCTGGGTTGCTGTCAAACAGGAAGACCTCACTATCGACAAGCTTTGTGATATTTGCATGAAGGTCCAGACTGGAACGCACCACTTTACTAGCAGATATGTTATCTATAGTCAAAAAGAAAACAAATTTGAGGATTCAGATTTGAGAAAAAAAAAAAATCTTTTGGAGATACAAACAAGTTTACTAAGGCCCCATGCACACGAGACGCTGGTAAACTCGAGTTCAGAGGCATTTGGAAAATGTTTTCAACTGCCCCTGAACACATTCAATGTTATCCTATGTCCATGCACACAATCTTGTTTATTGACGTTTTTAGGCAGTTGCGTTTATCCTCGTTTTTCCAGAAGCAAAAAAATGGGTTCAGACACAAACGTTTTCACGTTTCAGAAGCAAAACGCGGTACCTGCGTTTTGCCGCAATTTCATTTATAAGCGTTTTTAAAGGAGACCTATTTTTTTTACATTAGAAATCTAAAAAATGATGGCAAATTATGAAAAACCATTAAAAAAAACATAAACAACTGTAATTGCTTGCATTGCAGACAATCCACAACGTGTGGCAGGTGACGTGGCCAGTGGACAATCCATAAATTGTGGCAGGTGACATGGCCAGGTGATGTGGCAAGTGGACAATGCACAACTTGTGGCCAGGTGACGTGGCAGGTGATGTGGCCAGGTGACGTGGCCAGTGGACAATCCACAACTTGTGGCAGGTGACATGGTCAGGTGACATGGCAGGTGAAGTGGCCAGGTCATGTGGCAAGTGGACAATCCACAACTTGTGGCAGGTCATGTTGCCAGGTAACGTGGCCAGGTGACATGGCCTGGTGACGTGGCAGTGGACAATCCACAACTTGTGGCAGGTGACGTGGCAAGTAACGTGACCAGGTGATGTGGCAGGTGACGTGGCCAGGTGATGTGGCCAGTGGACAATCCACAACTTGTGGCAGGTGAGGTGACCAGGGGACGTGGCCAGGTGATGTGGCAGGTGACGTGGCAAGTGGAAAATCCACAACTTGTGGCAGGTGACGTGGCCAGGTGACATGGCAGCTGACATGGCCAGGTGACATGGCAGCTGACATGGCCAGGTGACGTGGCCAGTGGACAATCCACAACTTGCGGCAGGTGACGTGGCCAGGTGATTTGACAGCTAACGTGGCCAGGTGACATGCCAGGTGACGTGGCCAGGTGACATGGCAAGTGGACAATCCACAACTTGTGGCAGATGACATGTCCAGGTGACGTGGCCAGGTCATGTGGCAAGTGGACAATGCACAACTTGTGGCAGGTGACGTGGAAAGTAACGTGGCCAAGTGATGCGGCAAGTGAATAATCCACAACTTGTGGCAGGTGACGTGGCCAGTGGACAATCCACAACTTGTGGCAGGTGACGTGGCCAGTTGAAGTGACAGGTGACGTGGCCAGTGGACAATCCACGACTTATGGCAGGTGACATGGCCAGGTGACATGGCAGGTGAAGTGGCCAGGTCATGTGGCAAGTGGACAATCCACAACTTGTAGCAGGTCATGTTGCCAGGTAACGTGGCCAGGTGACATGGCCTGGTGACATGGCAAGTGGACAATCCACAACTTGTGGCAGGTGACGTGGCAAGTAACATGACCAGGTGATGTGGCAAGTGAACAATCCACAACTTGTGGCAGGTGACGTGGCCAGTGGACAATCCACAACTTGTGGCAGGTGATGTGGCCAGGTGACATGGCAAGTAGACAATCCACAACTTGTGGCAGGTGACATGGCCAGTTGACGTGGCCAGTGGACAATCCACAACTTGTGTCAGGTGAGGTGACGAGGGGACGTGGCCAGGTGATGTGGCAGGTGACGTGGCAAGTGGAAAATCCACAACTTGTGGCAGGTGACGTGGCCAGGTGACATGGCAGCTGACATGGCCAGGTGACGTGGCCAGTGGACAATCCACAACTTGCGGCAGGTGACGTGGCCAGGTGATTTGACAGCTAACGTGGCCAGGTGACATGGCAAGTGGACAATCCACAACGTGTGGCAGATGACATGTCCAGGTGACGTGGCAGGTGACGTGGCCAGGTCATGTGGAAAGTGGACAATCCACAACTTGTGGCAGGTGACGTGGCCAGTTGAAGTGACAGGTGATGTGGCCAGTGGACAATCCACGACTTATGGCAGGTGACATGGCCAGGTGACATGGCAGGTGAAGTGGCCAGGTCATGTGGCAAGTGGACAATCCACAACTTGTGGCACGTCATGTTGCCAGGTAACGTGGCCAGGTGACATGGCCTGGTGACATGGCAAGTGGACAATCCACAACTTGTGGCAGGTGACGTGGCAAGTAACGTGACCAGGTGACGTGGCCAGTGGACAATCCACAACTTGTGGCAGGTGAAGTGGCCAGTTGAAGTGACAGGTGAAGTGGCCAGTGGACAATCCACAACTTGTGGCAGGTGATGTGGCCAGGTGACATGGCAAGTAGACAATCCACAACTTGTGGCAGGTGACGTGGCCAGTGGACAATCCACAACTTGTGGCAGGTGAGGTGACGAGGGGACGTGGCCAGGTGATGTGGCAGGTGACGTGGCAAGTGGACAATCCACAACTTGCGGCAGGTGACGTGGCCAGGTGATTTGACAGCTAACGTGGCCAGGTGACATGGCAAGTGGACAATCCACAACTTGTGGCAGATGACATGTCCAGGTGACGTGGCAGGTGACGTGGCCAGGTCATGTGGAAAGTGGACAATCCACAACTTGTGGCAGGTGACGTGGAAAGTAACGTGGCCAAGTGATGTGGCAAGTGAATAATCCACAACTTGTGGCAGGTGACGTGGCCAGTGGACAATCCACAACTTGTGGCAGGTGAAGTGGCCAGTTGAAGTGACAGGTGACGTGGCCAGTGGACAATCCACGACTTGTGGCAGGTGACGTGGCCAGGTGATGTTAACAGATGACGTGGCAGGTGACGTGGCCAGGTGGACAATCAACAACTTGTGGCAGGTGACATGGCCAATTGACATGGCCAGTGGACAATCCACAACTTGTGGCAGGTGACGTGGCCAGGTGACATGGCAGCTGACATGGCCAGGTGACATGGCAAGTGGACAATCCACAACTTGTGGCAGGTGACGTGGCAAGTGGACAATCCAAAACTTGTGGCAGGTGACGTGGCAAGTGGACAATCCAAAACTTGTGGCAGGTGAAGTGGCCAGTTGACGTGACAGGTGACGTGGCCAGTGAACAATCCACAACTTGTGGCAGGTGACATGGCAAGTGGACAATCCACAACTTGTGGCAGGTGAAGTAGCCAGTTGACGTGGCCAGGTGACATGGCAAGTGGACAATCCACAACTTGTGGCAGGTGAAGTGACCAGTTGAAGTGACAGGTGACGTGGCCAGTGGACAATCCACGACTTGTGGCAGGTGACGTGGCCAGGTGACATGGCCAGGTGATGTGAACAGGTGACGTGGCCAGGTGATGTGAACAGGTGACGTGGCCAGGTGACATGGCAAGTGGACAATCCACAACTTGTGGCATGTGACATGGCCAGTTGACGTGGTAGGTGACGTTGCAAGTGGAAAATCCATAACTTGTGGCAGGTGACGTGGCCAGGTGACATGGCAAGTGGACAATCCGCAACTTGTGGCAGGTGACGTGGCAAGTGGACAAGCCACAACTTGTGGCAGGTGACGTGGCCAGTGGACAATCCACAACTTGTGGCAGGTGACGTGGCAGATGACGTGGCAAGTGGACAATTCACAACTTGTGGCAGGTGACATGGCAAGTGGACAATCCGCAGCTTGTGGCAGGTGATGTGGCAAGTGACACGCTAAATACAAGTATACTGCTGCTCTTTCAGCTAATTCTCACTTTGATCTCACAAAATGGCTGAAATGGTTAAATAATATTGTTTTTTGAGCTTAGGGACAAGGCAGGTGATGTGGCCAGTGAACAATCCACAACTTGTGTCCAGGTGACGTGCCAGGTGATGTGAACAGGTGACGTGGCAGGTGACGTGGCAGGTGACGTGGCCAGTGGACAATCCACAACTTGTGGCAGGTGAGGTGGCCAGGTGATGTGGCAGGTGATGTGGCCAGGTGACATGGCAAGTGGAAAATCCACAACTTGTGACAGGTGACGTGGCAGCGGACGTAGCCAGATGACGTGGCCAGTGGACAATCCACAACTTGTGGCAGCTGACGTGGCCAGGTGACGTGGCAAGTGGAAAATCCAAAACTTGTGGCAGGTGACGTGGCCAGTTGACGTGGCAGGTAATGTGGCCAGTGGACAATCCACATTTTGTGGCAGGTGACGTGGTCAGGTGATGTGGCAAGTGGACAATCCACAACTTGTGGCAGGTGAATTGGCCAGTTGACGTGACAGGTGACGTGGCCAGTGGACAATCCACAACTTGTGGCAGGTGATGTGGCCAGGTGACATGACAAGTGGACAATCCACATTTTGTGGCAGGTGACGTGGTCAGGTGACGTGGCAAGTGGACAATCCACAACTTGTGGCAGGTGAATTGGCCAGTTGACGTGACAGGTGACGTGGCCAGTGGACAATCCACAACTTGTGGCAGGGGATGTGGCCAGGTGACTTGACAAGTGGACAATCCACATTTTGTGGCAGGTGACGTGGCCAGTGGACAATCCACAACTTGTGGCAGGTGACGTGGCCAGGTGACATGGCCAGGTGACGTGGCCAGTGGACAATCCACAACTTGTGGCAGGTGACGTGGCCAGGTGACATAGCCAGGTGATGTGGCCAGCGGACAATCCACAACTTGTGGCAGGCGACGTGGCCAGGTGACATGGCAGGTGAAGTGGCCAGTGGACAATCCACAACTTGTGGCAGGTGGCATGGCCAGGTGACGTGGCAGATGACGTGGCAAGTGGACAATTTACAACTTGTGGCAGGTGACATGGCAAGTGGACAATCCACAGCTTGTGGCAGGTGATGTGGCAAGTGACACACTAAATACAAGTATACTGCTGCTCTTTCAGCTACTACTCACTTTGGTCTCACAAAATGGCTGAAATGGTTAAATAATATTGTTTTGTGACCTTAGGGAGGGTCTTATGATGTCTCTTAACTAAACGCTTATAAACGCAAACGCGGTAAAACGCTTTAAAACGCAGCGAAATTCGCGGCAAAAACGGGCGTTTTAAACACCGTTATTTTACTTTGAAAACGTGCGTTTAGATGCGTTTGCATTTGCATCTTATGTGCATGGGGCCTAAGGCCCATTTCACACTGGGGTGGGAGGTGAAGTGCTGCTATTTTTAGCGGCGCTTTACTGCCAATTTTGTGGTGCTATTTCGGCTGCTAGTCGGCGGTTTTATCTCCCGCTAGCGGCCAAGAAATGGTTAAGACCTCCCGCAATGTGCCTTTGCAGAGGCACATTGCGGGCAGTATAGCCGCACTGTCCTATTAATTTCATTGGGCGGGAGCAGTGAAGAAGCGGTATTCACACCACTCCAAAGATGCGGCTAGCAGGACTTTTTTTCCCCATCCTGCTAGCGCACCGCTCCAGTGTGACAGCCGTCGGGCTTTCACACTGCAGAAGCAGCAGCTGTTCAGGGTTGGTTTGCAGGTGCTATTTTTAGCGCAATAGCACCTGTAAACCGCTCCAGTGTATACTAACTCTAGTATAGGGCTACTGAATATCAGCTACAATTGCAATTACCGTAGTTGTTTCTTTACTGAAACTAAACAATTCTACACAGTCAACTAATATCAGTTTAAGCACTTAAGCCAAGCCAATTCTGACAGTTCCCACATAAATGAAAAAAATAAATAAAAAAATTCTAAGAAAATTACTTCTAGTAGTAGGCAAGGTTGAATAAAGACAATAGTCCATCCAGTTCAACCTGTTAAGGTAAATGTGTGTCAATGCCAGTAATCATTTTCCATATCCCTGTATATTGTGTTTACCAAGATGCACGTCCAAGAGTCTTTTAAAACTATCAATATTACCATTGACACCACCAATTGTGGAAGAGAGTTCCACATCCTTATTGCCCCAACAGTGAAAACCCCCTACACAGCTTAAGGTTAAACCTTTCTCTTCCAATCTCATTGTGGGTCCCCCATGTCCTCTTTCACTCCCCGAGATTGAAAAGCTTCCTTCCTACGCTGGAATCACCATTGAAGTATTTGTATAATAAACTTAGCGCATGTAGTCATTCCTCGTAATTGAGATCCTCCAGTCCCCCTGAGGTTCTCCCTTTAGTGAGTAGTTAGCATTTTTATTTTTAGCCCCCAAGTGCATCCCTTTACATTTTTCAACATTAAAGGGGTGTTCCAGCCCTAAGTTGTGTTTATTAAAAGTCAGCAGCTACAAAAAGTGTAGCTGCTGGCTTTTAATAAACACTCACTTACCTGCTCCTGCGTTCCAGCGACGCGCCGACCGGGGCTCCGCTCCTCTGCCCCCCTCCCCGGCCGGCGTCTCCATCCTGACTGTGGGCACCCAGCCGTGACAGCCTTCGGCTTCACGGCCGGGCACCCACTGCGCATGCGCGAGCCGTACTGCGCATGCGTGCGCGGCGCGGCTCGCCGCTGATTGGAGAGGCGATCGCATGGGACCTGTCAGTGTCCCATGTGATCGCCTACAGGGAGGGGGCTGGTGTAGGCGATTAAGCTTAATCGCCTAACCAGCCCCTCGGCGGAAGCAGGAAGTGGGACAGGAAGTCACACTCCTACTGAAGCCCCCACTCCCCCCCCAAAAAAATTACATGCCAAATGTGGCATGTATGGGGGTGAGGAGTGGATTGAGAAGGGGTCATTTTTTTGGGTGGAACACCCCTTTAAAGTGAATGTAAACCCCCAGTCAAGTGAACAGTCTCAGATGATACACAGAGATTGAACAAATCTCCCTAAATAAGTTTTACATGTATATCTGCTGTCTTTCCCTTTCTACATTCTTTAAAATTGTTACACCGTGTTAGAATTTTTACTCCCTCATTCTGCACTGGGTGTGGATTCTTGGCTTACACTTGGAGACAACGGATTGGAGGAAAGGCACCCCCCTTCCACATAGGCAGAGACTTGCAAAGCTGTGCTGTGACAAGACAAGCTCTCTCTGCTAATCTATAGCAACCTCGCTTTTACCTCCCATCTTGGAGAACCTGCCAGAAGTTATCATGCTGATAGCAGGGAAACAAAACAGCAGAAAAAACCTGGTACCTGTGCCTAGGTCAAATTTCATGAATCTTAAACCTCATCTGCCATGTAGTTGTCCACTCCATATATTTTTCAGGTCTTCCTGCAAAAATTTCTATATCCTGATGTGAAGTTATTGCCCTGCTTATTTTTGTGTTGTCTGCAAAAACTGAGATTGAGCCATTTATACTGACCTCTATATAATTTATGAATAATTTTAACAAAATTGCTCCCAAGACAGAACCTTGGGGTACCCCATTTACCACTCCAGATCAGTATGAGTAGACGTTATTTATTACCATATCACCATCCTTTGGACATGCCCCTGTAACCAGTTTTCCATCAATAAAAATATGGTCCATGCCTACAGACCTTAGTTTGTAGATTAAGGGTTTATAGGGAGCTGTATCGAATTCTTTTGAAAAATCCAGATACGCCACATCCACAGGCCTTCCCTTATCTAGATGGCAGCTACCTTTTTCGTAGAATGTTATCAGATTGGTCTGGCAGGAACGACCCTTTGTAAACCCATGCCGATTACTGGTAATGACATGGTTTTCATCAGCACCAAAAACGCACCTCCCAATTGAAATGCATTGAGAACACAGTAAGAATTTTTTGAGTCACATGACCTATGAAAAACACCATAAGCTTGGTAAAAATCACAGCAAAATCACGGTTGTTTTTAGCAGCCATTATCTGCACCTTTTTTTCCTTTCGGTACAACACTGAAAACCCAATTTTCGGTTGCCATAATTTCGGTGCATCACTAGTATATATATATGGTGCGGTTTGCAAGTGGTTAAGATATCAGCCATAACCCCGGTATTGCTCTTTTCAGCCGGAGGCTGGCTTTCTTTTGACAGTGTTCTGAACGACTCTTCAATGTTGTTTACCGCCCGAGAAACAGTCCAACCGTGTGGCCGGCTGGTCACAGAGGTGATAAAAGACTAGATCATCTTTGATTGCCTCTATGGCCTTGGAAAACTGGAACAACGTCATGACGTCACTTCCGGTCCAGGGTGGAAGTAAACAATTTTTTTTTTTAAACAAGAGATTAAAAATTTGGCTTGGTCAAATTGTGGGTCAAATTTTATGAATTTCTTGTGTATGTGCATTAACAACTTCAGCCCCTAATGACCAGGCCATGTTTTGCGATATGGTACTGTGTCGCTTTAACTGACAATTGCGCAGTTGTTCGACGCCATACTCAAACAAATTTGAGGTCATCTTTTTCCCACAAATAGAGTTTTCTTTTAGGGGTAATGGATCACCTCTGCGGTTTTTATTTTTTGCGCTATAAACCATAATATATACACAGTGGGGCAAAAAAAGTATTTAGTTAGCCATCAATTGTGCAAGTTCTTCCACTTAAAAAGATGTGAGGCCTGTAATTGTCATCATAGGTATACCTCAACTATTTAGAGACAAAATGTGGAAACAAATCCAGACAATCACATTGTCTGATTTGGAAAGAATTTATTTGCAAATTATAGTGGAAAATATGTATTTGGTCAATATCAAAAGTTCATCTCAAAACTTTGTTGGCAATGATAGAGGTCAAACGTTTTCTGTAAGTCTTCACAAGGTTGTCACACACTGTTGCTAGTATGTTGGCCCATTCCTCCATGCAGATCTTCTCTAGAGCAGTGATGTTTTGGGGCTGTCGCTGGGCAACACGAACTTACAACTCCGTCCAAAAGTTTTCTATGGGGTTGCGATCTGGAGACTGGCTAGGCCACGCCAGGACCTTGAAATGCTTCTTATGAAGCCACTCCTTCGTTGCCGGGGCGGTGTGTTTTGGGATCATTGTCATGCTGAAAGACCCAGCCACGTTTCATCTTCAATGTCCTTGCTGATGGGAGGAGGTTTGCACTCAAAATCTCACGATACATGGCCCCATTCATTCTTTCATGTACACGGATCAGTCGTCCTGTTCCCTTTGCAGAGAAACAGCCCCAAAGCATGATGTTGCCACCCCATGCTTCACAGTAGGTATGGTGTTCTTTGGTTGCAACTCAGCATTCTCTCTCCTCCAAAACAACGAGTTGTGTTTCTACCAAACAGCTCTACTTTGGTTTCATCTGACCATATGAAATTCTCCCAATCCTCTTCTGGATCATCCAAATGCTCTCTAGCAAACCTCAGACGGGCCCGGACATGTACTGGCTTAAGCAGGGGGACACATCTGGCACTGCAGGATCTGAGTCCCTAGCGGCGTAGTGTGTTACTGATGGTCGCCTTTGTTACGTTGGTCCCAGCTCTCTGCAGGTCATTCACTAGGTCCCCCCATGTAGTTCTGGGATTTTTGCTCACCGTTCTTGTGATCATTTTGACCCCACGGGGTGAGATCTTGCGTGGAGCCCCAGATCGAGGAAGATTATCAGTGGTCTTGTATGTCTTCCATTTTCTTTATTTTTTTTTTTTTAAAGTGTATTTTTGAGCGTGAACTCGAGAGAGAGGAGCCGGACTGCAGGAGTTGGGAGTAGGCAGACCCTCCCCCCGGAGGCAATCGCCATCCTTCTCCATGCCCCTGGTGGCAATGGCGGGTGTGAGGGGGGGCCTCCCACTCACCCCACCCTACCTGCTCCTCTTGGGAGCCCAACTGGGGCCCAACGGGACCCCAATGGGGCAGAGGGACTCCCCCTATGAGGGAGTGAGGGGGCCTAGCCCACCCAGCCAGCCCCGTAGGTCCTTCGCCTCTCTTTTATTTTAGGAGACCGCATGGCCAAAGTGCGTGTGTTTTTAAACCAATTTTGTGTGCGTGCAAGTGTGGTGGTTTTTGTGGGGGGGGGGGGGGGGGGGGTGGGCGTACTAAGCACAGGCGTACCTTGCATAGCACACCCACCGGGAGCTGGGCTGAGACCACCAAACTCAATTCACATGTAGCTGAGACCGGGATCCGAACCCTTGGCTGCAGAGGTGAACGTCTTGTCAGCGCAGCGCAGTGCCAATCACGTTGAGCCACCACAGCTCCCTTCCATTTTCTAATTATTGCTCCCACAGTTAATTTCTTTTCTTCACACCAAGCTGCTTGCCTATTGCAGATTCAGTCTTCCCAGCCTGGTGCAGGTCTACAATTTTGTTTCTGGTGTCCTTCGACAGCTGTTTGGTCTTCACCATAGTGGAGTTTGGAGTGTGACTGAGGTTGTGGACAGGTGTCTTTTATACTGATAACAAGTTCAAACAGGTGCCATTAATACAGGTGATGAGTGGAGGACAGAGGAGCCTCTTAAAGAAGAAGATACAGGTCTGTGAGAGTCAGAAATCTTGCTTGTTTGTAGAGGAGACCAAATACTTATTTTCCACCATAATTTGCAAATAAGTTCTTTCCAAATCAGACTGTCTGGATTTGCTTCCACACTTTGTCTCACATAGTTGAGGTATACCTATGATGACAATTACAGGCCTCTCATCTTTTTAAGTGGGAGAACTTGTACAATTGGTGGCTGACTAAATACTTTTTTGCCCCACTGTATATATATTTTTTTCTTTTTTTATATACCCCCCCCCCCCCCCCTAACATTTCTTCAGTTTAGGCCAATGTGTTTTCTTCTACATATTTCTTGTAAAAAAAAAAAAAAAGTATATTGTGTATATTGATCGATTCGTGCAAAAGTTATAGAGTCTACAAAATAGGGGATATATTTATGGCATTTCAATTATTATAATTTTTTTTACTAGTAATGGCAGTGATCAGCAATTTTTAGCGGGACTGCTAAACTGCGGTGGACAGATCGGTCACTTTTGACACTTTTTTGGGACCAGCGACATTACAGTGATCAGAGCTAAAAATAGCCACTGATCAGGGCCGGCCTTTGCGGTGTGCGGGTTGTGCGCACAACCCGCACAGGGCTCCATGGCCAACAGGGGAGCCGTGCGCATGGTTGCCACCTGTGCCCAGGTACAAATTCCATTGACCTGTGGAATGTGCCGGATCTCTGTCTATCATTGAGATATGCTCTGAGCTTCTGTGCCATGTGATTGGCCGAACGGGCGATGTGCGGGGCGGGATGTAGTAGACATGGGGGTTTGTGACTGGCCCTGCGGAGCTGGTGCTGGTCATGTGTGGAGGCATGGGCGGAGCTGCACTGAGAATTTGAAATCGATAATCATGCCTGCTTGCTCCCGGAGTCCTGCCTCATGATGTGCGTCTTCCGAGGTGAGGGCTCCACTGCTCTGTGTCACCCCCCCCCTCCTCTGTGTCACCCCCCCCTCCTCCTCTGCGTCACCCCCCCCTCCTCCTCTGCGTCACCCCCCCCTCCTCCTCTGCGTCAGCTTACACCCCCCCCCTCCTCTGCGTCAGCTTACACCCCCCCCTCCTCTGCGTCAGCTTACACCCCCCCTCCTCTGCATCAGCTTACACCCCCCCCTCCCCTGCATCAGCTTACACCCCCCCCTCCTCTGCATCAGCTTACACCCCCCCCTCCTCTGCATCAGCTTACACCCCCCCCTCCTCTGCGTCAGCTTTCCCCCTTACTCACTCTCTCACTTAGCCCCTTGCTCACCTCCTCTCTCCCACCCACCCACCACTCTCTCTCTAATCCCCCCCTCTCTCCCTCTCCCCCCTCACCTTCTCCTTTCTCCCACCCACCACTCTTTTTCTAACCCTCTCTCTCTCTCATCCTCACCCCCACCAACTAACCCCACCCCTCTCTCTCTCTCTCTCTCTCCCCCCCTTACCTCCTCCTTTCTCCAACCCACCACTCTTTTTCTAATCCTCTCTCTTACCCCTCTCACCCCCCTCACCTCCTCCTCTCTGTCACCCTTCTCACCTCCCCCACCTCTTTCCATCCTCAGGGGGTGGGGACCCCATGAGGATGGCTGTATGGGGCCCCAATAATTGCTAACAGCAGCCCTGTGAGTGTACCAGTTTGGATGTGTCCTGAATCCTGTGTCTTGCCGACACACTTCTCCCCAAGGCTCTCCACACAATGAAAGGAAGGAAAACAACACTACAGTAGAGGAGCTCCACCCCCAAACTCTGGCTCCCACACTTCCTGGCTCAAAGCGGCTCTCGGTAAGGCAGCCCAATGGGGGTCTTTTGTGGGGAAGGGGACACTGATGGGTGGGTTCCCTGATCTAATGAAGGGGGGGCCGATATAAGGGAAAGGGAGTCCTGGTGGAATAAAGGCCCAGCATTTTACTATAGGAGGCAATGGTGGGACTAAAATGATGTGCTTTGTAGTCCACCAATGCCTCCTATAGTAAAATGCTGGGCCTTATAGTCCACCAATGCCTCTATAGTAAAATGCACCAATGCTGTAGTGTCAGTGTGTAGCGGTCAGTGTGTAGTGTATTGAGTAGCGGTCAGTGTATTGTGTAGCGGTCAGTGTGTAGTGTATTGTGTAGCGGTCAGTGTGTAGTGTATTGTGTAGCGGTCAGTGTGTAGTGTATTGTGTAGCGGTCAGTGTGTAGTGTGTAGTGTATTGAGTAGCGGTCAGTGTGTAGTGTATTGAGTAGCGGTCAGTGTGTAGTGTATTGTGTAGCGGTCAGCGTGTAGTGTATTGTGTAGCGGTCAGCGTGTAGTGTATTGTGTAGCGGTCAGCGTGTAGTGGTCTGTGGGTAGTATATTGTGTAATGGTCAGTGTGTAGCGGTCTGGGGGGGGGCGCCACAGCATTAGCTCGCACAGGGCGCCTGAACACCTAAGGCCGGCCCTGCCACTGATCACTGTATAAATGACATTGGCAGGGAAGGGGTTAACACTAGGGGGCGATCAAGGGCTTAAGTGTTTCCTAGGTAGGTGTTTCTAACTGTGGGCGGAGGGGACTGACTGGGAGTAGAGAGAGATTGCTAGGAATAGACGATCTCTCTCTCCTCTCGACAGAATGGGGATTTGCTTATTTACATCGACAGATCCCCATTCTGGCTCTCCGAGGAACAATCACCAGTGGACGGCGGACATCGCAGCCGCCAGCCATGCGCATCGGCTCCACCTGCTATGGCCATTGAAAGGACCTCCGTACCAGTACGGCGATTCACGCAGCCGCGCCAACCTGCCGCACTATAAGTGCGGTGGCTTGTCGGCAAGCGGTTAAACTACTTCTTGTGCAAACTATTACTCATATACATACCAGGCCACTCTAGACATCCCCCAAAGGCCTCTGTTAAATCCTTCAGCCACAAAGTCTTGTCAACCAATAGATTGTAACTGAGTGAAGGAAAATTCTGTAGCAAAATGGCTGCTATCAAGGTTCCGGGGCTGAGGACCATGTTGGCTATTTGGTGAAGCTCTACTTTATAGGCCACGTCAGAAATAAACTTCTGAATATCATCTGAAGGTTTCTGAGAAAGATGCCTAAGATAAAACATTAACAGAAATAATATACAGCCAATTATTAATAGTGTACAACACAAATAGAATGGCAATAAAAGGAGAAAAAAAAAAAACTCACAAGAAATTTCTCATACTGATCATAAACAAAAGGAAAAGACCAATTGGTAAGCCAGCAAAACATTTTCTTACATAGTTTTCTACACATGGTTCTTAACGTATCTAAAGAATGTAATATTTTGCAGCCTACCAGTTCTTTAGATGTAATGGCTGCATTGGTTCTTTATTTATAGGCATTATAAACTCTCCTAATTGCACCTTGCGTTTTTCACCCCGGACCATATTGCTGCCCAATGACCAGAGCACTTTTCGTGATTCGGCACTGCGTCGCTTTAACTGACAATTGCACGTTGTGCGACGTGGCTCCCAAACAAAATTGGCGTCCTTTTTTTCCCACAAATAGAGCTTTCTTTTGGTGGTATTTGATCACCTCTGCGGTTTTTTTTTTGTGCGCTATAAACAAAAATAGAGTGACTATTTTGAAAAAAAATTGCAATATTTTTTACTTTTTGCTATAATAAATATCCCCCAAAAATATATATAAAAAAAATATTTTTCCTCTATTTAGGCCGATACATATTCTACATATTTAAAAAAAAAAAAAAAAAAAAAATCGCAATAAGCGTTGATTGGTTTGCGCAAAAGTTATAGTGTTTACAAAATAGGGGGTAGTTTTATGGCATTTTTATTAATACATTTTTTTTGGTACTGCGACATTATGGCGGACACTTCGGACACTTGACACATTTTTGAGACCATTGGCATTTTTAGAGCGATCAGTGCTATAAAAATGCATTGATTACTATAAAAATGCCACTGGCAGTGAAGGGGTTAACACTAGGGGGCGGGGAAGGGGTTAAGTATGTTCCTGGTGTGTTCTAACTGTATGGGGGGGGGGTGGACTCACTAGGGGAAATCACTGATCTTCTGTTCATACATTGTATGAACAGGAGATCAGCATTTCTCACCCTGACAGGTCCTCACTCTGTACTGAGCAATCACGGTGATCGTGCCTGTCGGGCACGGGACTCGGGGGCAATCGGACGTAGAGCAGGGGAGCAGACCTGCCGCCGTATAACTGCGGTGGCTGGTCGGCAACCAGTTAACCATGTAGGTTCAATGTGTCATTTGTTGGCCTGCACACACATCCTATAGCAGAGTAAGGCCGCGTACACACGATAGGTTAACCAGAGAACAACGGTCTGATGGACCGTTTTCATCGGTCAAAACCGATCGTGTGTAGGCCCCATAGGTTATTTAACCTTTGGTTAAAAAAAGCCAACTTGCTTTAAAATTTAACTGATGGACGCCTAACAATCGGTTAAAACCGATCGTTAGTAAGCACGACCATCGGTTAAAAATCCACGCATGCTCAGAATGAAGTTGACGCATGCTTGGAAGCATTGAACTTAATTTTTTCAGCACGTCGTTGTATTTTACGTCACCGCGTTCTAACACAATCGTTTTTTTAACCGTCAGTCAGCTTCATCGGTTAACCGATGAGAACGGTCCAAAGGACCGCTCTCATCGGATGGACTGATTGTGTGTACGAGGCCTAAGGCTCGGTTCACACTTGTCCGGCCATGGTTTCAGCACCGGTTCAGGTGTAAATTTTTACTTGAAATCGCACTTGAACCGGACTGAAAAACGCACAGGACTTTTTTTTTTTTTTAAATCACACCAGGGCCCGGCCTGCAGATTTGTGAACCGGCTCCATAGAGAAGGCTGCCGGTTCATATGTTAGAAATTGGATGTGGTTAAAAGCTCATTCAATTTGCATATGTGTGAACTCAGCCTAAAGTTTGTGTTAAAAAACAAAGCATACAGCATGGCACTGCACAGTACGGTACATTTATAAACGGCATAGTAGACAAGTGGTTACATCAAGCTCATAGCTGCAGCTGAGACCTTGTGAAAAGCTTCCTGATAAGGCTCTAGAGCCGCACCACCACCTTTATAGGATTTTTAAAAGTGTGGCCAAACCCCCGATCCCCCCCTCTACCGGCAGAACCCATGCCAGTCCCCGGGCTCTTCTGTTACTTTGGGAAGCCAGGGACTGCAGGAAACAGTTTGTGCAGTGAGAACAGAAGAATTGCAGTAAACATACATTCCCTGATCCCTCCTGACCCTGGAAACAACATGTATTATGTCACTTCCAGGGTCGCAACTGTCATTCTTCAACTAGTGTAGTCGAGGATGCAGCTATTCAAAACACAATATGTGTTTGAATAGCTGCACTAGAGGCAGGGGAGACACTGGGGGTCTATTAGACCCCCAAGTTTAGCTTTATACTTTCTCCAACTATGTTTTCTTTCCCAACTTATAACTAAAGCCTCGTACACGATCGGATTTTCTGCAGACAAAGCGTCTGACTTTTGTTTGAAGGGAGTTGGCCAGGAATTTGTCTTGCATACAAAAAAGGCACACAATTGTCGGCCAACAAACAAGAACGTAGTTTTTCAGGTCTTTAGCGCCACCCTTTGGGCACCTTCCGCTAATGTTGTGTTTGGTGAGCATTGCTTCCGAGTATGTGTGTTTATACTTTTTCACTTTTGTCTGACGGACTTGTGCACACACGATCGGAAAATCCGACAACAGACCATTGTCCGTGGAAAATTTTAAAGCCTGCCATCCAACATCTGTCCGTGGAAAATCCGTCAACAATAGTCTGATGGAGCATACAAACGGTCGGATAATCGACCAACAGTCTGTCACACAATTCCCGTCGGAAAATCCGACTGTGTGTACGAGTTTGGATTCTTTTAATACAAAATGCCATAAGATTTCCATATAAAACCAATATCTAAAGCTCCCTACAAAACTAAGTGTCGGTCATTCTCTTGCGCTACCAAAATCCCATTCAGATTAATTTCACTAATAGATTAATATCATAACTTTTATGTAAAAATACAGCTTCTGCAGCAGTGTAGTGAAAGAGAGAAGATTTTAAAGCCCTGGTTAAAAAGTGGAAGTTCTAACACAAAACCTACTCTAGCAGTTTTTTTTTTCGTTCAACCCAGTGGGCTAAACAGAAAAAAAAAAAAACAGAAGAGCTCAGGAGGAGTCACTGTACTAACCAACTATCCAATGTCAGTACAGCGATCTCCCCACTGAGCTATTGTGTTCCAACAGGGGAATGGTCCCCCTGTCAGAACACTCCGGTCAGCACTCTCAGCCATTGCCTGAGAAAGCTGATCAGATGCCGATCAGCAGACCTTTTTGGTCATGTCCCTTTGACAGAAGCCAGATGTTTGGCCGGCTTCTGTCGAATAGGCTGCCATACACACGGGCCGAATGTCGGACAGTTTCTATGTTTGCCATAGGTGCCATTTTGACTAGATACGCCTCTGCCTATATGCTACCCATATAGTTACTATGGGGCTTCCGTTGTCGGCTACCTCCCCTGCACACGCCTACAAACTGAAGCTGCTGCTGACAGCTCAGTGAGAGATAATACCGCTCTAAACTACGGATCCCTTGGTTTTGCTTCCGTCCCACTAAACCAAAAGGGTGCTGGCTATGCACAGGTGTATTGGAAAGAAGAAGATCCTGGACTGCCGCACTCCTTAAAACGATGTCTTTATTGTAAGGCCTGTATGTGCCGACAGCTCAGCCTGGGACCAGACTGGAGCAGTTGTAGAATAGATAAGAATAGATCAGTATAGCAATCTCTTCTTTACAGGCCTAGACATTAGGCTTCGAATGTGTCTGAGAGTAGGTTTAGCATTAGTTTTGGCTGAACTTCCATGTTAAATTTGTATTATTTTTCTACAGTTTCTGCAAAATCATGACAAGAAAAATGTTAACAGCATCAATACAAACATGTAAAGAAATTATACCTAGGAACAAGATTATATTGGGATCGGTTCAGTCTTCCAGAGGCCAGAGCTCTCAATGACATTGGTTTTCCAAAAAACACATGAATGCTTCCAAAGTTGTCACTAAGAATTTTCCTGGCCTTTAGCAAGCCCTAAAAAAAAAAAAAACACCCCAATGTATATCATTAAACATACATACATTACATTTGAACAAAAGGCAGAATCAAAGGTGCAGATAATCTTACCGATGTAGATTCTTTGGGTTTGGGCACACCAAGAAGCTCATAAGCATAAAGAGACTCCTCTAGTACACGTTCATAGCTAATGCTGATCGGTACCAGATATGTATCAAACACCTCCCCTTTGAAAAATGGCTCCATGATCACACTAAGAAGACCTGCAAGAATTTCCATTATAGGTTACAAATATAAAACTAAAGATTGTTGACTTAAAGTGTTACTAAACCCAGGAGCATGCATTTACTATAACTAGCCTCCCACGGTACACAGAATTGTATTATTTTATAAACATAAATATAAACTTCTAAATACATTTTCTCATCAGCAGTCTTGTGTTTTCTATCAGTTCCTGGTGAAGTTTGTAGGAGTTTTCATACTGCACTGAGCTGTCCAATGGGGCTCCTGACCCTCTGTCTGGACAGTGTCGATTGGCCTTGTGCTGATCACATGTACTCTCCCACGAAAAAAAAAATCTCTCTAGCAATACACACCGAACTGAGCATGTGCAGCCTGACTCCAAGGAGTCTGTCATATCGGGGTCTGTCATATCCGGTGAGGAAGATTTGTGCATACAAGATCAAGCAGCCTTTTTACACAATTCAGAGGATTACCCCTTAGGTTCCACAGTGAGGAAAACAAGAATGCTTTACTGCATATACAGACTGATTTTACTGTTGTGGGTCTAGTAACACTTTAATAAGCAATTAAATAGAGGGGGGCAATTAATTCACCTGGTTTTGCGCCTTCCATGCTTCTATTAGTTTATGGGACCACCAACCACATTTAGGGCCAGTGTCAATGGGCTTTGAGTTTGTATCAATGGGAAAATGCAGTGTGCTTTTGATATCAGTTAGACACTTCTGAGATCATTCATTGACCAAGTGTATTTGATCTGCAGTTGACATCCTTCTAACCTGCTCCAAGCTGCTTTTTGCAATTCAATAGACTTGTATAGAAGGGAAGCAGTTCTGACGGCAACAGAAGCCTACTGATGCAGGCATAAAGAACGCAAAATTGAAAGTGGAACGCCAAATTATTAAAGCCCCCCTACATGCATCTTTGCATAGACGTACCTTCTACATTTGTGTATAACTGTAGTCTAACTGGTCTAGTTTCCCCATAGGAGCTTCTTTTTCCTCAGTGGGTCTTTCTCAGAGACTGAACAGAACTCACATAATGCTATGCAATTGCTGCTTGGTTCTGGAGTAATGTAAGCAAACCTGTGTGATCAGGGCCAGGACAAGCAGGGGGGGGGGGGGGGGGGGGTTGGGGACACGTGCCCTGGGACATGATGTGGAGTGCAGGCGTTGATGAGCACTAAGCTCTCCAGCTACCTGAATGACAGGAGTGACACTGCCATCACACCTGTCATTCAGAAAAGCAGGCAACAATAGCCACTAGAGCAGTGGTTCTCAACTCCTGTCCTCTGGACCCACTAACAGGCCAGGTTTGCAAGATAACTGAAATACATCACACGTGATATCATTTGCTGCTCAGTGATTGCAGTATTCTAGTCTGCATCTCCCCAAGGTAATACATAAAATCTGGCCTGTTAGTGTGTCCTGAGGACAGGATTTGAGAACCACTGCGTGGAGGGTGGATTTTGCTCCCCCCTCCCTCCAGCTGCGTGACTGCATCTCTTTCCCTACCACCTCTGGCAGGTTTCAGGCTCTGACAAGTCCTAGGCAGTTTGCTGGCAGTATTTGATGTCATTTCTCCTGCTTCCTGTCCAACTGCAAAGCACAGACAGTAGGGGAATGGGACTGGAGCAGTCTGGAATTGAGGAAAATGTTAACATTGCTGTGACCATCAATGCAGGTGGGGGGTGGGAGGTTAACTTTCACTACCACTGACCTCCCCACATTTTTGCCCCTTCATTTGGTAGTGTTGCGTCTCATGGTTTGGTAACTCTGCCACGGGCCGGCAAGACTATCTACACCGTTCTCTATCCCGGTTTCATCTGGTTTATTTTGGATAAAGGAATTATAGGCCATTAGGATAATATATCTTTAAAATAAGTTACACTAATGTTTATCTAAATGGGAAAGACAACCGCTCCAGGTGAGCTCCAGGCAATCAATGTCTGTTTAGAACCCAGGCAGGTGCCGGCAATGCACTAGGCAATCAGAAGAAGAGGTTTTGGACAGCCGCACTCAAAAATAGGTAAAATTCAAAAATAGCCCTTTATTATGGTAAAATAAATGGATGCACTACAAAGAAAGCATACAGTGGGAACAAAAAACAGCTGACGCGTTTCGCATTGAGCTTCAATGCTTAGTCATAGCTATACACACTCTAAATAAAACAATACCTATATATATATATATATATATATATATGCGTATGTGCAAGATTTGCCCAAGCCAATCATTACTCCACCCCACATGTGATTGGTCCTCTCATGATGACAATGATTATGAGCATGTGTGAACATTTAGGTGGAAGAGAATGTGGCATTACCAACATAGATAAGAATAAATAAAGTGAAAGAAGCATGTGTTGAGAAATTAGATGATTGAGTAACAAAGTGAAAGAAGAGAATAATGGGACCATATAAGGCCAGTGTGTTGGGTGAAGTGGCACGAGGTGTCTGTGTATATTATATACCGTGTCTGGTGTGAAAGTGCCGAGTACCAACAATATAGAATGTTGGTGATAACATGTGGGGCAAGGACATATGTATTGACAATACACGCATATGTGTGCAAATGCATACAATATGTAGGGGAGGTGTAAATATGTGATAAAGAAAAAACAGAACGAGATAGTGCTTCAGGGAAAGTAAAATGTAAAAAACTGTAACACTAAAATAAAATAAAATGAGCAATATACAAATAAGTATGTTTGTAAGGCATATCATTAAAAGAAAATCACCCAATTGCACAATGCGCTTAGTTTTCCATGAATCATAAGGCTTCATTCACTTCGGTAGGGAAATCAAGAAAGAAAATACTAGCGCTTGAAGAAGATATCTCATATGTCATTTGTGTGAAAGGGGCAAATGCCTAACAAAACTGTGCCTATTGTTAATCATATAAAAACCAATCTATAACAAGTTCTGTTTAGAAAAGTGATATTTGTAAATAATTGTTTTATATTTATGTTAAAAACTGAGTAGAAAATGTATGAATAGAACCCTCATAGAAACACCTGGAATATCCGATACTGTGTAAGCGAATGTGGCATACATCTAGGTGTATTGGAGTACAATACCCATATAACATTAGATTCTGGTTGGTGGGAGGGGCCAACAACAATCACCAAATTGGGTCTCTGTGCTTCTCTATGCAATGCTATTAGATCCTGGCTGGTGGGAAGGGCCAAAAGTGATCACGTCATTGCGTCAGACTGACAATATAACACAGAAATCCCATACATACACATGTGACCCAATAGCCTATATATGCAATCTGAACAACTAAACAATCACACCTCATGTATGAATGTATTAGTGTATATATACACAAATATGAAAAATAAACGTATAAAATATGTGCTTCGGGGCACATGTAAGTGGGTACCAAACATAAGAGACCAATGGAGGGAGAGAATATTAATGGTGAAAGTACTGGAACAGGGGCCCTCCGCTGACTGTAGGAGGGAGGAGGGGGGGGGGGAGAGAAGAAAAGGGGAGAACTGCCATAGGGTTCAATCATAAAAGTGGGATACGTCCCATTCAAAGTTAAGCCCCTTGGGAATTCTTGTGTGAAGAGAGAAGATCCAATAGACCTCCCTCCTACACAGAATTTTAAACCTGTCTCCCCCTCTAGTGGGGGTAAAGATCTTCTCCACGCCCTGTACTGTAAAGCTAGATAAATCCTTTGCATGGAAGATGTTCCAGTGTTTAGCAACATTGGTGTCATGGTCTAATGTTTATCTGCACCTATATATGAGATAGGAGGTCCCGAGGAAGCGGATGTTTCCATGAAATGCATCGACTTAAGTGCCTAACCTCTGCAAGACTACCATGCCATGCATTTCTCATCCCCCTAGTGGAAGGTGATTGGTAGCATTAATGTCCATGCATGTATGATGTATGTTTTTATTGAATTTTTTATTGGATGAAATTAAGTTTTGGATTTTTAACATATTATCTCATGTATTTGTGTCCTCTGACATCAATGCTGGGAGTTATTAATGTGTCTTCTGATACCAATGTTGGGGTTTATTATAACATCCACTGACACCAATACCGAGGGTTAGTAATGCATCCTCTGACATCAATGCTGGGAGTTATTAATGCATTCTCTGATACTGGTGTAGGGGGTTATTATGGAATCCACTGACACCAGTGCTGGATCTTATTAATGTGTCTACCGACAACAATGCTGGGGGGTTATTAATGTGTCCACCGACTCCAATGCTGGGAGTAATTCCTGCATCTAGGAAGGAAGAGGGGGGCGCAATTTTGCATCTTCGCCCCTGGGCACTGATTGACCTTGTCTTGCCACTGTGTGCGATGATGCACCACCATAGGGGGAAGGGGGTGTTGCTAATAGGCTCAACTTACAGGAAAAGGGGCATGTATGTGCAAAATGGTTATTAAAATACTCAGAAGATAAAGTATTATTCCAGCCAAAATGGATTTTGGATAGAGTGGAAAAAACTTACAATCCTTTATAGGTTTCACTGCCATCTGGAGCACCATTACAGAGATTTCTCTTCATTTGAAAACTGTATTACTAGTTAGAAAGTGAGAAGTATTCTGCGGTAGGGACACAACAAGCAGTAAAATGTTGATAGGGTTCTAACCTTCTCTAAAAAAAAAAAAAAAAAAAGCCTCTAATAGGGAGCAAGAAAACCTGGCAGGGGTTTTTACACTTTACCACTCTAATAAAAACAAAACCGTTTGGCTGCATGTGCCCTATTCTGTAATTCATTACACTATGGCAGGGGTGTCAAACTCAATTTCATCGAGGGCCGCATCAGTATTACGATTGCCCTCAAAAGGGCCGGTTGTATCTGTAAGGTTAGATGTCCAGCGCATCCCCTCCTCTTATATTAGATGTTAAGAGCCACCCCACCATCAGAAGTTGAGTCCCCACTCTCCCTTACATTACAGTGCACCCCCTTTCCTTAAGCTGCTGCTGGGAAGAAGCGGATGCATTGCTTGAAAGCAGAAAGTTAGGGTCTTGAGGAGGGCGAGGGCCACATAAAATGGCTTGGAGGGCTGGATTCGGCCCACGGGCCTCGTGTTTGACACCCCTGCACTATGGGGTTGATGTACTAAAACTGGATACTGCAGAATATGGTGCAGCTGTGCATGGTAGCCAATCAGCTTCCAACTTCAGCTTATTCAGTTAGGGCCAGTTCACACCAGACGCAGTTCTATACAGTTTTGTGTGCATTTTTTCTGCACTAAAAATGCATGCACAGTGTTTTCCATGCATTCCGGTGCAGAAACGGACTGCATGGTGTGAACTAGAGCCAACGGAATACATGGAAAACACTGTGCATGCATTTTGTGCAGAAAAAAAAGCACACGGAACTGAACGGAACTGCGTCTGGTGTGAACTGGCCCCTAAAGCGCAACTCCACCTTTGTTGAGAGAAAAAAAAAAAAAACGGAATTATCAATCAGCTGTGCACCTGCAGGGCACTAATGAGGAAAGCTGCTGTGCCTGCATCCCTTTAGACGTGTTCCTATTTGGAGTATCTCACCAAAAATGATTTTTTTTTTTTGTGGGGAGGAATACCTAAACTCTGACATGTATATTAGTGCAGACTTCTGGGACAATCAGTGAGCCAAAAACACAAGCAGGAAATTATGTTTTATGGGAGGGGGATGGGGGCATTCTGCACACATTCTGTGTACAGAACACCTACAGGTAGCCATATTGCATTTTCAGAAAGTTACAGCAACTGCAGATTGAAAGGGAAAAAGAAAAGGAATTTTTTTTATGACATTCAATTACAATATAGGAAAAGGAAAATTACCGCGCTAAATACCTATAGTGACAAAAAAGCTGCAACAACTGAGTGTTATACACACACAATAGTAAAAGCAAAAAATGTGAAGTTGCGCTGTAAAGAAAATAACAAATAAAATAGAATAAAAATATATAAAGGTGAAATAATGAGAAAAAATTATTAATAAAAGATACCAAGTCCGTTAGGAACTCAGTATATGAGTGAAAACAAATAGTGTCCACAAAAATATATTCAATATAAACAGTAAAGGTGTTCATCAGTTCCACAAAACAGATCAAATAAAGTCCTTAGTTGAATGGTGATTGTGACAGAACCCACTGTCACTGTATGTCTTGGAAAGGATTGTGGGCGTGCCTCCTACCGACAGACTATGGCCCGGACAGATACTGGAGACCTGAAGCTGGCATTATTGTGATGGAGACCTGAAGCTGGCATTATTGTGATGTAATGTAATGTTACAGCCCTACACCCCCCCCCCCCTCTTGTTGCTGGACACATAGACAATGGAGAGTGGACTGCAGACGTCTATCCGCAGGGGGTGTGTATGCCAGGCTGCCTGCTTACCATAATCTCATTAGGTATCTGTACACTGTTTCAATGTCCAAATGTTCTGTTGCCATTTATTGTTCCTTGTCCCCCTCCCCTCACAGACAAGGCAAAGGGGAGTGTCCCTAACTGTGTGTAAAACTGTATAGTTTGGATTTTAATAAACAGTTAAGCTCTGGTTGTGTAACCCTCAACATGTGTGGATTGTCTCATGATTGAGGGGTTAAGGGCTGGTTATGGCGAATCGCCAGGCTGCGTGTGCGTTTGGAGGACAGGAGACACAGGTCTGGCGGATGTGCCCACCTGGGGTGTCTGAGATCCGTCACAGTGATTAAATGCAAATTATTCAATGAAGTCCAATAAGAAGAAAAAACCATCACCAAGAATACACCAATAATGGATGGAGGCTTACCAGAAGGCAAGCTCAACAGGCTTGCGGCTATAAACCCTAGCCCGGGCCTTTAAGGAATCCTCAGCAAGTGGTGAACAGTCGGCAGAGTTACAATCTATAGATCCTCTCAATAACACGTCGGCAGCGATAAATAAAGGATAAAAAAGGGAGCCCACATAGTGAAGTATGTAATAAAAGGCTAGAAAATTTAATAAAGGTTGCACTTACAGAAACATCTCGAAATACAGGAAAGAAAAGAAAACAAAGCCGGCCGGCTTAGTTGAACGCCCGTTCCTCTTGGATCGTCACGTATTGCGTCAGCACGTCACCTTCCCGGCATACCCGTGCCCCTAGACGACGTCAAATGTGTGACGAAACGTACGTCGGGAAGGTGACGTGCTGACGCAATACGTGACGATCCAAGAGGAACGGGCGTTCAACTAAGTCGTGCAACCTTTATTAAATTTTCTAGCCTTTTATTACATACTTCACTATGTGGGCTCCCTTTTTTATCATTTATTATTTATCGCTGCCGACATGTTATTGAGAGGATCTATAGATATCCAGCTATCAGCGGCATCACTCAAGGCCCAGGCTAAGGGTATTTTAGCCATAGGAAGATCTTTTTCTGGCTTCTGGTAAGCCTCCAATCTATGTGGGTGATATGGTGGTGGTATTAACAGTGTCACTATTTTTAGCTGTGCAGACATACTTCACCATGTGAGTTTTCTTTTGTTCCTGATTGTTATTTTTGGAGTTTCCTGCAACTGTTCACCACTTGCTGAGGATTCCTTAAAGGCCCGGGCTAGGGTTTATAGCCGCAAGCCTGTTGAGCTTGCCTTCTGGTAAGCCTCCATCCATTATTGGTGTATTCTTGGTGATGGTTTTTTTCTTCTTATTGGACTTCATTGAATAATTTGCATTTAATCACCATTCAACTAAGGACTTTATTTGATCTGTTTTGTGGAACTGATGAACATCTGCACTGTTTATATTGAATATATTTTTGTGGACACTATTTGTTTTCACTCATATACTGAGTTCCTAACGGACTTGGTATCTTATTAATAATTCAATTACAATATGACTTGTGAGAGATGATACCGCTCTAAAAATTGCTGATCCCTTGGCTTAGCTTCCGTCCCACTAAACCAAAAGGGTGCTGGCTATGCACAGGTGCATTGGATAGAAGAAGATCCTGGACTGCCATACTCTTTAAAACAATGTCTTTATTGTACAAATGAAATAATAAAAAAACAACAAAAGCGATGCAGTCAAAATGAAGTGAACAACAGGAAAAAGGTGGCTGACATGTTTCACATCATGTGATGCTTACTCGTAGCTACATAGCTGGATTTCATTTGTACAATTAAAACATCATTTTAAGGAGTGCGGCAGTCCAGGATCTTCTTCTATACAATATGACTTGTGCCGCAATTGTATACACTATGGGGTAGATTCACGTACCCTCTTTACACTACGCCGGCGCAACGTTGAGAGGCAAGCATGGAATTCACAAAGCAAATTCTCCCAATGTTGCGCCGGCGTAGCGTATAGTCGTCGGCGTAAGCCGACGTAAGTCAAAGTAGGTGGAAGTGGGCCTGATATATTTAAATGAAGCGTGAATCCATGCAAATGATGGGCTGAGCTTCAAAAAACGAACTGCACATGCATTGTATCTTGGACGCACCCCAGTGCGCATGCTCACAGTCACGTCGAAATTACTGCCGAAGATACGTCAAAACACTGCCTACGACGTGAACGTAACCTACGCACAGCCCTATTCACGTACTACGTAAACGACGTACAAATCAATGGCGTTCGTTCCCTGATCCATACCTTTGCATGAGTTGCGCCTCCAATATGGGGAATAACTTTACGCCGGATGTAACCCTTACGCAAATCGCTTAAAACATGCGCCGGGTGCAAGTACGTTCGTAAATCGGCGTATCTCCCTCATTTGCATATTTGTATCGAAAATCAATGGGAGTTCCAAAAGCGTCCAGCGTAAATATGCGCCACCTATACGCCGACGTAGGCAAGTTACGTCGGTCGGATAAAGTCAGTTTTTTGGCGCATCTTAGTTCTACGGGTACGGCGCACAGATACGACGGCGCAAACTTGTACTTACACGGCGTATCTCGAGATACGTCGGCGCAAGTTCTACGTGAATCCGGGCCTATATTTTTTTTCTTTATTTGCTATTTTTTTTCCCACCAAAGTGGAGTTACCCTTTATTACTTTATTTATGAACAGGGAAACGGGTCCACAAGAACCACCACGGCATTACAATCAGCAAACAGGAGAGGTAGTACATCAATGTGCACAGTACAGTATTTAGACAGGTCATCTTAATCATTGCCGGTTAGAACTAGGCATCACAATAGTCCACATGGTGTGTCCAACTCTTGTGCTAATGGTTGGGCGGGCCGTCATGGCCCCGTGGGTCCAGATCCCTTACGTTTTTCAAATTTATTTAGAGAACAGTAGCAGAGAAGTCAGATAGAGGTATAGAGCGAGCCGGCTCCTAAAAGAGTACAGAAAGAGGCGCCGGCAGAGTTACCCTTTTTAAGCTTTGACAATAAAACCTAGAAGCTGATTTTCGGTACAGAGCTGCGCTCCGGTTTTAGTAAATCAACCCCCTATGTCTTTCAGCTTTATTTAGATGATTTCATTTCTAATACAATTAGAAAATGTCAAGTAGGGAGAATTTGATATTGTGTAAAATATAGTGAAAATCTAATTAACCACTTTCCAACGGCCGTACGACTTTGTACGGCCGAAGGGATGTCCTGGATCTCTGACTGGCCGTGTTTTTACGGCCTGTGCTTAGCCAGGCCACTGGGGGGCGTGCGAGCGGTGGCAGCACGCACGTGCCCGCCGCATCGCTGACATGCCGATGCGCGTGCCTGGCGGCCGTGATGTCCGCCAGGCACTTGGGATCTGCGGCTACAGCGACAAGATATGGATCTCTGTGTGTAAACACAGAGATCCATGTCCTGTCAGGGGAGCGAGGAGACCGATCTGTGTCCCTTGTACATAGGGACACAGCATCGGTCACCTACCCCAGTCACCCCCCTCCCCCCAAAGTTAGAACACAATTTAGGGTACACATTAACCCCTTCCTCACCCCCTAGTGTTAACCCCTTCAATGCCAGTCACATTTATACAGTAATTAGTGCATATTTATAGCACTTTTTGCTGTATAAATGTGAATGGCGCCAAAAATGTGTCAAAAGTATCCGATGTCTCCGCCATAATGTCGCAGTCACGAAAAAAATTCTGTCCCCTATTTTGCGCAAACCAGACGCCTATTGCAAATTTTTTTTTTTTTTAACCAAAAATATGTAGAAGAATACGTATCGCCTAGACTGAGGAAAAAAAAAGTTTTTAAAAAAAAAATTGGGCTATTTATTACAGCAACAAGTAAAAAATATAGTTTTTTTTCAATATTGTCGCTCTATTTTTGTTCATAGCGCAAAAAATAAAAACCGCAGAGGCGATCAAATACCACCAAAAGAAAGCTCTATTTGTGGGGAAAAAAGGACGCCAATTTTTATTGGGAACCACGTCGCACGACCGCGCAATTGTCAGTTAAAGTGATGCAGTGCCGGAAGCTGAAATTTCACCTGGTCAGGAAGGGGTATATGTGCCCAGTAGGAAGTGGTTAACACACAGCCATACTTCTTCACTGTTGCAGTTCAAAACACAATATCAGCTTTTTAATAAATACATAATTATCTATCAAGTATCTTAAAAAAGAAAACACCCAAAAAGACAAAACCTACCAAACTTTGGGTTTAATGTCTTGCATGATCTGCTTCTTTGACCTTCAAGAAAGAACTCCACTGGAGCATATCCATTCTGTGGGAGAGATCTTAAAGTCATGACGTGATGCAATTAAATGCAGCAGCTAGTCACTACATAATGCAAACTAAATGCGCTATATATCAAAGTACAACTAAAGGTAGAGAGGAATTAGAATTCTTGTCAGTTTTTATTGCTGTCTGTGCCCCTGTTATGGTGATTCACCCTCTCTCTTGCCCTGTTTACCACTGTCATTGAAAGGGAAAGTAAAAGAAAATGCCAAAATTTGGGTTGTCCCCAGAAATGATATAGCAAGGAAACCTTCCAATGGGGACCAGTGGCGACTTTGGCGTCAAACATCCACACACACCCCTCCCCCTGCTGTTTGCCGGTCGGTCCAAAACGTACCCCATCGTGGCGGGTGGCAGGCAGCATGGCTCGTCTCAGAGTCCTCTCTTCCATGGCGGCTTCCAGCACCTCCCCTTCTTGGCATACAATAGGATCGCCTGTCCTTTCAGCCAATCGGGCAACCGGTGTCAAAACCCACCTCCTGATTGGCCAGGGGGAGGATCAGCGTTACAACAAATATAGATTCGCTGTTGTAACGCACCTGGGTGGGCTCGGAGCACACTCTCTGTGACCCAAGCCCACCCAATATTAAAGCCTATTACAGCCTTATCCGTGCTTCAAGAAAAACAGCCCCTCCGCATTGGAATCCATGCACCAGTGTTCCGTAATGATAATCCCATCCCAATGCTTATCTTAACCCAAGGCTGACTCAAAGAGTGAAAGCAAGCAGGTTTTAACGCCAATTTTGTTTGGGTGCCATGTCGCACGACCGCGCAATTGTCAGTCAAAGTGACGCAGTGCGGAATTTGCAAAAACTGGCCGGGTCCTTTAGCTGCCTAAAGGTCCGGGTCTTAAGGGGTTAATCGCGGTGTATCACCTGAAGAAGGCAACTTCGCTGGGTACATGTAAGTGTTGGGTTTACAGATAATTTAACTGAAAAAAGCTGAAGGTTGAAGCAGACTGGTCAGTATTCACAGCTGCTCCAGATTCGGTCTGTTCTGGTTTTATTCATACAACTAGTAACATAACGAAGGATGAGCTCAGGCGTGTTGGAAGGCGCACGTGCAGAGCCCGCCAGGAAGTTGGCACTGCGCTGCACTTTTTACAGGCAGTGAGACATTTTCCCGATCCACGAGCTGCACACATCGAGAAATGTCACACTGCCTGTGATTAGCTCAGCGCAGTGCCGACCTCCTGACGAGCTCTGCACGTGCGCCTGCGAACACGCCTGAGCTCATCCTTAAACATAACCCATACAGAATCAACATGTCAGTTCTTGCCAAAGTCAGCTGCACATGCAAAGAACAAGCCAACATATACTAGGCTTCTTCCTTGTAGAGGTAGAAGTGTCAGCTAGTCAGATGTGTACCCATGTACTCTGGGGCTAATTACAAAGTAACTTTCAACATCCTCATAAATACTAAGATATAGGTTTTCCTCTTTGGCCCCTTGTAGACCGGGTGGACACTGTCAAGCGGATCCGCCTGCTCGCTGATCGCCGCTTAGCACAGTGTTTTTCAACTCCAGTCCTCAAGGCACACCAACAGGTCAAGTTTTCAGGATTTCCCTCAGATGAAATGGCTGTGGTAATTACTAATGGCCCATACACACGATCCGAATATCGGCCGACGGATCGTACGACTTTTTTCGCTTAATAATCGCGAGTAAAATAAAATAGGTTTTTAAACTCACGAAAATTCTCGTACGATAGAAAAAAACGATCGGAAGTGATGTCACGTGTTGTAATGTATTTGTATTGTATTGTCGGACGACGGGCTGTACTGACTAAACGAAAATCGGACGAGAAATTTTTTCGCGCTTGTTCGATCGAATTTAATCGGATGAACGGTCGTGATCGGCTGTCGAAAGTAGTGTACACACGATCCGAAAATCGTACGATCCATCATCGGATGATCGTTTTCGTCCGATATTCGGATCGTGTGTATGGGCCATAAGGCAGTGAAACTAATCAAATCACCTGTGCAAAATAATGGAAAGCCTGAAAACATGACCTGTTGGTGTGCCTTGAGGACTGGAGTTGAAAAACACTGGCTTAGCAGACGGGTGAAAGATTCGTGTCCACTCCACTAGGCAAAGCTGACACGGACACTCTGTGGGGTGGATACATGGAAACGGACTGCCTCTCCATTTTAATTTGACTGCCATCCGATCCAATCCACCAGAATAATGGGGAATGGATCCCCGCCTGTTTGTTTTGAGTGGAGCAGATTGGATCGGATGCCGGTGGGTGTCAGCCACTCCATAGAGAACAATAGGTGAATCGATCAGGTCCACCTGAAAAACATACAGGTGGACCCGATCAGTCTGCTGCTGTAAAAAGTGACAAACGGAAAGTCAAAACATAATAACACCCCATTTCCTATGACTTTTCAAAGATGTTGCCATCGTGAAAAAGAAACAGATTATTTTGTATACTGACCCTCAGCATAGTCTTCACATATTCAGCAAAGACTGTCCAGTACAATTTGTTTCCTCGAAATGTACGTCGCATGAAAAAGGCACCAGACATACGAAGCAGCTCACCAACAAGTTTCATGCTCATGAAGTCTGATAATAGAAAACAAAATTAACACATTATATATATATATACACACACACACACACACACACACACCCAAAGACAACATTCGTGCTCTGAGGACCTCAGATTCCAAACAAGTCATGGGTAATTCATTAGAGATAATTGTAGAAAATGTAAAAAGGGGAAGTGAAATGTACTTTATTTATTTGAAGCATTGGTATAAAAACTGCAACAATTTACACAGCATTTTACATACCATACATCCACATCAGTCCCTCTCCTCATGTAGCTTACACTCAAAGGTCCTCATTTCACATCCAAAAATGAATGCACGCACATACTGGGGCCAATTTAGATGGAAGACAATTAAAACAGCATGTCTTTGGAGTGTGGGAGGAAATTGGGACTACCCAGAGGAAACCCACACAAGCACAGGAAGAGCATGCAAACTCCATGGCCATGATTCAAACCAAGGACCCCAGTGCTGCAAGGCAGAAGTGCTAACCACTATACCACTGTGCTGTCCATTTCTCCAAATCTAGCTGTAAAGGGACCAGTAATGTATGCAATAAGAAATGCAATCAGCAGTGCCAATTTTAGCATAGATTTGTGCCTCAAGTTTGTGTCCGAAACACTAGGACACAGCTGTAAAAATAATGTCTACAAAAGCCTACCACTTTATGAACACTTTTACAACTACATTAACCACTTGAGATCCACGCTATAGACAAAAGGCGTCCACAGCGCAGCTCTCAAGTCCCAAGTGGACGTCTTTGGACATCATTTTAAGTGCATTACCCGCGCGCGCCACTGGGTGGCGCGCAGCGGGTAAACACTGTCCCGGCGCATCGCTGAAGAGCCGATGCGTGTACCTGGCGGCCGCGATGTCCGCCGGGTACATGCGATCGGCGGGAACACAGCAGGTGACAGCAGGGACGTGTGGCTCTGTTTGTAAACACAGAGCTCCATGTGCTGTCAGAGGAGACAGATGCTGTGTCCCTTGTACATAGGGACACCGCATCGGTCACCTCCCCCATTCAGCCCCCTCCCCCCACACAGTTAGAGCACACCCAGGGAATACATTTAACCCCTTCCTCACCCCCCAGTGTTAACCCCTTCCCTGCCAGTCACTTTTATACAGTAATTAGTGCATTTTTATAGCACTGATCGCTGTATAAATGTGAATGGTCCCAAATTTGTGTCAAAAGTGTCCGATATGTCCGCCGCAATATCGCAGTCCCAATAACAATCTAGTAAAAAAAAAAAAACATAATTCTGTCCCCTATTTTGTAGGCACTAAAACTTTTGCGCAAACCAGTTGCTTAATGCGTTTTTTTTTTTTTACAAAGAATACGTATCGGCCTTAACTGAGAAAAAAAAATTTTATTTTTTTTTTAAAAATTGTGATATTTATTATAGCAACAAGTAAAAAAATATTGTATTTTTTTTTTTAAATTGTCGCTCCTTTTTTGTTTATAGCGCAAAAAATAAAAACTGGTGGTGATCAAATACCACCAAAATAAAGCTCTATTTGTGGGGAAAAAAGGACGTCAATTTTGTTTGGGAGCCACGTCGCACGACCGCGCAAATGTCAGTTAAAGCGACGCAGTGCCGGAAGCTGAAATTTCGCCTGGGCACGAAGGGGGTTTATGTGCCCAGTAAGCAAGTGGTTAAGGATGGCTTCACACTAGTGCAAATTAAAAGTGGGTTCTCCACATTCAATTCGCAATAGCAGGAGATTGTGATCGGCTCTCTATGGTGAGGGGGAGAGGACACTAGTGTGTGTGTGAGGCAGTGGACACCGCTATGGACAGGGCCACCCCCAATGCAGTGATCTCTGCATTCTGAGCGCAACGCACGCCCGATCACTGCATTCTGAGCGCAGCGCACGCCTGATCCCTTCGTTCTGAGCGCAACGCACGCCTGATCCCTGCATTCTGAGCGCAGCGCACGCCTGATCCCTTCGTTCTGAGCGCAACGCACGCCTGATCCCTGCATTCTGTGCGCAACGCACGCCTGATCCCTGCATTCTGTGCGCAACGCACGCCTGATCCCTGCATTCTGTGCGCAACGCACGCCTGATCCCTGCATTCTGTGCGCAACGCACGCCTGATCCCTGCATTCTGTGCGCAACGCACGCCTGATCCCTGCATTCTGTGCGCAACGCACGCCTGATCCCTGCATTCTGTGCGCAACGCACGCCTGATCCCTGCATTCTGTGCGCAACGCACGCCTGATCCCTGCATTCTGTGCGCAACGCACGCCTGATCCCTGCATTCTGTGCGCAACGCACGCCTGATCCCTGCATTCTGTGCGCAACGCACGCCTGATCCCTGCATTCTGTGCGCAACGCACGCCTGATCCCTGCATTCTGTGCGCAACGCACGCCTGATCCCTGCATTCTGTGCGCAACGCACGCCTGATCCCTGCATTCTGTGCGCAACGCACGCCTGATCCCTGCATTCTGAGCACAACGCACGCCTGATCCCTGCATTCTGAGCACAACGCACGCCTGATCCCTGCATTCTGAGCACAACGCACGCCTGATCCCTGCATTCTGAGCACAACGCACGCCTGATCCCTGCATTCTGAGCACAACACACGTCTGATCCCTGCATTCTGAGCGCAATGCACTCATGAACCCTGCTTTAGGCTTCATTCACACTGATCTGAATGCAGCTGCATTATTTTGAATAGAGCCATTCACACAGGTGAGTAAACACAATCTGCTTTCAGATCCGTAACAGAAAATCTAAAAATCTGCATTTAGGAAAATGCGATTTACCCACTGGTTAAGGATGGCTTCACACTAGTGCAAATTGAAAGTGAGTTCTCCACATTCAATTCGCAATAGCAGGAGATTGTGGTCGGCTCTCTTTGGTGAGGGGGAGAGGACACTAGTGTGTGTGTGAGGCAGTGGACACTGCTATGGACAGGGCCACCCCCAATGCAGTGATCTCTGCGTTCTGTGCGCAACGCACGCCTGATCCCTGCGTTCTGTGCGCAACGCACGCCTGATCCCTGCGTTCTGTGCGCAACGCACGCCTGATCCCTGCGTTCTGTGCGCAACGCACGCCTGATCCCTGCATTCTGTGCGCAACGCACGCCAGATCCCTGCATTCTGTGCGCAACGCACGCCAGATCCCTGCATTCTGTGCGCAACGCACGCCAGATCCCTGCGTTCTGTGCGCAACGCACGCCAGATCCCTGCGTTCTGTGCGCAACGCACGCCAGATCCCTGCGTTCTGTGCGCAACGCACGCCAGATCCCTGCGTTCTGTGCGCAACGCACGCCAGATCCCTGCGTTCTGTGCGCAACGCACGCCAGATCCCTGCGTTCTGTGCGCAACGCACGCCAGATCCCTGCGTTCTGTGCGCAACGCACGCCAGATCCCTGCGTTCTGTGCGCAACGCACGCCAGATCCCTGCGTTCTGTGCGCAACGCACGCCTGATCCCTGCGTTCTGTGCGCAACGCACGCCTGATCCCTGCGTTCTGTGCGCAACGCACGCCTGATCCCTGCATTCTGTGCGCAACGCACGCCTGATCCCTGCATTCTGTGCGCAACGCACGCCTGATCCCTGCATTCTGTGCGCAACGCACGCCTGATCCCTGCATTCTGTGCGCAACGCACGCCTGATCCCTGCATTCTGTGCGCAACGCACGCCTGATCCCTGCATTCTGTGCGCAACGCACGCCTGATCCCTGCATTCTGTGCGCAACGCACGCCTGATCCCTGCATTCTGTGCGCAACGCACGCCTGATCCCTGCATTCTGTGCGCAACGCACGCCTGATCCCTGCATTCTGTGCGCAACGCACGCCTGATCCCTGCATTCTGAGCGCAACGCACGCCTGATCCCTGCATTCTGAGCGCAACGCACGCCTGATCCCTGCATTCTGAGCGCAACGCACGCCTGATCCCTGCATTCTGAGCGCAACGCACGCCTGATCCCTGCATTCTGAGCACAACGCACGCCTGATCCCTGCATTCTGAGCACAACGCACGCCTGATCCCTGCATTCTGAGCACAACGCACGCCTGATCCCTGCATTCTGAGCGCAATGCACTCATGAACCCTGCTTTAGGCTTCATTCACACTGATCTGAATGCAGCTGCATTATTTTGAATAGAGCCATTCACACAGGTGAGTAAACACAATCTGCTTTCAGATCCGTAACAGAGAATCTAAAAATCTGCATTTAGGAAAATGCGATTTACCCACTGGTTAAGGATGGCTTCACACTAGTGCAAATTGAAAGCGAGTTCTCCACATTCAATTCACAATAGCAGGAGATTGTGGTCGGCTCTCTTTGGTGAGGGGGAGAGGACACTAGTGTGTGTGTGTGTGTGTGTGTGAGGCAGTGGACACTGCTATGGACAGGGCCACCCCCAATGCAGTGATCTCTGCATTCTGTGCGCAACGCACGCCTGATCCCTGCGTTCTGTGCGCAACGCACGCCTGATCCCTGCGTTCTGTGCGCAATGATTATACAGATAAAGGACAATACTTGCCCATGCCAGCTGCAATCACAGGAAGTGCAAGGTCATAAGTGTACAATACGTAGGACATCATCAAAAAATCGATGTAGCTCCGATGACTTGGTAGAAGTACAACTGGATGCTCATGAATAGCTTGAGCCAACTGCAAACAAAGATAAATGTATTTTTTTTTTTTATGTGCTAAATTACAAAGAAAATGCACAAGATCTGCAATACAATCATAATTATAAAAGTACTTTCCATTAAAAAAAAGTAACATGCAACAAAAAGGATCTTGGAGGAGCGTGTTCTGGCAATGGAATTGTGGTATGGTATGGCTTTGGTACAGGATCAGCAAGCTTTTAGTACCAAGATGATGACACGAGTATGCAGAATAGGGGTTAAAGGGGTTGTAAAGGTACAATTTTTTTTCCCTAAATAGCTTCCTTTACCTTAGTGCAGTCCTCCTTCACTTACCTCATCCTTCCATTTTGCTTTTAAATGTCCTTATTTCTTCTGAGAAATCCTCACTTCGTATTCTTATGTCTGTAACTCCACACAGTAATGCAAAGGCTTTCTCCCTGGTGTGGAGTGTCATGCTCGCCCCCTCCCTTGAACTACAGGAGAGTCAGGACGCTCTCTACGTTGCAGATAGAGAAAGGAGCTGTGTGTTAGTGGGCGTCCTGACTCTCCGGTAGTCCAAGGGAGGGGGCGATCACGGCACTCCACACCAGGGAGAAAGCCTTGCATTACTGTGTGGAGTTACAGGCAGAAGAACAGGAAGTGAGGATTTCTCAGAAGAAATAAGGATATTTAAAAGCAAAATCGAAGGATGAGGTAAGTGAAGGAGGACTGCACTAAGGAAAAGGAAACAAAATTGTACCTTTTCAACCACTTTAATTTGTGTTGGGGTTAGTTTTGGATTTAGGTTAGGGAAGTCTAAAAGGTAACTCCACTTTCGTGGGAAAAAAAGATTAACAAATTAAAAAAATTGTAATATAACATTGTGACACAAGTCATATTGTAATTGAATGTTATTAAAAATCACTTTTCCTTTTAACCTGCAGCCCAGTCATTTTCTGTAAAATGCTATATGGCAACCTATAGGCACTTTGTACACAGATTGCGTAGATGTAATTTCCTGCGTGTCCGATTGGCTGGTTTTCCCAGAAGTCTGTGATAAGATACAAATCAGGTTTTGGGCATTCCCTGCAACAAAAATGTCATTTTTGGTGATACTCTCTCAAAAGGAAATCATGTCTAACGTAGGGTGGATTTTATTTAAATCAAGTTGATTCCAATCATACATTTTTATAGAGCCGGTTCACAAATCTCCTGAGCGGCTCCGGTGTGAATTGCACAGGAGTCCTGTGTGTCTTCTGGTCCATTTCAGGTCAGAATTCAGCCCACAACTCAGACTGAAAATCGGTCCTGAAACTGTGAACCAGGACGCACGGGACCCCTGCTGTGAGCCGCTCAATGCTGCAATGTCAACCCAGCCTTATTCTTTAAACATCACTTACCCTCTGTACGCCCTCCTCGTTGACACAAACTTTTTGGAATAGTGTTTTGAAGATCTTGCTCAAGGTGAGAGCAAACATTCGAACAGTTGCAAGATTTAAATTTTGACCCATTTCATCTAAGATATCAGCTGCCTGATCCTGAATAACATTACATGATTCTCCAGATTCCAAACTGATCTGCAGATAAAATACAGAAGAATCCCATATATTACACAAATCAACCACGGTCGCTTTGCAGTTAGATCATGAAGGCCATATAATAAGCAATAATGATGCACAAAGTATAGTAACATATTAACACTGAACTCCAGCCTTACCTTTAGGCCTCATGCGCACTGGACATTAAAATAACGTTATAAAAACGCCAGTAGCTTTGCAGTGAGTTTTTCTATTTTTTTCAACGTTTTTTTAATAACGTTTTTTAGCGTTTATTATCGTGTTTCCCCAAAAAAAAGACCTAGCGTTATTTTCCAGGAGAGCTGCAATATAAGCCCTACCCCGAAAATAAGCCCTAGTTTAAAATTCTTGTAAAATCTTATTATCCAATCTATTACAGTAGTTTTAAAATGTACAATGCGTGTTTTCTGTAATATAAATGGCACAATATAAATGCAGGGAAGAGAGCACCGGCGGGTCATAGAAGCGCAGAGTGACACTATAAAAAAGGTATTTGGCACAATTATATTACAGAAACACACACATTGTACATTATATACTACTGTAATAGAGTGGATTATGGGATTTCACACTGGGGATTCCTGTCCGGCAGGGAGAGAGAAGGGGAGAGAAAACAGGACATTACATGGCAAGACCTACCCCGAAAATAAGCCCTACTGTGTCTTTTGTTGACAAAATTAATTTAAGACCCAGACTTATTTTCGGGGAAACACGGTAGCATTTTTCCGCGTTAGCGTTCTTTGGTCCAATAGATCAAAAACGTTAAAAAAACGCGAGTGAGTGACGTTTTTGAGCGTTTATCAGTTAGAGCGTTTTTAGAGCTGAAAAACATCTCACCCACTAGTTTTGGGTTATTTTTACTGCTCAAAGACGCCACTGCCCAAAACTTCTAACAGCCTATGGGTGCATGGACACATAGGGTAAATGATGGAGTGTTTATTGACTGTAGAAAAAATCGTCTACTGCCAAAAACAGCTGCTGTAAAAATGTCCAAAAACGTACAGTGTGCATGAGGCCTAAATCTTGTACAACTGTCAAGGCTCCTGAGCTATATTGAAATTGCTTACATTGATTTCACTGCATCAGGGCATTGTACTATTTTCACAGATCCTCTTAGGATTCACATCTATGCATGTTGCTTTTGAGCTTTTTGCAGTGCTATTTGCGGTGCTTGCTGCATTTTTTGTCACGTGTTTTTACCGCGATTTTTTTTTTACATTTCCTTTAGTAACCAGCAAAAAAAAAAAAAACGCAAACCGCAAATCGCGGCACAATCGCGGTACTTGCGTTTTGGATGCGGGTCCATTGAATTCTATTACATGGAAAACGCTGCTTTTTGCAGGAACAAAAGTCCCCGACACTTTCCAAAAAACGCAGAGGCACAAAAAAGCACTGATGTGAACATGTTCCATAGTAAGCCATGTTAAAAAATGTCCCATAGTAAGCCATTAAAAAAAAAAAAAAAATTAGGGTCCTTTCACACGGAGCAGACCGTTTTTGATCCGCCCCGTGTGTGTCCGTCAGCTCAGCGGTGAACATCCGTAAATCCCCGCTAAGCTGTCGGCAGACAGGGCGGTCCCCGCACACTGTGCAGAGACCGCCCTGTCTCTCCCCTATGGGGAATCGGATGAATACGGACCGTGTGTCTGTATTCATCCGATCCGATCCTTCAGACGGAAGAAAAATAGGGTTTTCTTCCGTCCGAAAAAACGGATCTTTGCGGACGCGGATCTTTGCGGACGTTAGCGGATGCATCATCCGCTAACGGACGCGATCCCATAGGGATGCATTACAAGTCCGTAAACGGACTTGTAAAAAACGGACGAATGGTCTGTACGTGTGAAAGGACCCTTAGTGTGAATAGAGCCTGAAGAGTCAAACCACTGCTTGCATCAGGGCTTAGGGCTCTTGAAAGGGGTACTGAGGCAGGGTGCTGTGATGTTTTCAGGAAGCTGTGTACAGCTGGGAGGGGGAACTGAACACAGAAGGTTTTTTTCTACATTAATGCATAGAATGTATTAACCACTTCAGCCCCGGAAGAATTTACCCCCTTCCCGACCAGAGCACATTTTGCAATATGGCACTGCATCGCTTTAACCGACAATTGTGCAGTCGTGCGACGTGGCACCCAAACAAAAATTTACTAAATCTTTTTTCCCTACAAATAGAGATTTATTTTGGTGGTATTTGATCACCTCTGCAATTTTTTTATTTTTTTGCAGTATAAATAAAAATAAAGCGACAATTTTGAAAAAAAAAAGCAATATCTTTTACATTTTGCGATAATAAATATCCCCAAAAAATATATAAAAAAACTAATTTCTTTCTCAGTTTAGGCCGAAATGTATTCTTCTACATATTTTCGGTTAAAAAAAACAACTCAATAAGCGTATATTGATTGGTTTGCGCAAAAGTTATAGCTACAAAATAGGAGATAGATTTATAGAATTTTTTTTATTAAGATTTTTTTTTATTAGTAATGGCGATGATCTGCGATTTTTATCGCGACTGCGACATTATGGCGGACACATCGGACGCTTTTCACACTATTTTGGGACCAGTGTCATTTATACAGCGATCAGTGCTATAAAAATGCACGGATTACTGTGTAAATGACACATGCAAAGAATGGGTTAAACACTAGAGGGCAATCAAGGGGTTACATGTGTCCTAGGGAGTGATTCTAACTGTGATGGGGGGGCGGGCTATCAGTGACATGACAGATCACTGCTTCCGATCACAGGAAGATCCCTGTCATGGCACAATGCCGAGTATTTGCAGGAGTACTTGTACTCCCGCAAATACCCCCGATACTAAAATAGAATACTTCCCCCATATTGCAGCCATGTATGTCCCCCATATCTGTATATATGATGCCGCCGCCGTTAATCCCCTGCATTACAGCGTAGCGCCGCGCACGCAGTACAAGCTTCCGTTGTGAATACTTGGAAAGCGCGCGCCGCTATGCATAGACACTCCCCTTCTCGTGATTGGACGGATCCGTCCAATCACGAGAAGGGGAGTGTCTGAACATGGCGGCGCGCGCTTTACAATTATTCACAACGGAAAGCTTGTACTTCGTGCGCGGCGCTACGCTGTAATGCAGGGGATTAACGGCGGTGGCGGCGGCGGCATCATATATACAGGTATGGGGACAGGACATGGCGGCAGTATGTGGGGGACGGGACATGGCGGCAGTATGTGGGGGACGGGACATGGCGGCAGTATGTGGGGGACGGGACATGGCGGCAGTATGTGGGGGACGGGACATGGCGGCAGTATGTGGGGCACGGGACATGGCGGCAGTATGTGGGGCACGGGACATGGCGGCAGTATGTGGGGGACAGGGCATGGCGGCAGTATGTGGGGCACAGGGCATGGCGGCAGTATGTGGGGGACACGGGACATGGCGGCAGTATGTGGGGCACGGGACATGGCGGCAGTATGTGGGGCACGGGACATGGCGGCAGTATGTGGGGCACGGGACATGGCGGCAGTATGTGGGGCACAGGGCATGGCGGCAGTATGTGGGGCACAGGGCATGGCGGCAGTATGTGGGGCACAGGGCATGGCGGCAGTATGTGGGGCACAGGGCATGGCGGCAGTATGTGGGGGACAGGACATGGCTGCAGTATGTGGGGGACGGGACATGGGGCATATGTGGGGGACGGCAGTATGTGGGGGACGGGACATGGCTGCAGTATGGGGGGACGGCAGGCTATGTGGGGGACGGGACATGGGCATATGGGGGGACGGGACATGGCAGTATGTGGGGGACAGGGCATGGGGGGACGGGACATGCAGTATGTGGGGGACAGGACATGGCTGCAGTATGTGGGGGACGGGACATGGCTGCAGTATGTGGGGGACGGGACATGGCTGCAGTATGTGGGGGACGGGACATGGCTGCAGTATGTGGGGGACGGGACATGGCTGCAGTATGTGGGGGACGGGACATGGCTGCAGTATGTGGGGGACGGGACATGGCTGCAGTATGTGGGGGACGGGACATGGCTGCAGTATGTGGGGGACGGGACATGGCTGCAGTATGTGGGGGACGGGACATGGCTGCAGTATGTGGGGGACGGGACATGGCTGCAGTATGTGGGGGACGGGACATGGCTGCAGTATGTGGGGGACGGGACATGGCTGCAGTATGTGGGGGACGGGAGTATGTGGGGGACATGGCTGCAGTATGTGGGGGACGGGACATGGCTGCAGTATGTGGGGGACGGGACATGGCTGCAGTATGTGGGGGACGGGACATGGCTGCAGTATGTGGGGGACGGGACATGGCTGCAGTATGTGGGGGACGGGACATGGCTGCAGTATGTGGGGGACGGGACATGGCTGCAGTATGTGGGGGACGGGACATGGCTGCAGTATGTGGGGGACGGGACATGGCTGCAGTATGTGGGGGACGGGACATGGCTGCAGTATGTGGGGGACGGGACATGGCTGCAGTATGTGGGGGACGGGAGTATGTGGGGGACATGGCTGCAGTATGTGGGGGACGGGACATGGCTGCAGTATGGGGGGGACATGGCTGCAGTATGTGGGGGACGGGACATGGCTGCAGTATGTGGGGGGACATGGCTGGGGGGACATGGCTGCATTTGGGGACACATTAAAAAAAGTATCGGTATTCGGTACTCGGTCCTAAAAAAGAGGCATCGGGACAACCCTAATAGGCATCTCCCCATTCTGCCTCTTGGTCTCACGATCGCGGGCCACCAGTCAGCAGCACAAGCGCCCGCAAGTCTGCAAATTCAAAGGGACGTACCTGTACGCCCATTTGCCTGCCTATGCCATTCTGCTGACGTATATGTGTGTGCAGCGGTCAGTACAAGGTAAAAAATGATCAGTCTTTAGAATCACTTTAACTTATGTTACATAGCGCTGCTTGAAATAACATAAGCCATGCAGGAGCATTGGAAACAATAGCGCTCAAGAAACTGTAGTAAAAAAAATAACAATAAAAAAAATACCTGCTTGATAACATATTGCAGCTGCTCGGAGTGTAAGACCATGGTTTTCAGGGCACTTGGCTTGCATGGTGTGAGACTTCTGTAGATCACAGGTGAGAAACATTTCATGGCATATCTCAGGTCACTCGACTGTCGCCGCTCTTCAAGTATATCTTCGAAGACATCCCTTTTCTTGTTTCTGAATTCCCTTTGCTGTCGAGCACAAGGATAGCAGGTGAAATCCGACTTTAACAAATCTTTTTACGAATCTTGTGAAAAGCGCAGCACTGAGTTTTCAGCCGCAGTGTTGTAGGACATGGTAATATGTGGTACAACAAAGCATGGTGTATGTGCCTTGCAGTTAGGCCCCTTTCACACTGCTGAGCGGGCGGCGGCGGGGGGTAAAGTTTTTAGGGGTATGTACCATCATATTTGCTGAGGTTTTCTGGGCGCTAGTGGGGCGCTTTTAACCCGCGCTACCAGCCGAAAAAGGGTTAAAACCACCCGCAAAGCGCCGCCGCTTTGCCAGCGGTATAGCCGCAGTGCCCATTCATTTCAATGGGCAGGAGCGATATACACACTGCTCCTTCATCGTTCCAAAGTTGCTGCTAGCAGGCCTCTTCGTTAAAGTCCTGCCAGCGCACAGCTCTAGTGTGAAAGCCCTCGGGCTTTCACACTGAAGTGTGAGGAGCGGCTCTTTCAGGGTGCTTTGCAGGCGCTATTTTTAGCGTTATATCGCCTGCAAAGCACCTCAGTGTGAAAGGTGTCTAAAAGTGTTACTAAACACACAACAGTAGAATCAGTCTGTATATACAGTAAAGGATGCTGGCTATACTCGCTGTGGAACCTAAGGGGTTAATCCTCTGCATTGTGTATAAAGGCTGTGTGATCCTGTCTCTCTGATCCTCCCCTTCTTCCACTGTCCCCAATCAGGGATGGACTGGCCATTGGAACTACAGGGAGTTTCCCGGTGGGCCGATGGCTCAGTGGGCCGGCTTCAGTGACAGCAGACTGCCGGCCCCCTCTGCTCCTCTGTCTCTCCCTCCCCGCAGCGCTCACCTGGGGGGGAAGAAAGAAGCAGGGGAGGACCAAAGGAGCAGGGGGGTGACAGAGGAGCATGGGGGAGGGGACAGACAGCTGACTCAGCAGATATAGCCTGGGAGTTTCTCACTTCTGCCTAATCTTGTCCCACAAGGGGGGGCACCGAACTGATTCTTTGCCCCGGGTAAAATAATGTCTAGCTTCCCCACTGGTACTGCCTATAAGAGTACTAGTACCAGCCGTTCTACTCTAATAAAGTAGAACGCCTAGTGGCTAGTGAAGGGGAAGAGGGGGCTTAAGTGGCCGGGGGGGGGGGTGCAGGAGTTGTCCGATCACCATAGGAGAGACCTGTCAAAGTGGGCCAGTCTGGATGAAGTCCAGGGCCAAATTTATGTCCCAGTCCAGCCCTGTCCCCAATCCATCTCCCGATAGAACAGAACATTAGGTGACAAGCTGCACACAATTAGTTTGGTGTGCATTGCTAGAGTTTTCTTTGGAGAGTACATGTGATATACACAGGGCCAATCAGCACTGTCCTGGCTGAGGGTCAGGGATCCTGCAGTCTTATCGGGCGATCAGGGAAAATGAAAACTCCTCCTACAAGCTTTAACCAGACACTGATAGAACTCCCAAGACTGCTATATACTGCTAATGAGAAAAGGTATTTAGCAGTTTATATTTACTAAAATAAATTAAAATGTCCATGTTCTGTGGAAGACCAGATATAGTGAATGCAGGGTCCTGGGTTTAGTAACACTTTGTTGTTCTGTCCAGGCATGCTGTGTGATGGGAAGACATAACACACATACAGAGGAGGATTCTCCAATCTGACTCCAGAAGTGGAGATGTCAGTGTTGCAGGAACACAATGAACACTTCTACAACTCCCTCAGAAGGATCAGCTCTTATCATTCATTCATTCATTCATTCCCGCTTACTGAGTACGGGGTGCCCACAGCTGCCTCCATTGCTCCACTATTCCCTTCAGCGACCCCTCGGATCTGTGATCATCATCGTCCTCCACACACCGGGTGAAGTGGTCAGAAAGAGGCACAGGAAGAGGCGGGGATCGCCCCAACTGGCAAGGCGATTGCCATTTTGACAGCTACGGGAGCCGTGCGGGACAAACATAGTCAGATAGCGAATGTACTGGGGACTGAGTTGCGGCATGGATCGAGGACTTCCGCCCGGCTGTTGGTGACCCAATCTAGGCACGGAATAGGGACTTCCGGTTAGTTCCCCCTCACACACGTGTTTGTGTTGATGTGCTGGATCAGATCTTAGCTCGGTACAATGACAGGGGGAGAAGAGGAAGGAGATGTTCAAGATCAGCTGGATTCTGTGCTTAGTAACCTGTATGATTTCGGTAAGTGAGGAAGTCTCCTGATCACCGATCTGTGCCACAACCAGAATGTGATTGGCACCCCTTTCCCTGCTGCTCCTTACAGTAGGTGTAAGCCCTAATTAAACTTCGGGACATACTAAAAGGAATGCCCATAGACTTTAAAGAGGAAGTAAACACAATATTTTTTTTTCTGTAAAAAAAAAAAAAAAAAACTGCAAGAAAAAGGCACAATGAGCTAGTAAGCATAGCATACTAGCTCATTATGTGGCACTTACATGAGATTGAAGCCTCCGAATCGCTCCTCGTTCCCTTCTTCCGCCATGTCCCCTCAGAGCGTCTACCTTGTATCGCTGCTCCGGGGCTGTGACTGGCCGGAGCGGTGATGATGTCACTCCTGTGCGATGGTCCAGCCAAAGTCGAGCTACCGCTCGGCTCTCTTCTTCCCCCGCCGCCCAACTTCACTGCCCGGTTCCCTACTGCACATGCGTGAGTCGTGCTGCGCCATCCTCACTGGTCCCTGCTGTGTTCTGGGAGCCGTGTGTTTCCCAGAACACAGCGGGGTGGGTGACGCGAAGGGGCGGGACTCCATACCCGGAAGTGGTGCAAATACCTGTTTTATACAGGTATCTGCACCCCCTTCTCCCTAAAAGGTCCCAAATGTGACACCGGGGGGGAGGGTCCAAAAAGCAGAGGTTCCATTTTGGGTGAACCTCCACTTTAATCTGGGACATACTAAAAGGAATGAAGTAAACCTAAAAAGTCCGTCAATGGGAATTTCTGCGCCCTTACGTGTAGATCGAATGCAAGTAATTCGCAAAGGTGCAGAAAATGGCACCAATCGATCCCAGTATGATCTTTCTTTTTTTTCGCCACCCCTGAACAACTTGGAAAAGTCTAAACCATCACTATCTGTCACTCATTGCTTGGCCACGCCATTTTTTTTTATTTATTTCTTACTCACTCAATCAATGTCACGTTTTTATAATTTTGTCAACTAGTTTTCTAAAACTTTTCTGAATGGATTTGCACTTTTTTGCAGTATGTGAATGTGTGCCAAACATTTGCAGTATATTAATCTTCCTGTTGGGACTGAAGTTTTGTGAGTGATGTACTGCTTCTGATTTTGCCAATCTATGCGGCGGTTCTGCACTGGTTAAGAAATGTCATCGGCACACCAAGAATTCTTCAAAAGGGTCCAAAGCTTAATTTCCGTGGGCATAGTAGACATACGGCAACGTTTCAGAGTCGGGCAAGGAACAAAGTGGCCCTCCGAAATGTTGCTGTATATTTACTATGTGACCACAGAAATAAAGCTTTGGACCCTTTTGAAGAATTCTTGATGTGCTGATGACATTTCTTCACTCCGATTGTGTAAACTGGCATCATTGCTGGCATGTGTCACTGTGGCACAGCATAGGTTTGAAGCCAGCCGAATGTCCAAAGTCCTAATACCATTAGGGAATAATAGATTCTCATTCCTTAAAAGCAAAGTATGACCAAAGCTTTCTTGGCCATATGTTTCTTCTGGGTCACAGGAGTGTACTTAATTTTGCTCTCTTGTGACCTGAAAAATTCCCAACCATATTGTGGTAATGCACCCAGCTGACTTATTAACAGCTGGCTTCGGCTCTCGGTGCACCAGCCTGGTGCTCCAGTGAGCACTGGAGGGGCAGAGCAGAGGGTGGCGACTAACAGTCGTTGCTCTCCGCTCCAAGCTGACCGACAAGTACATGATCAATTCCCAGGCTTGGAACTAATGGCGGACAGCTGCAGCAGCACACTGATGCTGCAGCATGAAGGTGAGTAGGCATGAATGTTTTTTATATAGCCCAGACTTCTCTTTTAATTTTTTTTTTTTTTTACTGTTTATTTTATTTTTTTCTCAATTGAGACATTTTTAAGTAGTATCAGGAGATACTAACATGCCAATGTGATTTCAAGAGCCCAATCACACTGTTCCATGTATACTTTACCATGTATCCATGTGTGTGGTATTGGAGCAGCCCTTTCACTTCTTATAGGCCCTATAACAGGGTTCAAAACGCCAAAAAAAGTACCTGAACCATTATTGATGATTGTAGTACACCACAGTGCAATGTTTACCTGTTGACATGAGTTGGGGTCAGTTAAATATGAAGGTACCCAAAATGCATGTTCAAAGAATGTTGCCAAAGCCTAATGCCGCGTAAACACGACCGTTTTTCATGATGTGAAAAATTAATTTTTAAAAAAATGTAGTGTGTAGGCTCCAGAGCATTTTTCTCGAAGTGAAAAATGGGCATTAAAAATTTAGAACATGCTCAAATTTTTCGTGTCGTTTTTCACGACATGAAAAACGGTCATGTGTAGGCTTTAAGGACGTGAAAAAACCGTGCATGCTCAGAAGCAAGTTATGAGGTGGGAGCACTCGTTCTGCTAAAACTAGTGTTTGTAATGGAGATAGCACATTCGTCACGCTGTAACAGACTGAAAAGCACGAAGACTGAACAGCGCAAATCGTCTCTCACCAAACTTTTACTAAGACGAAATCAGCAATAGCAGCCCAAAGGGTGGTGCCATCTGAATGGAACTTCCTCTTTATAGTGCCGTTGTATGTCACCGCGCTTTGCTCGAGCATTTTTTTTTCCACGATCGTGTGTATGCAAGGCATCTCGTCAATTTTTTTTTTTTTCTAGGACATTAAAAATGGTCGTGTGTACGCGGCATAAGGGCTTGTTTACATGTGTGGCAGCAGAGGACTAGAAGCTCCTTCTGCTCATGTTTCCCTGCAAACAGGCTAGGAAAGAGCTGGGTCATGTGACATCTGCATATCAATTAGGAAAAAGGTTCTTAGATTTTTTTTTATTATTATTATTAAAATAATTACAGTACCATCATCCATATACAGAAAAAGAAGGGACAATGTAAAATAAACTGTGTATTTAGTATTGATGGGCTATTTGAAGCTTGATTAATAATCCAGTACAAAGAACACTAGGATGCAGTAATCCATTACAAACACATTTTATATTTTAGTAGATTGGATCTACCAGTGAAAGCTGATTTGTGATCAGTAGACGGGATACTGTAGCAGATCTAATTGCAGAGAGATTTTTTTTTTCAACTATACCATTCATATAATAATATTTTTTTTAAATATATATAATTGTATTTTTTCCTGATATTTGCAGGTGACGATTTTGAGCCTACCAAAGCGGCCGTATCTAGTGCAGTAGAGAATAATAAAGAACAAAGGGAAGGCTCTCAATCCAATATAAAAACAGAAGATGTGAATGGCTCGAGGGAACATAAGCTCCCTATTTTGGAATTTCCCAGCTCTAGACGGGGAAAGAGAAATCCTTCCTTTTTCTTTAACGCTATCAAGGACGAACTGCTCAGCCAGCCGAAAGGCACCGACGTTCCGAGCAGTTCTGTCTCGAAACCTCATGTTGAAGTTGTAACATTTGTCAGTCGTAAAGCTGAAAAGCAAGCCAAGAGCACTGAAGTGCAAGATACAGATTCCAAGGTAAGAGAGAGTGTAACTTTGTGCAGATATTTTCCAAAAAGCATAAAAGTGTAATGGTCCACATGCACTAGATGAAAAATTGCTTGAAAATCAGTCATTTGGACCTTTTTTGTTTTCTCGTCCTGTTAATGGGCACAAATAAAAAATTTTTTTTTGACTTTTCAGAGGTAAAAAATCGAAAGACCAGGTTGGAAAACCTCTGCCAAATGAACGATAAGTTGAAAGATGATGCTAGCCATACGCTGTATATGAAAAATCGTTCAAACTTGTTTTCGTTCAAACTTGTGATAACGATCACTTGGCTGTGACTGCAAACGATAGTGCATCATGTAATGACCAAATTTCGAATGATAAATTGTTCAGTGGACATAAATCAGCTTTTCGTCCAATTTGTCACATATGGGCAGTGCGAACAATGTCTTTTTTAACAAGTAAGAAACGCAATAATGATCCCCATACACTAGACAAAAAAATGTTTGAACATCTGTAATTTGGACCGTTTGTTGTTCTTTTTTTTTTTTCACCCAGTTAAAGCGGAGTTCCACCCAGGAAAACAACATTTCCCCTTATTACTTAAAAAAATTAAATAAAAAAAAACCTTAAAAAAAATACTCACCTGAAATACCTGTTGCTATGCGGAAGTCCGTAATCTGCCTCTTCCACAACGCGGTGTCCTTTCTTCTGCTTGTGAATGGGGCGCGCTGCTTTCTGGGAACTGTGTGTGTTCTCAGAGAGCAGCGCGCCCATTCACAAGCCAGCGTGAGACTCACGCAGGCGCAGTAGGAAATGGGCAGTGAAGCCGTACGGCTTCACTGCCTGTTTCCCATAGTGTGAATGGCGGCGCGGGACCCGTAGCGACCGTAGGACCGGCATCGGGGGGCCATCAGCGCGGGCAAGTAGGACAAGGTAAGTGTCCTTATTTAAAGTCAGCAGCTACACTGTTAGTAGCTGCTGACTTTAAAAAAAAAAAAAATCGCGGCTGGAACACCCCTTTAATGGGCACAAATAGAAAATAGTTTTGGACTTTTCAGAGCTTAAGAAACAGGTTGAAAAACTTCTGCCGAAGGAGCGATCAATTGAAAGGTAACGGTAGCCATATACTATATGAAAAATTGTTCAAACTAGGTTTTGTACAATGAACATTTGGTTGGGAGAGAAAATGATAGTGCCATTAAGACCCCTTTCACATTGAAGCGTTTTTACAGTATTTTAGCATTAAAAATAGCGCTCTTAATACGCTCATAAAACGCTCTCCATGCATTTCAATGGACCCTTTCACACGAGTCCTGCAAGCAGCATCTTTGGAGCAGCTTTTGAGCGCTGAAAAAAACGCTCCAAAAACGCCCCTCTCCATTGAAATGAATTGATAAGCGCTGTAAAAACGCCTTACCCTTTCACACGAGGCACTGCAAAAACGCCCTAAAACTTTAGGGTCTTAGCGGTGCTTTACCAGCACATTGGGATTGCAGATGAGGCTTCGCTCGAATAATTCTTGAATAAAGCTGTAATAATGCTTGAAAAACACCCCAGTGTGAAAGGGGCCAACTTTTAATGATAAAGGAAAAAGGAAAGGTGGAGGGGTCTGTCTCTATGTGAGAAGTGACCTCAAAGCAAGCATGAAAGAGGACCTGGTTGATGGAGAGTGTGATGAAGTTGAAGCATTATGGGTGGAACTGCATACAGATGTGCGTAGTTCAAAGTTAATCATTGGCGTTTGTTATAGACCACCCAATGTTAATGAGGAGGTGGAGACTCGGCTCCTTGCACAGATGGAAAGGGCTGCAAGGGCTGGGACGGTGATAATAATGGGGGATTTTAACTACCCAGAAATTGACTGGAATAATGGAATTTCTGGGACAGTTAACCACTTGTCCACCGTCAAATGACGGCGGGCGGAGGACTCCATTGTCCTGACATCACGTCATATGACGCAACCGCCGCTCTGATGGGATCCCGGTGCGAGTGGCCGGCGGCAACAATCGCCGCCGGGCACACGCGATTGCCCAGTAACTGAGCGGGGACGTGGAGCTCTGTATGTAAACACAGAGTTCCACGTCCTGTCAGGGAGAGGAGACCGATGCTGTGTCCCTTGTACATAGGGACACAATCGGTCACCTCCCCCAGTCATCCCCCCTCCCCCTACAGTTAGAACACTCATAGGACACACATTTAACCCCTTCCCCGCCCCCTAGTGGTTAACCCCTTCACTGCCAGTCACATTTATACAGTAATCAATGCATATTTATAGCATTGTTCACTGTATAAATGTAAATGGTCCCAAAAATGTCAGAAAAGTGTCCGCCATAACGTCGCAGTCCCAATAAAAAAATCGCAGATCGCCGCCATTAATAGTAAGAAAAAAATAAATAAATGCCATAAACTATCCCCTATTTTGTAAACACTATACATTTTGCACAAACCAATCGATAAACGCTTATTGCATTTTTTTTTACCAAAAATATGTAGAAGAATACATATCGGCCTAAACTGAGGAAAAAAATATTTTTTTTATATATTTTTTGGGTTATTTATTATAGCAAAAAGTAAAAAATATTGCATTTTTTTCAAAATTGACGCTCTATTTTTGTTTATAGCGCCGGAAGCTTAAATTTTGTCTGGGCAGGAAGGGGGTGTAGGTGCACAGTAGGCAAGTGGTTAAAGGACAAAAATTTAAAAACCTATTGCAGGACAATTTTATGGTCCAGTTTGAGGCCCCAACTAGGAATGATGCTCTGTTGGACCTGGTAATCTCAAACCATGCAGAGCTTATTACTAATGTTCAGATAAAGGAACACCTGGGTAGCAGTGATCATAACATGATTTCATTTAATGTTAACTATAAGCAAGAAATACATACAGGAAAGATAAAAACACTTAATTTCAAGAGAGCAAATTTTCAAAGAATGAGGACTGCTCTCCAGGGCTTGGACTGGGAGGGAATATTGGCACCGATGAACAGAAATGGGAATTCTTCAAAAATACTCTTTGGAACCTCACTGCAAAGTATATTCCCATGGGCAATAAGTTTAAAAGGCTAAAGATAAAACCTATGTGCCTCACGGTCAAAGCTATAAACAATAAGAAAATAGCTTTTAAAAAATATAAAAATGAAGGAACACTAGTGTCCTTTAAATGTTAGAGTAGATATAATAGAATATGTAAAAAGGAAATCGGGGATGCAAAAATTCTAAATGAACGAAAGATTGCAAAAGATAGGACAAACCCAAAAAAATTCTTTAAATATATAAATAGTAAAAAGGTCAAGTCTGAGCATGTAGGCCCTTTACAAAATAATCTAGAGTGGGTGACTGAGGACAAAGAGAAGGTAAATGTATTAAATGCTTTCTTCAGCTCTGTGTATACAATGGAGCATGGGGGAGCTCATGTCCATAATGGGGGTGGGACTGACACAGCCCCAAATCCACAATGGCTCAAAAGTGATATGGTCCAGAAATATTTAGACAGAATAAAGGTGGATAAAGCACCTGGACCAGATGGCATCCACCCACGGATCCTAAAAGAATTGAGCTCTGAAATTTCAAAGTCACTGTATCGAATATTTAGGGACTCATTAATGACAGGAATAGTCCCAATGGATTGGCGTAGAGCCAATGTGGTGCCTATATTTAAAAAGGGAACAAAGGGCCAGATTCACAGAGTGATTACTCCTGTCTATCTCGCGTTAGACTGGAGTACTTTCGAATTACGCGCGTTTTTTCACTACTCTGAAACCTCAAACCATTAAATTACGGCTGCGGGCTTCAATCTATATGGTTTACGTGTTCGTACGCCTTCGGATCTACGCTGCAATAAAATTGCGGCCGCTGGATGGAGTTCCCGTCGTTTTCCACGTCGGGGTATGCAAATGAGCTTTTGCCGACTATCCACGAAATTGCGAACGTCTATCGCAATCTCTTACGGCATCTTTAGCCATCTTTTTGCTGCGTAAAACTATACCAGCTTTTTGATGGTCTAATATTAGACAGCCCATGTTAAGTATGGCCGTCGTTCCCGCGTCGAATATCAAAGTTTTTCGACGTCTTTTTTTATTTTTGACGTAAAACGTCCGGGAATAGGAATGTCCGTAAACGACGCTACTCAAACAACGAATGACGTATCGACGTTATTTTGCGCAATGCACGGCGGGAAATTTCTGAACGGAGCATGCGCAGTTCGATCGCCGTGGGGACGCGCCTAATTTAAATGCTTCACACCCCCTAATCGGGTATTTCGATTACGCGGCGAGAAATACACTACGCCGCCGTACCGTAAGGGACAAAATCTACCAGGATTCGTCGTACAGCCTGGTAAAATACGGCAGCGTAGTGTATCTCTGATACTCTGCGCCAATGTAATTGTATCTGAATCTGGCCCAAAGTCTTTACCAAGTAACTATAGACCTGTTGGTTTAACTTCTATAGTTGGGAAGATACTGGAACATTTATAGTTGGGAAGATACTGGAACACTTAATAAAAGACCACATGGATGAGTTCTTGCTGGAAACAAACTATTTAAACAGCAGAAAGTATGGATTCATGAAAGACAGAAGTTGTCAGACAAACCTGATTTCTTTTTATGAAGAGGTGAGTAAAACTCTGGACAGAGGCGTGGCAGTGGACGTGGTATACTTAGATTTTGCAAAAGCATTCGATACAGTTCCCCACACACGGCTCATGTGTAAGGTAAGGTCTACAGTATTGGATATATCAGTTTGTAAATGGATAGAAAACTGGCTGAAAGACAGAATTCAGAGAGTCGTGGTTAATGATTCTTACTCTGAATGGTCCAAGGTTATCAGCGGTGTACCCCAAGGTTCGGTGCTGGGTCCCTTACTTTTCAATATATTTATAAATGATATTGGGTCTGAGGTCAAAAGTAACATTTCTGTTTTTGCAGATGACACCAAGCTATGCAGTGGAATAACGTCCTTGCAGGATGTCTCCAATTTACAAGCTGACCTCAATGCTCTGTCTAAGTGGGCGACTAAGTGGCAGATGAGGTTTAATGTTGATAAATGTAAAGTTATGCACTTGGGGGCTAAGAATATGCATGCATCATACATGCTAGGGGGAGTACAACTGGGGGGATCTGTAGTGGAGAAGGATCTGGGGGTTTTAGTTGATCATAAGCTCAATAATGGCATGCAATGCCAAGCTGCGGTTTCCAAAGCGAGCAAAGTCCTTTCTTGTATTAAGAGAGGTATGGACTCCAGGGATAGAGATATCATTTTGCCCCTGTACAAATCATTAGTAAGACCTCATCTGGAATATGCAGTCCAGTTTTGGGCACCAGTTCTCAAAAAGGATATCGGGGAACTGGAGAAAGTGCAGAGAAGGGCAACCAAACTGATAAGAGGCATGGAGGAGCTCAGCTATGAGGAAAGATTAGAGGAACTGAGTTTATTCACTCTTGAGAAGAGGAGAATAAGGGGGGATATGATCAACATGTACAAATATATAAGAGGTCCATATAGTGAACTTGGTGTTGAGTTATTCACTTTAAGGTCAACACTGAGGACAAGGGGGCACTCTTTACGTCTGGAGGAAAAGAGATTTCACCTCCAAATACGGAAAGGTTTCTTCACAGTAAGAGCTGTGAAAATGTGGAACAGACTCCCTCCAGACGTGGTTCTGGCCAGCTCAGTAGATTGCTTTAAGAGAGGCCTGGATTCTTTCCTAAATGCACGTAATATAACGGAGTACTAAGATTTGTAGGTAAAGTTGATCCGGGGTAAATCCGATTTGCCTCTCGGGGGATCAGGAAGGAATTTTTTCCCCTGCAGCGACTGAACTTCCAAGTGCACTTTCAGTGCAATTTCAAAAGTGCACTTTGCACTTGTAGTTCAAAGTGGATGTGCCTTTCGTAAATAACCCCCATTAACCTTTCAATTTATTGTTTATTTGGCAGAAGCTTTTCAACCTGTCCTTCGAGATAGATATATATGTATAAATGGAGGTATAAATCTCTATCTCTATAAAAAAAATTTTTATGGCTCTGAAAAGTCAAGTGACTTTTTTATACGTGCACATTAATTGGACGAAAAACAAATAAATGTTCCAAATGACAGATTTTCGAACGATTTCTCATCTAGCTAGTCTATAGGGACCATTAATGTGTTTTCTTGCCTGTTAAAATTTGAACTGTTTGCACTGCCCATATGTGGCAAAACAGACGAAAAACTGATAAATTTATGTCCATTGAACAAATTATCATTCGAAATTCGTTCATTACATAATGGCATTATTATTTTGCTTTCACGACCAAGTGTTCATTATTCGAAAACGAGTTTGAACAATTTTTCGTGTAGTTTATGGCTAGAATTGGTCGAGCCAAACTTTTTTTTTTTTGGAAATTGTGAGAAAGTATTGGAGCCTCTTTCAGTGTGTCTATTACTATCTGTAGCTCTAAAAGGGAGATTTCTCCTCACTTTTTGTCACAGTGACGGTCAGACTCCAGGAAAATCTGCTGCAGGGACACAGACAGGCTATGGAGGTTTTCGTCTTCCTCTATTTTACTGGAAATATATATAATGAATTCTAATATATTTCGATCTGTGTTATTGGAGAGTAGTAAATCCATTGGATAATACTAGGACAAATATGGGCAAATATGCCTGAGTATCAGTATTCTAATCTAACAAGTGTTCCAATCCTTCCCAAATCTTTACCAAATTTAAAAATAAAATGTTTTGGCTGGACATACACTTTAAAGTGGATTCGCAGGGTTCCTGAATCGCTCCAGTGTGAACCCAGCCTTGGTGGGAGCAGTCAGGTGACATTTGTGGGCTGTATGCTTTGAGGCTTGGTTCACACTGGTGCGATTTGGGAACCCTACAAATCCACTGTGGGTTCCCACATCGCACCCGACTCGCACCGCAGTTCACACTGCCATATGCAAACTGCTGGGGAGTGTCATACAATGGTAATGTCACTGTGCTGTGTGCAGGTAGCCCGTGTAAGGCTTGCCATATATTATAGAATTTTCTAATCGATTTTCCCTTAGATTTACTCTCAACTATATAATGGATTGGCTTGCCTGGTTGCATACAAGTTTAGGTTTCATCTCATATTATATGGTTTTGGTAAATCCAAAGCAAAATTGTACAAGAAAATTGGATAATTTATGGCCAGCCTAAGTGTATAGGGGTGAAGCAGATGCACAAATACAGACGCTTATCCCAATTTCACAAGTGTGTGGCTATGTGGCCCCAAACAAACACTCTTTCTTTGCATTCCGGGATGCTCACCCAGACACCTATCAAAGTTAAATGTAAACATTATATTTTTTTTTTTCCTTTTACAGATAATTATTGACTCAAAAGAGGAAGAAAAAAATCCAACGTTTGATTTTGAAAAGGTATGTTTATATTAATATGTACTGTATGTTTCCTTTCCTTTTTTCCTCTCCTGTTATTGCGACCAAAAAAAAATCCCCTCTGGGTAGAGTGCGTACTTTGAAAGAGTTTGAAACACGTTTTGTTGGAGATTTCTACCTTTTTCTGTTCTAAAGAAATAGCTGTTTTTTTCATGTTCTTTGCAGACTGATTCTTGAATCGGAGGGTCTGCTATCATTCTTATCACCTGGGCAAATCTTAGGGGTCTTTGCATTGCTATTCATTCAGTGAGACTGCATGTACCTTTTTTGTTATGTAGGAATTAAAGGATAAGTTCACCTTTTGTAACATGTTACACCCATGTTCAAGGTTCCCAGCCTCTCTGTCACAATCTGCAAAGAACGTGGCTGTGTCATTCATTCACAGAGTTCTGTGAATAGAAAACTACAAGGTCCTTTAGCCTTTGCGGCTGTCGACTTGTAGTTCTCAATGTGGTAGTTCATTGATGCTTCCTGTTAGTGGCTGTACGATGTATGGCCAGACATCTTACACACAGAGTCTGCAAGAGGGTGCAAACCTTTCGAGGCTCCCAAAAAAAAAAAAAATTATATATATATATATATATATATATATATATATATATATATATATATATATATATATATATATATATATATATACGCACATTTTTTTTCCTGCAAAAGATTTGCGCTTTTTTTTTTTTTTTTTAAGGTGAACTTATCCTTTAACTAGCTTTTGTGAGAATGGGGCAAAGTCTAATGTTCTTGGGGTATTTCTTTATCGTACATCACGGGACACAGAGCGCATAGCCATTACACTTGGGTTATATGGGTACCTTCAGGTGTGGACACTGGTGTAATCAATTTCACAGGAAGTTTCCTCCCTATATAACCCCCTCCCACTGGGAGTGCCTCAGTTTTTTCGCCAGTGTCTTAGGTGTTGGTCACGTCTAGCTGTCCCTCGGAGGTCTCGGGACCCAGGATAGCTAGCCGGATCCGTCCGAAGTGCTTCAAAGCCAAGGTGTACGGTACCCGGGCCCTGCTGGAGTGGGGTTTTGCCTATAATGCCTCTCCTTGGAGGGCTGGATTCTGGGCTCCAGTTCCTTAGTCTCTTCCAAGAACTAAACGCTACTGATGCCAGGATGCTATATAGGTCCAGGGGTGTGGGTTCCTTAACACAGGACCCCGGTCCCTGAAGGTCCAAGACAATACCCACGGAGATGGGGGAAGGCTGGGCCTCTTGCATTTTGCAATACCCTGCGGCGTGGAGCAGGTAAGAGGGAACCTGCGGGACTTGGTTCGACAGTAGGTATCCCCCTGGGGGTTCTGGGTTGGCTAATGGTATGCTTGTGCATCAGCCACTATCTCCACTATGTCTTTTGAGGCAGGATGGGATGTACTAATGTTTACCCAGATAACATGTAGATATATATATGCTTTTAAAGATATGTATTTTGCTACTCCCCCCAGACTTGCCTGTTAGCATGATACTGCAGCCCCACGTGTTATAGGGAGGAAATGCTGACAAAACTCCTGTTTCCTAGGAAGCCTATGGGGACAGCTTCCTCTATGTGTGCACTACAATAAAGATTAGTGACTTACCTGGTGTCTGTTGGGTTGCTAGCGCTGGTCCAGGCTTCTCCTCTGCTCTCTGCTTCCTCCATGTTGGTTTCAGCGTGGGGGGGGTGCGCACGCGCGTGCGCGCCGCCTTTTACAGTGTCAGCGTGCGTGGGGGGGGCGGGCCAGCAGCGTCAGGTCTCAAATAAAGCAACAAAGCATTTCCTGGCTGGTCATTCCCTCCTGAGAGCAGTGGAGGCTGAGGACATAGAGCGCGCAGCTAAGCCAGTTCTGGCTAACGGTGACACCCAGTGGTGGTTTGTGGATCTTCAGGTCTGGACTTAGTCCACACTGACCAGAAAAAAAAAAAAAGTTTTTTTCTTAAAGGGACTCAGCCTTAGATCTGGCAGTATCTGAGTCGGTGCAACCTTGGACTCCAGCTAACGGGCATTGGTGTGGCAATACTCACAGGACTTTCCTCGGTATTGCCGCCTTCTCAGGCGTATGAAAATTTAGATTTTTTTTTACCATAGCCTGTTCTTATTAATGGTTCACTTCTAGCTACAACAGTTGGGTGTTGGCTGTAGGGGTGTCTCAAGGTTGTGCAATGGCTCCCAAGGGATCAGGACCAGCTAAGGCTGCAAAAGGTACCAAAAAAGTAAAGGGGTCTCCATCGGGGTCAGAGGATTTGGGCCAGGCTCCAGTGGTCCCACCCTCACCAGATAGACCACCGAACAGCATGTTGCAGGAGCCATTGAGGGTGCTAGGGGCAGAGGCGGCCCCCAATCAACCCATTCCCGTTTATGTTACGGAAGAAATGCTAGAGACCACCCTGGGTGGGCTAGAGAAAAGGTTAACTGCTTTAATTGCCCGCTCTTTGCCAGGTGGCAAACGGGCTAGATCCCCATCACCTAGAGCGGTGTGTTCGGATGCAGAGGTCCTCTCTTCGGAGGAATTGGACCCACAGGGGGATCAAGCGGACCTGAGTCCCGACGGGTCAGACATTGAAGATTCCACTATAGATGAAATTTTTTCGGCTTCTCAAGCAGAGAGTCTGTGGATCCAGTCTCTGACGAATATGGTTCGCACTGCTTTTAAACTTCCAGTGTCAGAACAATTAGCCCCCGCTGTATCCTCTTTAGGTTCCTTGAAGGCACCGTTAAGTGGTGCGTCTTTCCCGGTTCACCCCCTTCTGGAGAGCGTGATTTTTCAGGATTGGGCTCGACCTGATAGGATTTTTATCCCTCCTAAAAGGTTCACCATTCTCTATCCTATGGAAGAAGAATTTGCAAAGAAATGGGCACTCCCTACCGTGGACGCAGCCATTTCCTGCGTAAATAAATCCCTGACCTGCCCGGTAGAAAATGTCCAGATGTTTAAAGATCCAGTCGACAAAAAATTGGAGACCCTACTGAAGGCTTCTTTTACCACAGTAGGTGCCGTGGTTCAGCCAGCGGTGGCAGCCATTGGCGTTTGTCAGGCTTTAAAGGATCAGACTAAACAGATATTAAGGGACATACCGGCTCAGCAAGCTCGTGAATTGGCTGACCTCCCAAGGGCTCTCTGCTTTGCAGTAGATGCTATTAAGGACTCCGTTCAACAGGCGTCCCGTTTATCTCTGCTGTTGGTTCATATGCGTCGCCTTTTGTGGCTGAAAAACTGGTCAGCAGAGGCACCCTGCAAAAGGCTTTTAGCAGGATTTCCCTTTCATGGTGGGAGACTATTCGGTGAAGACCTAGATAAATATATCCAGACCATATCAAGTGGTAAAAGTTCTTTCTTGCCTGTCAAGAAAAGATCGCGTGGGCCCGCGTTTAAGCGACAGGCCTTCGCAGGCTCGGCTCATTCAACTTCCCGTCAGTATCGACGGCCTCCCGGGCGTTCAGCATTTAATAGCCGCCCACAAGGACAAGCCACGGCAGGCAAGAGGCCATGGTCTCGCAAGCCGGTTAAACCAGTCCTCAAATCAGATTCATGAAGGGGCGCCCCCACTCTCTTGGGTGGGGGGAAGGCTTCGGTTTTTCTCCGAAGTGTGGGAGCCCAGAATTCCCGTCTCTTGGTTAATGTCCGTGGTAGCCACGGGCTACAAGCTAGAGTTTCGGGAGGTCCCCCCTCCTCATTTTCAGGGGTCAAGTCTTCCAAGCGACCCATTAAAGAGGGCCTCTCTTGTAAAAGCATTGGATCGTCTCTTGCTCCAAGGAGTAATTGTAGAAGTACCAACCCAGGAATGGGGTCTGGGATTCTACTCCAACCTTTTCATAATACCAAAGCCCAATGGCGACGTCAGGCCTATCTTAGACCTCAAATGCCTAAATCGCTTTCTAAACATTCAGACCTTTCGTATGGAGTCCATACGTTCGGTGGCAGCCAGCCTACATCAAGACGACTTTCTAGCATCTATAGACATAAAAGATGCGTATCTGCACGTGCCGATCTACCCGGCACATCACAGGTTTCTTCGTTTTATGATAGATCACCGCCATTACCAGTTCGTAGCCCTCCCTTTCGGGTTGGCAACAGCTCCTCGGGTATTCACAAAGGTGTTAGCCCCGGTGCTAGCCGTCCTAAGGACAGAAGGCATTTTGGTCTTGGCATACTTGGACGATCTTCTGGTTATCGACAGCTCAGCTTCCAGCCTCAATCAGGCAGTAGGTCGCACAGTTCAGCATCTAGAGGAATTCAGGTGGATTGTGAACCGAGAAAAATCGATATTGAAACCCACAAAGCAGTTGGAATATCTAGGCCTTCGGCTAGATACAGACTGCCAGAGGATAATTTTACCTCAAGCAAAGATCAGATCAATAGCTCAAGCAGTTCAAGTGATCTTAGGCAAGAAGAGGCCGACTATTCGCCTATGTATGCGACTGCTGGGGAAGATGGTGGCCGCCTTCGAGGCAGTACCCTACGCCCAGATCCATACCAGATATCTTCAGGCAGCCATTCTCTCTGCTTGGAACAAGTCCATTCAGGCGTTAGATCGTCCGTTAGTGCTCTCCCCGAAGGTCCGGTGCAGCCTGTTTTGGTGGCTGGACCCTCAAAATTTGTCAAAGGGGAAATCCTTTTGCCCCATCACGTGGAAGATAGTATCCACGGATGCCAGCCTGTCAGGTTGGGGGGCAGTTCTAGAAGGACAGACCCAGCAAGGGCAGTGGTCGGAGGCAGAAAAACTGCTTCCCATCAATATCCTAGAGATCAGAGCTGCTCGGCTGGCCCTGATCGTCTGGACTCTCCTGGACTCTCCCCCTTCAGGGTCTGCCAGTAAGGATACAGTCCGACAACGCCACGGCGGTGGCATACATAAACCACCAGGGGGGCACGAGGAGCCCAGCAGCCCAAAGAGAAGTAAACCTGATTTTCTCATGGGCCGAAGCCCATGTACCCTGTATCTCGGCGGTGTTCATCCCAGGGATAGACAATTCTCAAGCAGATTTTTTGAGTCGTCAACAGTTGCTCCCGGGGGAGTGGTCTCTTCACCCCCAGGTATTCCAAGAGATTTGCCAAAGATTCGGAGTCCCAGATGTGGACATTATGGCAACGAGATCCAACAAAAAGTTGGACAAATTCATATCCCGAGCCAGGGATCCCTCAGCCTACGGGACCGATGCGTTGGTTTGCCCTTGGCACCAGTTTTCTCTTCTGTATGCGTTCCCTCCACTGCAGATGATTCCCCGCCTTCTACGGAGGATCCGGGTGGAGCGCAGGCCTGTGATCCTGGTGGCCCCAGCCTGGCCCAGGAGGGCTTGGTACGCACTCATCGTGAAGATGTCAGTCGGGGCGCCGTGGCCGCTCCCCCTGCGCCCAGATCTGCTGTCTCAGGGCCCAATCTGCCACCCTGCTTCACAGCAGCTAAATTTGACGGCTTGGCGGCTGAATCCCTAATTCTTAAGGGCAGAGGCCTCTCAGATCAGGTCATATCTACGTTGATTCAGGCTAGGAAACCGGTCTCCAGAAAGATTTATTACAGAGTCTGGAGAACTTATGTGGAGTGGTGCGAGTCTCAAAAATGGCATCCTCGAAAGTTTTTTATTGACAGGATCTTGCGATTCCTCCAGGTTGGCGTTGACAAAGGGTTGGCTCTTAGTACTCTAAAGGGGCAGGTGTCGGCTTTATCAATATGGTTTCAAAGACCCTTGGCCACCCATTCGCTTATGAAAACCTTCTTGCAGGGGGTCTTGCATGTGAATCCCCCTATTAGAGCTCCCCTCTGCCCCTGGAATTTAAATCTGGTCTTGTCAGCCTTACAAAGGCAGCCGTTTGAACCTCTGACAGAAATCTCTCTTGTGCTACTAACCCGAAAGTTGGTTTTCTTGGTGGCTATGGCTTCGGCCAGAAGGGTTTCCGAGCTGGCAGCCTTGTCATGCAGGGAGCCATACCTTATTCTGCATAAGGACAGAGTGGTTCTGCGGCCTCAACCTTCTTTCCTTCCTAAGGTCATATCCAGTTTTCACTTGAATCAGGACCTAGTCCTACCATCCTTCTTTCCTACTGCCCAGTCCAGAGAGGAAAGACTGCTTCATACTTTGGACGTGGTTCGAGCCATGAGGGTCTATCTCAAGGCTACAGAGAAGATTCGGAAAACAGATGTGCTTTTTGTTCTTTCGGATGGCCCCAAGAAGGGTCAGCCGGCTGCCAAGTCTTCCTTGGCTAGGTGGATTAAGCAGCTGATTTTTCAGGCCTATGGCCTGAAGCGCGTTCCACCTGCCTTATCAGTTAAAGCCCATTCTACGAGGGCCATGAGTGCCTCCTGGGCGGCACACCATCAGATCTCTATGGCACAGGTTTGCAAGGCGGCAACCTGGTCTTCCGTACATACGTTTACTAAATTTTATAAGTTGGACGTTGCAAAGGGTACGGACGCAGCATTTGGGCAGGCGGTCCTACGGGCAGCAGTATAGAATCCTCTGGTCCGGGTCACGCCCCTTTTTTTCTGTTGGTGGAGTTACTTTACTTCCTGATAATTTTTTATTTGGCTATTCTTGGCCTTACGGTCTCCCTCCCTTCATAGAGCATTGCTTTAGGACATCCCAAGTGTAATGGCTATGCGCTCTGTGTCCCGTGATGTACGATAAAGAAAAAAGGATTTTTAATAAACAGCTTACCTGTAAAATCCTTTTCTTGAAGTACATCACGGGACACAGAGCTCCCACCCCTCTTTTGGGGAACATTGTGTAACCTCGGGAGAATTGCTTGCTACAAAACTGAAGCACTCCCAGTGGGAGGGGGTTATATAGGGAGGAAACTTCCTGTGAAATTGATTACACCAGTGTCCACACCTGAAGGTACCCATATAACCCAAGTGTAATGGCTATGCGCTCTGTGTCCCGTGATGTACTTCAAGAAAAGGATTTTACAGGTAAGCTGTTTATTAAAAATCCTTTTTTTCTCTTCTGCTTGAATGTTCTTACGCTGTGGTTAGATGTTCTTCCAAATGCCCTATAAAAAAAAAAATGTATTTTTATATTTTATTTTTTATTTTTCAAAGGTACGTTTGGAGGTTCACAAGTTTGGTATCACAGGTTTCAAGAAAGAAAAGCAAAGAAAATTTGAACAGGACAGGGCAATTATGCTTGGAGCAAAGGTAACTATAGACAAATACTTTAGTGGTAATCTAATGTTCTTACTGAGAGGCCATGCTCTCCCTACAGTTGCCAGGTCCTGTGCTCCATTTTTACCAGATTTTTGGCCAGATAATTTTTTGCAATTTTTCCTTTTTTTATTTTTATTTTTTTTATTTTTCACTTTATAGCTTTCAAAGTTTGTCAAAGATGCCCCAAACAATATATTTTAAAAAGCACATGACCAGTAGATAAAAAAAAAAAAAGTGCTACTGATTTCTAAGGTCCCACGATATTTGCGCAAATGTTTATTAGGGGTTAATAACTTTCATCAGGGGGTTGTAATTCTCTGATCAGAGTTATAGAATTGTTTAGCAGAGTCTGCTGAAGTGACCATAAGCTTATAGGAGAGGGAAAATATAAGGTTCGTACAGCGTATGGTCCACCTGCGGGCACTTTTTAGGTCCGTACAGAGCTGGCAGTGAAAGGGTTAAAGGCTAAATCAGTTGGTCACAAGATTAGAGCAGATACGCAAAGTTCAGAGTGCAAAATCTGGTGCAGCTGTGCATAGAAATCAATCAGCTTCCAGGTTTTAGCCCATGTTGACATCAGTGCGACTTGTCATGTGATTTGACAGGTCCAAATTGCATGACGAGTCACACCCTGTTGCATTTAAAATGTTCGAATTGGTCAGACACCAGGCTTTGCAGAGCCACAACGATTTGAAAAAGTAGTTCCTGCACTACTTTTGGTGATTTTAGGTGCGACTTGCATAGATATCTGTGCATGAAGTCGCACAGATGTCAGCCTAGTCGCACCTAAAGTTGCACTGACATGTGGCTTTGAAATCGAAATGATACCGCTATGCATCTTCCTAATAGACGCTGCAACATGTGGCAATGCACTAATGTGTGCTGCAATGCACTGCCACAAATGATACATGCACCTTTTTGGTGTATTAGGCAGTCCATTCACATGAACAGACTGTCTTAAAGTTCACCCTTTAAAACAAGAGTAATAAATCCACATATTTTTGCAGGTAAACTGCATTTATTTGTAATTTTTGTTTCTGGAGCCCGCAGAGCATTGCACCTGCGATCAGCAGATTGCAACTGCAATGGCAAGACCCTGCAGAATCTCAGTAATGCTGTTTGCCCGTACCTTTCATTTGGGCAGACAGTTACTGGAGAGCAGGAAGAACTATGAAAGCGCTTACCAGCGTCCTCGCAGTTTATTGAGAGCTACATATAAATGGAGAGCAATCAGCGCAAACAACCAATAAAAAGAAAGAAGAATGCCAGCTGAACACAATAAAGTAATTGCCAGCCTATAAACAATATACAAAACAATGGGTATGTGCAGCGCAAGATGAATAAAATGAATGAAATAAAAGCATAAGCTTATGCACGGACGTCACCCGCTGCCATCTCTCTGCTGGATTGTGTGATTCAGCTTGCTATTTTGTGTCAGGTTTTTGGCATTTAATTCTTGCGCAACAAGCACTCAGTTTTATATGTCCCTTGCTTTTATTCGATAAACACACTTAGATTGTCTCCTTTATTTATATATTTTGGTACACAATCTCCATTAAGATTTATCGAGCAACTTACAAGGGAGGATACGGACACTGGAGATTAGCTTTTGGCTTTCTTGTTTTTACTTTCTTGGAAGTACTTCAGCTGCAGTGATCACATTCCATCACCCCTTGCTGGATATATGCTCATATGACCTTCTCTTAACCGAGAGGTCCACCATTTCTGGTAAGCTCATTGTGTATGTGGTGGAGGATTCTTTCGTTGCGTTCACAAGCAGAGGATTGTATTCTCATCCTTTCTCACAAAGAATCTTGTCAAAAAACCTGACTTTGGGCCGGAAGTGGTTGCAGATACCTGTCTTTAGACAGGTATCTGCACCCCCCTCCCCCCTGAAAGGTGTCAATTGTGACACCAGAGGGGGGGAGGGTTCCGATCAGCGGATCTTCACTTTAGGGTGGAGATCCACTTTAAGAACGGGGAGAGCTGTGTGTAAACACAGCTTCCCCGTTCTTCACTGTGGCAGCGTCATTGATCGTGTATTCCCTTTTATAGGGAAACACAATCAATGACGCCACACCTACAGCCACACCCCCCTACAGTTAGAAACAGAGATGAGGTCACACTTAACCCCTTCAGCGCCCCCTTGTGGTTAACGCCCAAGCTGTAATTGTCATTTTCACAGTAAACAATGACGTCGCAGTCACGAAAAAAAAAATGCATTAAAACTATCCCCTCTTTTGTAAACGCTATAAATTTTGCCCAAACCAATCGATAAACGCTTATTGCGATATTTTTTTTTTTACCAAAAATAGGCAGAAGAATATATATATATATATATATATATATATATATATATATATATATATATATATATATATATATATTCTTCTGCCTATTTTTGGTAAAAAAAAAAATATCGCAATATAGCAAAAAGTAAAAAATATTGAATTTTTTTTCAAAATTGTCGCTCTATTTTTGTTTATAGCGCAAAAAATAAAAACCGCAGAGGTGATCGAATACCACCAAAAGAAAGCTCTATTTGTGGGAAAAAAAGGACGCCAATTTTGTTTGGGAGCCACGTCGCACAACCGTGCAATTGTCTGTTAAAGCGACGCAGTGCCGAATCGCAAAAACTGGCCAGGTCCTTTAGCTGCCTAAAGGTCCGGGTCTTAAGTGGTTAAAAGAACTGCATAATAACTATTCTTTTGTTTGTGTATCTTCTACATTGTAAGTATTGGCATACCTGCTTTTTATCATCACCATGTGCATTTAGTCATCTTTGTTTGTTTTTTTTGTTTTTTTTTGTTGTTTTTCGTTTTAAAATCTGGTGATGAAGGCTTCAGTGCATGAAGCATTTCACATTTTACCAATAAAACTGCATACTTAGGAATTCATTTTGTCTCTCCAGCCCCCCAAAAGAGAATACGTGAACTATAAAGTTTATCAAGAGAGGATAAAGGAACAGGAGCAAGCAAAGAACGAAAGAAGCCTTACGGTTTGTGAAGCTCATGTTTCTGTTAACTTCTATAAATATAATCTTGTAATTGGGAATTTCCTAAAATCTTTTCCCTCCTTCTGCTGATCACTGTGTTGGAGTTGCAGATTACCCAATACATTGCCACAATCTATGGCGGGAACTGGAGATTATTTATTTATTTCATAGAGACCTTTTCATGTTGCTTTTATTTTATTCTATTTCTTGCCACAGGTGTTCAGGATCCAAGCACAATCGAGGTCACACGTAGGCGATTTGAACCACGGGTGGAATTGCCACTATTCTGCGAGTCCACAGTCGCCACGGCACACGTTTGCGATGTCATTATTTCTCAATGCGCCCCAAACGTGGAGCGACTTTTTTGCCGCAGTTGATGTGTGACAAATTGGGGAATAAAAATCGTGAGTTCCAGAACTTCTTTTGGGCGACACGCATCCTGCGATTTGTTGTGCGACAGTCCAGGTAAAATCGCACCTCGTCTAAGGTGCCGTTGACACATAATGGCATTACAAACACGCCCAGCGTTTTGCCGCGATTGTGGAATTGTGGACAGATTTGCTGCACTTTAAAGTAGTGGTAAACCCTTACATATACACCCAGTGAAGTGACTAGCTTCTGATGATTCACAAATATGAAACAAATCCTCCTTCATAAGTTGTACCTGTTTATCTGCAGTAAAATCGGAACACATTGCCCACATAAAAGACGATATAGAGAGGATGGTTACAGATGACACAGAGAAGACAGCTGTACTAAATACCTTCTTCTCCTCAGTCTTTATGCAGGAAAAGGAGGGGTATACCGAACGTGACAGTACTGTTGATGACACATCACAGGACATACCCTCGTAGCTAACAGAGGCTAGAGTGAAAGAAAGATTAGATAAACCTAATACAAATAAATCACCAGGACCAGATGGCTTACACCCGAGAGTCCACAGAGAACTCAGTCAGGTTATAGTCATGTGGTACCAATATTCAAAAAAGGACAGAGACAAATCCCTGGAAACTACAGGCCAGTCAGCCTATTGTCAATAGTGGGTACATTTTTGGAGTGGATGATTAGGGACTATATCCAAAAATGTACTGAAGAATAAAAATATCATAAGCAGTAATTGGCATGTGTTTAAGAAAGGTCGTTCTTGCCAGACCAATTTGTTAACATTCTACGAGGAAGTGAGCTGCCATCTAGACAGTTGAAAGCCGGTGAATTTAGTGTACCTGGATCTGAGATCCGCAGGCATGTACCATAAGGTTTGTTCTTGGGTTAAAAAATTGGTTACAGGGGCATGTCCAAAGGGTAGTGATAAATAACATGTATTTTGACTGGTCTGGATTGGTAAGTGGGGTACTCCATGGTTCTGTCTTGAGACCAATGGGATAAATAGCTCAATCTCAGTTTTTTTCGGATGACACAAAAATAAGCAGGGCAATAACTTCACATCGGGATATAGAAATTTTACAGAAAGACCTGAACAAAATAATGAGGTGGGCAAATACATGGCAAATAAGGTTTAATGTGGAAAAATGTAAAGTTATGGGGGCGTGGCCTGGACATGCAGAGACGTGTTTGTCTGGGGCTCCGGCGCTGACACCACTATTATTTGCTTTTTTTCCTGCTTTCTTTGACTTTCGTCCCGGTAAATATGCGGAAGAAGATGGGCAAGTCTCTCCCTAAGTCCGGTACCCCGTCGGGATCCGTCAGAAAGTTTCTCGCAGTGGAATCGGAGGAGACGGGGGACATGGACAGCTTAGGCCACTCTCCACATGGCATGGGATCGGGGACGGGCTCCGCCTCCCGCCGTAAGCCAGAGAATAGGCTCCATTCCCCTGCTTCTTCCGCCTGCTCAGACGCTGAGGGTAGTGTGTCTAGGCACTCTGAGGCTACCACACGGAGCGAGGGTCTGCTCACGAAATCGGAGTTAACCTCCATGTTCCGGAGCTTGGAGAAGTCTATCAAAAAAGGAGATATCTGGCGTCCGGGCAGATCTGTCGCAGGTGTTGGAAAGAGTAGAGCAATCGGAACTTCGCTTGGATCGCCACGCGACCGCCATCAGAAAGTTGCAGGCCGCCACCAGGTACCTTGCTATCGCTCACAGGATGGCCCTTTATAAGATCGAGGACCAAGAGAACAGAAACAGGAGGAATAATATCCATGTTAGAGGCCTGCCTGAGGCGACCGAGGACGATGACCTCCTCCTGTCCATACAAGGTATTTTTAATGGCTTGTTGGGCCTGGCGGCTGACCACCCGCTTAAAATCCATAGGGTACACAGGGCTCTGCGTCCCCGCAATCTCTCCTCGGACACTCCGAGAGGTGTCATCTGTCGTGTGCACTACTACGAGAAGAAGGAGCAGATAATGCGCAAGGCCAGAGAAAAAGCCTCCCTTGACTTTGATGGCGCTCCCCTGACGTTCTACCCGGACCTCACTAAAGAAACCTTGGCCTGCCGCAGAGCGCTGAAACCGCTGACGGAGAAGCTTAGGGCTGCGTCCATCAACTACCGCTGGGGTTTCCCGTCGGCACTCATAGCGAATCGACCTGGAGGACCTGGAGAAATTTTGCCTGGATGTCAACATCTCACCCCCAGAGCTCCCAGGTTGGCAGGATCCCATCCCTACTCTACCCGTGGCCGTTGATTCCCAATGGCAGAAGGCCGGTCGCAGACGCCGTTCTAACAATGTGGATGCTTCACCACCGCTTGTTTGATCACCACCAAGAGTGTTTTGGTTCTCCTTGCAATGGGGGGGGTTTCCCCAACCAGTTAAGTTGCCTCTGAATTTTATTTTTATTTTTGTTTTTTACCTCCTTTTGTGTGGCTCTACTTGCCTGTAACTGTGGATGTGGCCTTCCTCATCTCCCATGACTGGGCCTTGCCCTCCAAGACTTACCGCCTCTTTCCGGGGGTAGTCTGCTTGATGTTTCCATCCCATGGCCATGTATCAGGGACGTGACTATGTTTATTTTTGATTAGTGTAGGGTGTTTTATTATTTTTCATTTTCTAGGGCTAGGTGTCGGCGCCGGGACGCCATGGCAGGGATCGCATTTTGGGTGCCGGCTGTTGAATGCCTGCGTCCCCGCGCTCCCCTTCCTTGGGGCCTTGTATTCTCTTGCGCTCGCAGGCGTCCATCCTGTTTGGGGTGGGCTGCGTGTGGGTGCCGGAGTGCCCGTATGCCCCTTTGCTGCACGGCAGTGTACTGCGTGCATATGATCTCTCCCACCAGGGGGGGCATGTTACTGTCTACTGATGTGGATGTTGATGCTTCTTTTCTCTTCTCTTCGTTTCTTCTCTATGTTTCTTTTTCTGGCTTCTCTTTCTTCCCCCCCCCCTCTCCCCTTTTGTACTCCCCATTCCTCTTCCCTGCCTCAGGTTTACCCTCTAAGGTATACTGTCGTGAGCTTCTTCTGCCGACCCTAACTTCTCTCAACGTAAGAGGCCTGCATGCCCCAGGTAAGAGACACAATTTATATCGTGAGCTGGGCCGTCTGCGAAGTGACATTGCTTTTCTACAGGAGACCCATCTCACTCACACTACTTCGGTAAGACTCTTCTCCCCACAATACCCCGTTTGGTATTACAGACTGATGTCCCTAAGGCGAAAGGTGTGGCCATTGGGTTCCGCAGGGGTACCTCATTTACGTTAGACTCTATGCTATCCTCGATCTTATAAAGGGCCATTGTGATGATCTGGGTCGCTTCCTGTTCCTGAGAGGTAGCCTGGGTGGTATGCCATGTACCATTGCGAATTTATATGCCCCTAATCGTGCCAAGATCTCTTTTATTTCCTCCGTCCTTACAAAACGACAGGAATTTGCCCACGGGTGTGTTCTCCTCGCTGGAGATTTTAATGTCCTTCTGGAACAGGCCCTGGATACATCCCTGGGTCACTCCTGCTTCTCACAGAGACGCTTGTCGTTTTTGCGCAGGCGTCTCCATGAGACACAAATGGTGGATGTTTGGAGGGTCATGCACCCTCGGGTGAAAGATTATACTCACTTTTCCCATTTACATACTTCCTACTCTAGGATTGATTATTTTTTTATTGACCACCACCTTTCCCTCCCTTTAGCTGCGAACATCGAAACCTCCACCATCTCAGACCATGCCCTTGTTGTGCTTCAATTGAAGATCCCCTCCTTGCCTTGTAGACCTACTAATTGGAAACTTAATGATGAGTTGCTTTCTGAAGAAGTCAATAGGACACTGCTCGCTGACGACCTAAAACGTTTCTTTGAAGAGAATGTGAGCCCGGATATTTCCCCATGTACCCTCTGGGAGGCCCACAGGGCCTTCATGCGGGGGAAGCTAATTGAATTAGGAAAAACTAGGAAAAAAAAAGGAACGCACTCAGTTGCAGGCTGCTCTACTTCGTGAGGTTGAGGCCCTAGAACGCCAACATAAGGCTAGTTTAATGCACTCGGTTCTACAGGTCCTGACCCAGAAGAGAGAGAAGCTGAGAGCCCTCTTTCATTTGGAGCAGAAGCAGCGATTCCGCTTAATAGCTCAACGTATGCACAAGTGGGGCAATAAGCCAGGCCGTCTTTTGGCCCGCTCTCTGCAACAGAAGAAGTCGGCGGCCCTCATAGCCAAGATAAAAACGTCCTCGGGTTCTTTGGTATACGAGACCTCTGCTGTGGCCAAGGAATTTCGTGCATTCTACCAGAAGCTGTATCATGTTTGCAACACGGATGTGGGGAGTAAAGCTAGACTCCAACGCATACGTGATTATTTGTCAAAGGCCCACTTGCCCTAACTTCCTGCAGATATGCTGTCCACTTTAGACGGAGAGTTTACTGCCTCAGAGCTACGAGTTGCTTTGAAAGCAATGGCCACAGGTAAGGCCCCTGGCCCTGATGGCTATACGGTGGCATACTATAGGGCCTTCACGCATCTTCTGATTCCACGTCTGACTAGTTACGCAAATGCAGTCTCTGGGGACAGTCCTCTCCGCTCTGAAACTCTCCATGCGCATATCACTGTCATCCCTAAGCCCGGTAAGGACCCATGTAGTTGTGGCAGCTACCGTCCCATTTCCCTCCTGAACCTTGATGCCAAATTGTATGCTAAAGTGATCGCAAACAGGCTCCTCCCCTTCTCCCGAAATGGATCTCTAGAGACCAGACAGGCTTTATCCCCGGGAAGGGAGGCGCGTGATAATTCCCTCCGCACCCTCCTTTTGATGACCCATGTCCGGCAGTTCTCCCATCCCGCCCTTCTTTTGTCCACGGATGCGGAGAAAGCTTTTGATAGGGTGGACTGGGAGTACCTGATGACTACACTTTCCCACTGGTATTGGCCCCACCCTTCTCTCCCGAATCTCGGCCCTGTATGCCTTGCCCACCGCCCAACTCTGTATAAATGGCACGCTAAGCGAGTCCTTCACACTTCATAACGGTACCCGACAGGGTTGCCCTCTCTCCCCCCTTTTATTTGCCCTGTCCCTTGAACCCTTTCTCTCCACGATTGGACATGATCATTAGGGGTTTTAGACATTAGGGGTATTAGGATTGGAGATTCTGAACAAAAATACGCCGCCTATGCGGATGATATTTTATTTTACATGCAACAACCAGTTACTACCCTCCCTAATTTGATGTCCGCCTTCTCTGCCTTTAGCGCCATTTCCAATTTCAAAATCAACATGACAAAATCTGAGATTTTAAATCTTACTGTTCCCTCCCAGTCTGCGTCCCACCTCAGGACGTCTTTCCCTTTTAGTTGGCAGTCACAAGCCCTTAAATACCTGGGTGTATTCCTCACTCCTACCCCATCCTCCCTGTTTCATGCTAATTATATACCCCTCCTAAATGCAATAAGGTCGGACCTGCAAAAATGGTCCAATCTTGCACACTCCTGGTTAGGCAAAATCAATGTTGTAAAGATGAACATACTTCCCAGGCTATTGTTTTTATACCAAATGATCCCATTTGGGATACCAGTGTTTTTTTTTTACATTGCTTAGAGCTCTTCTTTGCAGATATGTTTGGAATAGGAGGCGACCCAGGTTAGCTAGATCCATCTTGATGAGACCTAAGAGGGGGTCTTGCTCTACCAGATGTCAAAAATGATTTTGTAGCGGTTGTCTTAAATAGGATTTCGGATTGGAAGTTCCATAAGGATGATAAATTGTGGGTAGCCTTGGAAATGAACCTATGTGGCACTGACCCTTTCACTCAACTTTGGATACTCATTAACTACCGGTCTCTTGCGATGCCCACTATGGTTTGGGACTCGCTATGTAAATCTCACAAGTGGATGTTCAACTCGCCCTTGATGCCTTTAGTTGGTCATAACTACTTCCCGCCGGGGAATGTGTTATCCTCCCCTCACACTGGGCCCCTAGGGACCGCGACCCACTTGCATCAGGTCATCACTCCCACAGGTATTGTTCCCTTCTCTACCCTCACGGGCTCCCCCACCAGTACACCCCTGGATCATTGGAAATATCGCCAGCTTGCTGCATTCGTCGGGTCTCTTCCTAAGCCTTTACTCACCATCTTGGAACTGACTCCCATTGAATCTGCTTTTGTGGACGATCGTCCAGTTGAGAGACCTCTGTCTTTTTTTATTTTTTATAAAGCTCTGCAATCCCTCACTATAGAGGGGCACCCTGTTTTTATTTGCAACTGGGAGATGGATTTACACAAAGACTTCTCTGAGGCTCAAAAAAACACTATATTAGGCCTTGCTCATACTACCTCTGTGTCCTCTAAGATTGCGGAAGTTAACTATAAATTGCTTACTCGATGGCATCTCACCCCTGTTGTGCTCAATAGAATGTTTCCTCAGACCTCCGCTCTCTGTTGGCGAGGTTGTGGGGAACGTGCGTCACACGCCCATGTGTGGTGGTATTCCCCGCTCATTCGCCCATTCTGGCAATCAGTTTTGTATTGGATAAGGGAGATTCAGGGCTTTGAGACTCCCAGGGATCCATGGATTGTATTACTCCATTGCACGGACAGACCAGTCAGATCATATAAGAAATCCCTGACCCCTCATTTATTGAATGCAGCTTAGTCCCTCATTCCCAGATTCTGGAAACAAACAAACGTACCATCTCTACGTCATTGGCTGATGGAGATATCTATCACATGAAAGACTTTACGCAATCCCTTAAGGCTTCAACTGATACAACGAGTAAAATGTGGTCTGACTGGTTTGCCTTTAAATATACCTCTGCCTATGCAGAAATTATGTCTCCAAATATTTGAAACTGCATAAGTGGCTTGTACCAGTTGGATAAGTTTAGTGACATTTAGGGACTGCCTGAGGCGGGAACCCCTTCCCTTCCCTACCCCCCCCTTCTTTTTGCTTTTCTCTCTACTTCGCTTCTCTGTTTTTTCTTTGTTCTAACTTCTCTAATTACATGTCTCTTCCTTTAGGAGATAGTCCTGGTATTGTCTTTTTCAGTTGATTCTCGAGGTGCTACTGTTTACGCCTTTAATGCGATGTACGGGCTTTTGTCTGTAAATATGCATCCGATGTGATACTGCTTACTTTCGTTGTTTATTGACCAATTTGTCTGCGTACGATTTTTGGAGTTTACTGTCCCTGCTCATTACTACTTAGCTTGCCGCCTTGACAACCTGAATGTACATGACTATCTTCGTCCTCTTTTTCTCCATGTTTTTCAATAAAAATGTATTGACCAAAAAAAAGAAAAATGTAAAGTGATGCACTTGGGGGCGAAAAACATAAATGCAAACTACTCACTGGGGGAATCAACGTTCTAGTAGATGACAGATTGAGCAATAGCATGCAATGTCAAGCTGCAGCTACCAAAGCCGGCAGAATATTAGCATGCATAAAAAAAGGATATACTCCAGAGATAAAATAATCATACCACTTTATAAAACTCCAGTTAGACCACATCTGGAGTATTATGTTCAGTTCTGGTCACCAGTCCTCAGAAGGAATGTGCTGGAACTGTAGAGAGTCCAAAGAAGGCAACAACATTTTTAATTTTAACCTTAAACTGCACAGGGTTTTTTTTTATGGTCAGGGCAATACGGATGTGGAATTCTCTTCCACAATTGGTGGTGGTGGCAAGGAGTATGGATTTTTAAGAGATTCTTGGATGTGAATCTTAACCACTTCTGGGCCGTCGTTATAAGTCAGTACTTTGAAGGAAAATACCGTTGTTTTGGCAGCAGCTAGATACCATAACCACCGGTATACTCTTCTTCAGCCAGAGGTCCTTTTTCACATAAAAGTGGTCTCTGCAGCGGATTCGCCGCAAGATCACTTTTATCGGCGGCTGGAGAAAGGGCCCCCCCATCCCGCCGCGCTCCGGTGCTTACCGGAGCCATCGGTAGCGGCGGAGGCGATCGGGTCCTCTTCCTGGCTTGGTCCTGTCATGCTTTTCTCTTTTTTTTTTTTTTTTTTTATATTACAAGGGATGTTTACATTCCTTTGTAATAGGAATAAAAGTGACAGAACTTTGTTCTTTAAAAAAAAAAAGTGTAAAAATAAAAGATAAAATAAAAAACAAATAATTTTGCTTCTTATTTAACGAGCCCCATGCCACCGAGCTGGCGCACAGAAGCGAACACATACGTGAGCAGCGCCCGCATATGAAAACGGTGTTCAAACCACACAAGTGATGTATCACCGCGATCAATAGAGCGAGAGCAGTAATTCTAGCCCTAGACCTCCTGTGTTAGTCAAAACATGCAACCTGTAGACATTTTTAAATGTCGCATATGGAGATTTTTTAAGGGTAAAAGTTTGTCGCCATTTCACGAATGGGCACAGTTTTGAAGCGTGACATGTTGGGCATCAATTTACTCGCCGTAACATTATCTTTCACAATATAAAAAAAAGAATTGGGCTAGCGGAAAGTAATGCAATGACCGCCATTTTTTTCACTAGGGTGTCAGAAAAAAAAAGTATGTTTGGGGGTTCCAAGTAGTTTTCTAGCAAAAAAAATCTGAAAGAGTCTGAAAAACAGGCTCGGTCCTTAAGTGGTTAACAGGGAAATTATAATCTTTTTCTGTTGGTATGTTACATTGTTGGTGCCAGTTGTTTTTTTTCCCCTAGTTTCACCATGATCTTCCTTATTCTTCAAAATTAGGAAAGTATGGAACCAGTAAGGAAAAAACCAAAACAAACCCAGAATGTCAGGTGAGTCTGTATGGGGTTTATGTTATTGTAGGGAGATTATCCTCCATAATTCTATATAACTGTTTAATTCACACATTTGGAGATGAATTCCAGATATATATATATATATATATATATATATTTTCTAGCTTGGCCCAGTGTAAATATGTATATATAATACCTGGCCACTACCCCAGTGTTCTCCACTTGCCTCTGGGTCTTGTGTTGAGTGGCCAACCGGCTGCATTCTGAACACAGGAGGTTGGCCGATTGGCAAGGGTGCCATTCAAAGGATGCTTTGCGTTTTCTGAATGATTGGAAAGTGTTCTCTGATTGGATGAGATGGAGAGGCGGGGCAGCGACGTTACGATTACATTATAGTTAAAGTAAACTAAACCCTAGATAAAAATATAATATATTGCTGCTTACAAGCAGTAACCTCTTCATGCCCTAAGATGACAATGCATACTGTGTCTGTGAAAGAGCAGTGTTGTCTCACTAGGACAGAAAGTGTGTTAGGAGTACAGATCACCCCCCTGCTTATCTTCGCAACATGGGGGGGGTGGTTTATGTAGCCCACAGGTAAACTGTAAATGGCTGATAACGCTGCACAGTGCACAGGTAGTTAAGAGCCATGTCTACCAGTATCCACATGTATATTTTACACTTATCAAACAGATAACAAACCACCTTTAACCACTTAAGACCCAGACCTTTAGGCAGCTAAAGGACCCGGCCAGGTTTTGCGATTCGGCACTCCGTCGCTCTAACAGACAATTGCGCGGTCGTGCAACGTGGCTCCCAAACACAATTGGTGTCCTTTTTTCCCCCACAAATAGAGCTTTTCTTTGGTGGTATTCCCGCAGTCCCGGAGCTTCGGACCGGGTCGCGTGCGCACGCCTGACCCCACGGCTGGGCTTAAAGGGCCACGTACAGGTACGTGGATGTGCCCAGCCGTGCCATTCTGCTGATGTATATCGGCGTGAAGGGGTCCTTAAGTGGTTAAAAGTATGTTTAACGGACCAAATATGAAACGTTAAAGTGTTACTAAATCCACAATAGTAAAATTTAGTCTGTATATGCAGTAAAGCATGCTTGTTATACTCACTGTGGAACCTATGGGGTTAATCCTCCACATTGTGTAAAAAGGCTGTTTGATCCTATCTTCTGTGATCCTCCCCTTCTTCCACAGCCCCCAATCCATCTGCTGATAGTACAGAGCACTAGAAGGCACTCTGCACATGCTGAGTTTTCTGTGAATTGCTAGAGCATTTTTTTTTTTTTTTTTTTTTTTTTTTTGGGGACGGTGCATGTGATCAGCACAGGGCTACTCAGGACTGTCAGGGGTCATGCAGCCTCATAGGACAGTTGGAAAATAATGAATAGTCCTACAAGCTTTAACCAGTGCTCGGCCAGACACTGGTAGAAGTCACAAGTGGCTATGTACTGTTGATCAGAAAAGGTATTTAGCAGTTTATTTTTGCTAAAAAAAAATGCATTTCCATTATCTGTATACTGTGGGAGACCAGATATAGCGAATGCAGGGTCCTGGGTTTAGTAACGCCTAAATTGTTCGAGTTTACATACGCTTTGATTGGTTGAGATTGATTTGTTCAAACATGCACTTCTGGCACCTCCATTGTGTTTAATTGATGAATATACACTATGGGCCAGATTCAGGTAGATGAGAGCATCTTTGCTCTGGAGTAACGCTTCTCATTTACGTTACTCTGCCGAAATTTTAGGAGCAAGTGCTGTTATTCATGAAGCACTTGCTCCTAAAGTTGTGGCAGCGCATCGCAAATGAGCCGGCGGAATTCAAATTGGGCGGGTACGGGGCGTGTATTATTTAAACTATGCGCGATCCCGCGGCGAACGTACTGCGCATGCGTCGAGTGTCAATGCATCCCAGTGCGCATGCTCCAAATTCTGTCAGTGAACGTCAATGACGTCACATCCCCATTCATGAACGTTTTACGCAAGCGACGCGATTATTTTTTTTTCTGACGCGATGACGACGCCTATACTTAACATAGGATACTCCACTAGGGGGCTGCTTTATCTTTACGTCGCGTATCGCTTCCGGAAACGTAAAGTCACTGCGTCGCGCCCGAAAAAGATCGTGAATTTCCGACTCCCGCTGATTAACATTTTTCCAGCGTTAATCAGCGGGAACGCCCCCGGCGCCATTTTTAACTTGAAGTAACGATGCGATGGCGAAATTCAATTACGCTGCTCGCATCGGAACTCCAACCCGGCGTTTCTTGTTTTCTGGTTACAGAAAACAAAAACGCCGGCTTAAAGCGACAGTTAGGCTGGAGTATCACAGATACTCCAGCCTAACTCTAACTGAATCTGGCCCTATATTGTCAAAAGTATTGGGACTTCTGCCTTTACACGCCCATGAACTTTCATGTCGTCATAGTCTGTAGGGTTTAATATTGAGTTGGCCCTCCCTTGGCAGCTATAATAGGTTCCACTCTTCGGGAAAGGCCGCCCACAAGGCTTAGGAGTGTGTCTATAGGGACCATTCTTCCAGAAACGCATTTATGTGGTCAGGCACTGATGCGGACTAGAAGGGCTGGCTCGCAGTCTCCACTCTAATTAATCCCAAAGGTGTTCTATCAGGTTGAGATCAGGACTCTGTGCAGGCCAGTCAAGTTCCTCCACCCCAAACTCGCTCATCCATGTTTTTATGGGCCTTGCTTTGTGCACTGGTCCAAATCATTTGGTGGAGGGGGGATTATGGTGGGGGGTTGTTTTTGCCGGGGTTGGGCTTGGCCCCTTAGTTCCAGTGAGGAAAACTCTTAAGGTGTCGGCATATCAAGACATTTTGGGCAATTTCATGCTCCCAACTCTATGGGAACAGTTTGGGGGTGGCCCCTTCCTGTTCCAATGTGACTGTGCACGAGTGCACAAATCAAGGTTACCTTGCTATAAGGGCGCTCTATACTAAACTTTGTGGCTTGCTATAGGGGTACTCTGAAGGCAGGTGGAGTTAGAAGCTCCAGTGGGGGACACCAGTAGGGGAGGATCGGCGCTGCTCTGTGCAAAACCAGGAACAATTTCACTTGCTTTTAACATTTATTTAAACATTTTATGTAATTGCTGAATGAAAACCACATACTGTCTGAAAATTTATTTTCCTGACGCTATGGTCGAAAACCAACGTCAAGTTGACCCTACTAACAATTATAAATTCGAACCTTCTTAAAATACGTTTTTAAATGTATTGCCAGCAAAAGGGGTAGCAAGAGCAGGTAGCTTGTATCCAACTACCTGCCTATCACAAGGGTGTTTGTCATGCATAATATTATATTACAATCCTGTTTGAAAATCTGCAAAAAAAATTTTTTTTTATTTAATTTTTTTTACTCAAAGAAATATAAAAAAAAATATTTGGTTTCTGAAGTGTGATGATGGATACCAGATTTAACCTCCTAATAGTTGTATATCTCCTCTGTTATTCTCAGCAGTGAATTTAGATATTTTGTTCCCTAACCATAGAGTTTTTTTAGTTTTACCATTGCACTTCTTTTTTTTTTTTTTTTTTTATTACATTTTTTTTAACTTTACATAATAAGTTATACACCAAACTTTTTTTTTTTTATCCGATTAATCGAAACAATAATCGGCCAACTAATCGATTTATAAAAATAATCATTAGTTGCAGGCCTAGTACCATTTAAGGACATCAATCAGGGCATGTGATTGAATACATTGGAGTGGCCTGCAGAATAAGCAGAAGCCTATTTTAAACCCATTTGTTGGCTCTTTCTTTTGTGTTAAAGGGGTTGTAAAGGTAAAAAAAAATGTTTTTCCCCTAAATGGCTTCCTTTACCTTTAGTGCAGTCCTCCTTCACTTACCTCATCCTTCTATTTTGCTTTTAAATGTCCTTATTTCTTCTGAGAAATCCTTGCTTCCTGTTCTTTTGCCTGTAACTACACAGTAATGCGAGGCTTTCTCCATGGTGGGGAGATAGCCTCTTGAGGGGGGAGGGAGCGAGCAGGAGGGTCAGGACGCCCACTAACACACAGCTTCTTTCTCTATCTGCAAAGTAGAGAGGGTCCTGACCCTCCTGCTCGCCCCCTCCCCACTCAAGAGGCTTTCTCCACACCAGGGAGAAAGCCTTGCATTACTATGTGGAGTTATAGACAGAGGAACAGGAAGGGAGGATTTCTCAGAAGAAATAAGGACATTTAAAAGCAAAATAGAAGGATGAGGTAAGTGAAGGAGGACTGCACTAAGGTTAAGGAAGCTATTTAGGAAAAAAATGTTTTACCTTTGCAACCCCTTTAAATATATGGTGGTGGAAAAGTGGTTAACTTTGGCAATATTCATTTTAAGAACATGTCACTATAATAGAGTATTTCAGTCTTTTGTTACTGTTGTTTATAATTTCTGTTTTGCAGAAGATCAAGGAAAGGAAAAGGATCAGGATTTTTACCAGATGGACAGGTCGGGAGGTTTAGAGATGGTGCGCTGATTCTGAGTAGCAAAGATATTTCCAAGATTAAACAATCCAAAGTTAGTAAATGAAACATGACTATATATTCTACACAACGGCTAAGGAATGTCTTCTAATATCGGTGCATACGTGAGGGCACGATGTTGCATCAAGCAGATTCCGGGAGAAGCACGAGGACTACAGAGTATTCTGCATGAAAGTGTTTCCTGATGGATATGCTGAATAAAATGAACTTTTTTATCATTCTGCTATTGCCTTCACTCTTGATGGGGAAAGACTGTCTGTTGGACCGCGATGAGCAGAAGCCTGAAGCCTTCAACCAGACAGGCTTTAATGTACCGTTGGTAGCAAACTTTGGAAAACACTTTGGTGGCCCACCGACTGGTCTCTCATTTTTTTATCTCTGTTCAGTGTAATAGTTAAATATGCTGATTCTATTAAATTATATATTTCTCCTCCGTTCTTTGAAGGACACAGCAGATTTTTATAATGGATGGTGGGATTGATGTTGCCACCTGCAGTAGCTGGATGCAAACAAAGCTACAAAAAAAACACTTGTTTTTTGCCCATCATCTCAGGAGTGAGGACATACAAATTTTCTCTGCTTTTCTTTTGTTGTCCTGTTTTATATTTGTAATGAAAGTGGTTCCAAAGCTTGAGGGTTTTTATTTTTTACCTTACTGAATTGGAGTAAAAAAAATTTCAGTATGCAACTCCCTCCTGCCTTAATACTTACCTGAGCCTAATCTTGATCCAGTGATTTGCATAAGAGAAGAAGCACGCTCTTTCTCCCCATTGGCTCAGACACAACAGGGATAGCCATTGGCTCCTGTTGCTGTCAATCGCAGCCAGTGAGGTGGGGGCAGGGCTGAGCTGTGCTCTGTGTGTCTTATAGATACACAGAGCTGACCCAGGAGAGGGCATGCATGGGTGCCCCCATAGCAACAGTTTACTATGGGGGTACTCAGCATGGTGGGGGGAGCCAGGAGCGCTGGCAGGGGAGCCGAGACAAGGATATCGAGGTTCCACAGAACAGGTAAGTGTGATGTGTTTTGGAATCACTTTAACCAGTTCGAGATCGCCCCACGTTTACATTTTACTGTGGCAGGGCGGCCGTTGTGTGCTGGATCTTGTATCTGGTATGTGACCAGCGATTCCAGGTAAAGCGCGTGTGCCTACCCCCCCCTAGCTGTGCTATGATTTGTTACAGCACAAGCCAATCAGCGGGTCCCGGCCAATGATTGATCGCCGGGACCCACTGATCGGCTTCGTCATTCATGAAAGAGAGCTCTGTGTTGGTAAACAACACAGAGCCATGTATACTAACAGGCTGCTCTTACTGGGTTTTTTTGGGTTTTTTTTTTATTCCCTGCAAAGAAAAAAAAAAAAACAAGATCACTTAGTGAAAGCGGTACATATTACACATTGTTAGGCACACGGTTAATCCCCTTAAATTTTTCCTAGATGTTAACCCCTTCCCAGCCTGTGTCATTAGTACAGTGACAGTGTATAGTATTGGCACTAAACTGTAAAATGTTGTTCCTGCCTACACGAAGAAAGCACAGTTGTTCATACATGACTTTGTGTGTTTGCTCAAATTTTTTCTGCCTCCACTGTCACTTTGTACATCCATATTGTACTTGCTTGACTACAATGTATCTTTACCCATCCTGTTCAGAATTTGGTCCTTCACAACACACTCTTTTCCTACATTCTTTGCCACTCTTCCACTTTCTAGTCTTGCTGACATTGCCCAGATATATGCCTTGATGCTCTCAAATCTCTTGGTGGGTAAGTCAACAATTTAATTTCCCATTTAATATACACTCGCCAGCCACTTTTATTAGGTACACCTATTCAATTGCTTGGTAACACAAATTGTCAATCAGCCAATCACATGGCAGCAACTCACTGCATTTGGGCATCTAGACGCGGTGAAGACAACTTGCTGAACTTCAAACCGAGCATCAGAATGTGGGAAAAAGGGGGATTTAAATGACTTTGAACGTGGCATGGTTGTCGGTGCCAGACAGGCTGGTCTGAGTATTTGAAAAACTGCTCATCTACTTGGGATTTTTACACACAACCATCTCTAGGGTTTATAGAGAATGGTCCCAAAAATATAAAATATCAAGTGAGCGGCAGTTCTGTGAAGGAAAATGCCTTGTTGATGTCAGAGGAGAATGGGCAGACTGGTTTGAGATGATAGGCAACAGTAACTCAACTAACCACTCGTTCCAGCCAAGGTATGCAGAATACCATCTCTGAACGCACAACGCATAAAACCTTGAAGCAGATGGGCTACAGCAGCAGAAGACCACACTGAGTACCACTCAAGGACAGGAAACAGGCTACAATTCGCACAGGATCACCAAGACTGAAGATTGGAAAAAACGTTGCCTGGTCTGAGGAATCTCGATTTCAGCTGCGACATTCAGATGGTAGGGTCAGATTTTGGCGTAAACAACATAAAAGCATGGATCCATCCTGCCTTTTATACTGTATATGGCATGCAGAAAAACACATCGGGAAGAGAAAAGTCATAATTAGGATTGATGTTAATGAAAAAAAGGAACCAAAAAAACAAGCAAAAGTTCCGTATATACGCGAGTATAAGCTGAGTTTTTCAGCACATTTTGTTGTGCTGAAAATGCCCCCCTCGGCTTATACTCCAAGTCACCTTTTTGCGCCTGATCTCCCAGAATTTGGGGACCTGGTACCGGCCGGCCGTAGGTCCCCTGGACCCCAAACTTGGCACACATGTAGCCCCACTCTTACAAGTGTGCAAAGTTTGTTGTCCGGGGGACCTACGGCCTAGGACAGTGATGGCGAACCTTTTTGAGCCCGAGTGCCCAAACCGTGATGCAAAACCAACTTATTTCTTTCAAAGTGCCAACACAGAATTAAACCTGCCAGCGTCTCTGTACAGAGGATGGGACTGATCATCCCTCTTAATTCACCCCAAAAGGACCAAAAATGTACCTTTCAGCCAAATTTGTTCAGAATGCAGGTTTCAGGAATGCGCTGTGCTCAGAATACACTGCGACATACACTGACACATACACAGCACAGTCATTTAAGGTAGATAGATATTAAGTCAAAAAACATATTTCACCCCCTCCCCCAATAATTTTTTCCCTTATAGACGCTGGGCAGGCTAGTTTAGGGCCAGCAGCAGCTGCCCACCATTTAGTTACTATACATTGCTGCCCATCATTTAGTTACTATACATTGCTGCCCACCATTTAGTTGCTATACATTGCTGCCCACCATTTAGTTGCTATACATTGCTGCCCACCAATCAGTTACTATACATTGCTGCCCACCATTCAGTTATTATACATTGCTGCCCACCATTTAGTTGCTATCGATTACTATACCTTACTGGCCACCATTCAGTTGCTATCGGTTACCATACATTACTGCCCAGCACCATTCAGTTACTACACACTACATTGAGTTACTGCACATTGAAGGGTCACTGCACAATGAAGAGTTACTGAACAATGATTACCTGCAATTCAGTCCCCTTCTGCAAAATGCTCAGTCCTGCTGAGGAAGAATGAACACAGCCCTGTCTGTGTGTCTTTTATCTCTCTGCTCGTGCTGCTGACTGGGGGGTGGGGGGGGGGGCATCACAGAAAGCTTGCTCTGCCTAACTCCTTGTCAGAGTCACAGCAGCTCTGGTCCTAACAGAGGAAAAGCAGGCTCTCTACAACATGGCAAGTGCCGGGAACAGAGCAAAGCACACTCCCGCCCACCTCAATACAGCACAGCCACAATTTCATCTCTGCCTGCATCTTCTTGCCAAATGAGGAGGGCGGGTTACAGCAATACTGATTGGCTGAGAGGCAGTGGTGGGCGGAGCAAATATTAGAAGCGGAGATCGGATCATTTCGGCAGCTGGCCGCTGATTGGTGGGTGCGGTGTGGATGTGCTGTGCTTTTATGATTGGATTAGCGTGCGCACGTCACCCCTGGCACTTATTCTTTGTGACTCCCAATCAGGTAGATCACCACTAGCCTTTCATAACTATGGGGGATGTAGTTTTCAGTGCGGTGTGGACAATTAGATTTTTCACGGTGTGCTTTAATTTCACGGTGTGCCCACAGAGACGGCTCGGCGTGCTGGCAGCGGCACGCGTGCCACGGGTTTGCCATCACTGGCCTAGGAGCACAGATTTTTCAAAGCCTCTCATGTTAAGCAGTAATTTCTCCAGTGACTTTGGGGACCCGATACCGGCCAGCCATAGGTCCCCAGGCCCTATTTCTCCTCTACAAGTGTGCACTGTTTTTTCAAACCCGGGCACCCCTTCCATAGACTCTCATGTTAAATGTCAATCTAGTCATGGGCACAGTGAGGCATGCACATGGACACCCTAGGCTTATGCTCGAGTCAATACGTTTTCCCATTTTTTTGTGGTAAAATTAGGTGCCTCGGCTTATATTCGGGTCGGCTTATACTAGAGTATATTCGGTAAATCTAATAGCTGAGGGGGAAAAAATGGAAAGTAACGTAAAACCGATGCCTGTGTGCAAAATTATAAGCACAATTACTTTCTAGCTGACCTCCTAAATATAGGGATGAAAATGGAAAATTGTATCAAATACTTACCGTAATTTTCTTTTCCTGACACCAAACCATGGCAGCATACTAGTGATAGAGCTCCGCCTCTTGACCACTCCCTCAGGACCATTGAATAGCATAAATTTAGGCATGGTTAGTCGCCACCCCATTCTTTGTAACAAGCCACATACCGAACACACATGGGTGGGCTCATATGCTGCCATGGTTTGGCGTCAGGAAAGGAAAATTACGGTAAGTATTTGATACAATTTTCCATTTTCCTGACGCCAACATGGCAGCATACTAGTGATAAATAACTAGCTGACAGGGTGGGATCTACTTGTCCAACCAATCCTCTAATTGGGATGAGATAGAGGACTGAATAGTCCTTCCTACCAAGTTCCCTGATGACGTGATTCGTAGCAATTCTCCAGTGTAAAGGTCCTAACGGACCGAGACTTGCTCAAGATCTTTACATTGTGGTGGACCGCTACTTATACTAGTAACGAGTAACACTGTTATTAACGGTGTTCAATCCTGTTTCCTCCCTTGTAGAATTCTTGAAATTTAAATTTGTGCAGGTGCCCATGCACTCCAGGAATCATCTGTATGCATGATGACGTTGTGCCCAGATGACTGAGGCACTGAGAAACCATCAAAGAAGCGGAAGTATATGACTGTCACCACTTCCTCTGATAGAAATAAGGAGGAACTAGAGCACCCCCAGGGTACACTAACCATTAGGATGGAGACAGTTGGTTTTGCTTTCCCTCTAAGGTGTGAGGATAGGATAGGCATCCTGACAATCCAGTAACAGCATCCAGCTATGTGGTTGTACTGTTTAATGGACTTCATCTTAAAGATCTCAAAGAGGGCCTAGAAGGGTTTGACCTCTTCCGATCTGCTACTGGACACCAGCCAACATCCCCCTGCAAACTCCAAACAGGATTGTATAGAAAACCTGCAATCCCTTGAGTCTGAAGTGTATTGTAAGCATTGTAGCAGCACACCTGTTGTGGTGGACTTGGCATATGCGTGGGAGAGAAATGGTCTGGAGGAGGAGCAGTGAGGAATTTCCCGAAGTGACCATGAGTGCCTGATACCTTCATCCAAGGGCCTGTACCACATGCTGTCCAGAAACACGTAAAGTGTGCTCTCTAGGTCTTGCCTCAAGGTTCCATTTCCACTATTGCAACCCCAAAGTCGCGTGGTCTTGCTGCGATTTTTTTTGATGTGACTGGAAACAATGCCTGTATAAGTTGCATCAAAGTGGAACCAAAGTAGTGCAGGGACGATTTTAAAGTCGCTGCCACCTGAAGTCGCACAGATATAAACAATACTCATTGGAAATTATGGGGAATGGCTTGTCATGCGACTTTCCAGTCTCAAGTCGCACTAAAGGAAACTGAGCCCTAGAGTCTGGGCATGCACTTTTGTGACTGATTTTTCCCAGAAGTCTGTCATGCGACCTTCCAGTCTCAAGTCGCACTAAAGGAAACTGAGCCCTAGAGTTTGGGCATGCACTTGTGTGATTTTTTCCCAGAAGTCTGCACTAAGATACAAGTCAGACTTTTTTTTTTTTGTTTGTTTGTTTTTTGCACCCACTGCTACAAAAATTTCATTTTTGGCAAGATACACCCAAAAGGAAATCATGCCTAAAGGGATGCAGATCCTGCCACTCTGCTCAGAGCCCTGCAAGTGCAGCAGCTGGTTGATAATTATTAAACCACCCCCAATTAGACTTGCCCAACACATGGGCTAGTTATTGCTGGTCTGCTGGCACCTGCAGATGCTACAGTATGTAGGAGCAGGTTGACCCTTAGCTTGTTCAGGGTATACAGTTTTGACAGCCTGTTTATATGGGCATTTTTCTCCAACATCTTTCCATTCTTTCCCACTTTTGTTTCTAGGAAGCAATACTCAGCCCAGGGTATCAACCGTATGGTCTCCCTAGCCACCAAAGTGCCAGGATGCTTTTTCAGTGGTTTAAAAAGCAACTATGTGGGACTTCCTGTGAAGCCTCCATATCCTGAGTAGCAGACTGCTGTATCTGTAATATATGTAGCAAGGACCCAGGCCACCTTCAGTCTAACGAGAACCACAAGTCGCTGACATCCCTTCACATAGAGTGGGTCGTAAGGTTTAATGGGTGCAGTGCACAGTAGTTTTATGGGCGTCAGACACCTAGGGTGTGCCACCTGTCCAGGATTCACCAGGACAATTTGGGCTTTGAATCATGTGTCAGGGCCTCAGTCTGCAAAGCGATTCCATCTCTCCTCAACAGAACTCTGGGAGAGAGGATTAGGGCCAGGACACCCCTAGGAAGCCGCAACACCAACCTGGCAGACTCTAAGACTTCTACAGAATGACAGCCACGCAGTAAAAGCATCCAGCAAGATGCCACATCTGCACGGATAGGAACACTGTCTCCTATGGCAACAGTTTACAATACAAGTGTAACAGTAGCTTCAGGTAATTAAGACGAGTTCAAAAGAGAATCTTGTGCCACGCTTATCAATAATAAAGACATTTGGCATTACCTGTTAGCTGCATACTCCTCCAGGCAGTGTCTACACACCAGCTTCCTGGGCATAGGTACTGTGCCATAGGCCCTGCAGGACTCTTGCTGGGGCTCTGGGGAAGAGGAACAAAGACGTCTTCCTTGGAAATTTTCTCCTGAGCGGGGGCGCCATCCAGGCTATGCTCCCCTGAAGAACGTCTGTGTTTCCTTGGCCTGGCTCTTTTGAGAGCATGGACATGCGGGGCTGAAGCAAATCAAAGCAATCCGCCCAATAGGGCACTCTTTTCTGAAAACTTACCTATATGGTGGTCCCCATCCTAGGTGTTGAGGGTCTTTGTATTATGAGCAGTAACTGACTCTTGATCTGTGGAGAAATGGGACATCTAGCTGAGGTAAGGATAGCTGAAAAGCGATAGAAGTAGCAGGAGTAGACATAGGAGAAAGGATTCTACTATATATATGCACAGGGCCAGTCTGGGTGGGTTAAGAAGGGGTTAACTGAATAGGGTAGGAACTTCCCTTTCAGACCTGATTGTCAGGTGAGCATGTCAGAGATGAGTTGTGTGTATGGAGAGAGAGAGACAGACACAGACAGCAGCATGATGTGTGAGAGGATCCATTGTTGGATTGTGTACCTACTGGGGTGAGCAAAACCATATCAGAGACTATAGCTCTGGCTATAGCCATGTACTTTGTCTTACATATCAATCTGTTGGCTAAAGAGATTGAACCTTTCCTATCTCTGTACCTGTGTTAGAAGACAAGCCTGTAGTTTCTTCTGTTTGTTTTGCTGAAGCAGTGAATAAGAAAGGTAATGAAAGACAAACAGGGAGATATAGGTAAAAGGTACAGGTGACCCTGTATGGCACAAGGGGCCAAGAGAGATGAAGCATAGCTGGCCCCTCCATATTCCACAAGCGCTGCAGTTATCAATTTTAAAAGCAGATTTCGTTCCTAAAGAGGAAACACTGCAGGGGCCCCAATAAGACCCACAGAAGGGGCTCCCAGACTATAGCGCTTTTAGCAGCCTGAGCGCTGGGACTTCGCACTGGGAGAGGCTTAACCAAGATGGCTACTGCACTGAGGCAGAGGGGGGACATAGTACTGCTTACTCTTCACTGGTGCGTGAGGTATGAGGAAAAAAAGAAGAATGGGGTGGCGGCTAACTATGCCTTAATTTATGCTATTCACTGGTCCTGAGGGAGTGGTCAAGAGACGGAGCTCTATCACTAGTATGCTGCCATGTTGGCGTCAGGAAATTAAAATTTTATGTGTCAAAAGATTTGTATCTCTCTATTTTACACACCCTGTGCATTTTACTCAGATTTGTACATTTTGTGCCATACAAGTACATCCTTGTCTGGAAGGGCAGGGTGCCTGCTTTTTTTTTTCTCTCTGCTCAAAGTAACACCTGTGACTAGACAGTGAAAGTAGATGCAGATTGATGAGATTTTTTGATTTTTCTGTCTTACTTTGCCCTCCCCTCTTATCGGGAGGGGGGTAAAAAACGCAGGTACTTGTACAGCTACTGTTAAAAATATATATAGTCAAATATTTCTGGTTATATTGGATAGAGGACAGAATAGTTAAAGCAGTATGTAACCCAAAATCAAAAATGTAATATATTGCAGCTTACCAATTTGTAGATGTGGTGGCTGAATTCATTTTCTTTAAGTCTTTTTTCCCCTGGTGATCCCACCAGTAACACACATCTCCTGTATTAGAGTGACCTTTCCCCCCACCCTGTAGGGTTGCCACCTCATCCCTTTAAAACAGAACACATATGCATTACACAGGTTCTGGAGGCTAATTTAATGCAGATAAGGCACCAAGTGAGATTAATTACCCCCTTAATCAGCCACAGAACCTGTGTAATTAATATGTGTTCTGTTTTAAAGGGATGAGGTGGCAACCCTACCCACTCTGGATAAAGGAGCACAGGGGCACCTTTGAACAATAGCATTCTCATTCTGGGAGGGAGGGCAATGTTAGATGGACTTACAGATTACATGATGTATACTAACAAATTGAAGCTGAACTCCTTTTTATAATCAGTTATAGCAACTTTTTTTTTTTATCCTTCTGGGATAGAGCTGATCATCGTAAGCCTCCTTGTCAGCGTAACATCATTTGTCTCATCCCTGTAACTGATACATCTACAAGAGAGCTTGTTCTTTTGAAAAACAGACTTACCGGCTAAATCACCAGATTAAAATAAAGGCTCCCAAACAAAATTGTCCCACAAATAGAGCTTTCTTTTGATGGTATTTGACAACATCCTGCGCTTTTTATTTTTTGCGATATAAATAAAAAAGAGTGAAAATAAAAAAAAAAAGGCGATATTTTTAACTTTTTTCTATAATATCCCCAAAAAATATATATATAAAAAAAAATCTAAATTTTTTTCTCAGTTTAGGCCGATATGTATTCTTCTACATATATATGGTATAATCACAATAAGCATAAATTGATTGGTTTGCGCAAATGTTATAGCGTCTACAGAACAGGGGAAAGTTTTATGGCATTTTTATTAATAATTGTTTTTTATTAGTAATAGTGGCGATCTGTGATTTTTATTTTTTATTTTTATTGTGACTGTGACATTAGAGTGGACGCATCGGACACCCAAAGACAGGGAGCAGTAGATCAGTGTCCTGTCACAAGGCAGAACAGGGAGATGCCTTGTTTACACAGGCATCTCCTCGTTCTGCAGCTCCGTGAAACGATCATGGGACACCGACGGACAACGAGTCCGTGGGTACGGTCATGAAGCTCGCAGCAGGAACGTGCACCTGCACGGTGACAAATTCAAAGGGACATACAGGTACGTCTCTTTGCGCAGCCGTGCCATTCTGCCAACTTAAAAGTTTGTACGGCAGTCGGAAAGTGGTTAATGAATACAAAGGGACATACATTTTATTTTTTCTGCCTGGCGTTCACCAAGTAACACAACTAGATCTCCTCCCTACCCTCAGCCTGTAATGGGACAGTGATGAAACAACAACGGACTTGCATCATTTCTCTGCTTCTGTGCTGTTTGTCAGCACAAGAACAGTTTCTAATTTTGCCTCTCCAAGTCTGATTGCTGCTGTACAGGGGTTTATAGGAGGCTGACCTCCTGAGTTCAGAATGCAGCAGGAAGCCTCAGCATGTGATCTGGAAAAAAATGGATGTCCCTGGAGTAGCAGTGTTTCCAGCTTCCAATTCAACTTTAAAGGGTTTGTAAACCATTGAGATGAAAAACCTTTTGTAACGACAGCCTAAGTTGTGGGTAGACCTTTAAAAGGCGACAGTATATTCAGTTTTGGCGGGACTGCCATGGACACTTCTGCGGTCCTGTCCACCGACAATTACCCAACACCCCACAGTTGGGGCAACTCTAAATGTTGCCAGACAACACGGCTGCTTTCCCCTTACCACAGCCTAATTTTTCAGTTCCCATGCATTTTTACCGGGCCTAAAAAATTCAAAATTTGCAGCACTTCGGAGACTGAACCAGTTTTGACTCATCCACTTTGTGCTAAATAATAAACTTATGACCAGCAGAGATGTTGAGGCACATTTTCCAACTGAACTTTATTTCCTTTGCTGAGCACAATTGTTCACTTACCTTCGGTCGCTGGTGGCAGACCATCATAGGTTACGCCAACTCACACCGCTCGAACAAATCTGCTCTGACGGGAATCAACACCCTCACTCGCTTTTTCACTTTCACACCCTTTTGATATTTCAGATTTGTCGTTCATACAAAAATAGGAAAGTGACTTGCGAGTTCACTCTGGCAAGTAGGTACCATGAGAGAGGCTATAAACTTCTAACAAGGTGCTACTTCTAACAAAAGCTGGTGAAATTACACAACATATACCCCCAAGTCTCGGATACCTGCTGGCGCCATGGGAAGACAGTGGGAACCCTTCTACATGTTTTTTGGAAATGCTCAAAACCAATGAAGTAGAAACTACAATTGAGACCCTGACAGGAGTTTCCTTCGACAGGAACCCAGCAGCATATTTACTTGACAATACCCCTTTATCTAACAAAAAGTTTAAGAATTCTTTACTCAGACATTTACCTACGACTGCTAAAGCCTGTACTCTGGCTTTGTGGAAAAGTATGTGTCCTCCCAAAATGGCCCACTGGCAGACAAGAATGGTGAAAATTGGAAAAAAATATGGAAAATATCACCATGGTTTGAATAGCCAAGAAGATAACTATTGGAAGATTTGGACATATTTCTTTTATAAGAATCAGACGCTGCTTGCATCTCAATCTCTATAGTTTCTTGATAGGGCTGATGGTGTAATGGGTCATGAAGGGTACTATCTGCTAGAGGGAGCTCATTCCTTCCCCCACCATCCCCCCTTTTTGTTTTATTTTTTATTTTATTTATTTTCGTCTCCTGTCATTTTCTAATAATCCTCCTATTTCTGGTCTTTACAGTCCATATTCTATACCAGGGGTCTCCAAACTTTCTTAACAAAGGGCCAGTTTACGGTCCTTCAGACTTAAGGGGGCCAGACTAGGACCATTGGGAGTAAAAAATGTCCGGTGGGAGTAAATAATATATCTTTGGTGTCAGTGGGAGGACTAGTGCCCCATTGTTGGTGTTAATGTTAAGAATTGATGGTGTTAGTTGGAGGAATAGTGTCCCATTGGTGTCAGCAACAAGAATTATGCCCCATTTAAATTGGATGGAATAATGCCCCAAGGGCCACATTAAGGCAAGCAAAGGGCCACATCTGGCCCCAGGGCCGCAGTTTGGAGACCCCTGTTCTATACTGTAGCTTGCTCTTGGTGACCAATTCTTTGGTCTTGTATATAAATATACATCATTTTATTTTTCGAGGAATTGGTTGTTGGTTATGTAATATCATCCATTTCTTGTAAGGTTGAGAATACCTGGAATGATTATTTTTATGGCTTGGTCAGGTGAGCTTTTCCTGTTTTTTTTTAGGTTAACTCTTGGGATGTAACTTTGTAATACTCTGTATTGTACCAAATTCCTTGATGCCTAAATACTGAATAAAAAAAAATTAAAAAAAATTTGTAGTGCAGCAGCCCCCCATTTACTTACCTGAAGCCGATCGTTCTAGTGACGGGGATAAGCAGAGCAGCTCCAACCACTGTCTCTGGTCCTCATTGGCTGGATTGATAGCAGCAGGAGCATTGGCTCCAATGTGATGGGGGCGGGGGCCAAGTCCTGCTGTCTGTGTCAATGGACGCAGAAACGGGACTTGGGCAAGCGCCCACGTGAGTGCCCCCAGGGAATGTGGATCTCCGAGAACAGCTGGACTGCCACTATTGGGACCCCAGAAAAGGAGGATTGGGGCTCCTCTGTGCAAAACCCTTGCACAGATGAGGGAAGTATGACATGTTTGTTATTTAAAAACAAAACAAGCCTTTACAACCCCTATCGGCTCTACTAAGTGGTGGGCGGCAGCATACTATTGTTCCAGGTGGGTTACTGTGCCTTACCTTGAAGTCCCTGTGTCAGGCATGTGGGTCAGCATGGCGGTGGTGGCCAGGTCAAGCAAGAGACCCATGGGCAGATGTGACAGATGCGTTAGTAGCACTGTGGAGTCAGTACCGGCTAACCTATGCCTTCCCTCCTCTAAAGCTCCTTCCTCATCTGCTTTGCAGAATGAAGACAGAGGGGATTCCAATGATCCTAATTCCTGTGGATTGGCCTCGGCGTTCGTGGTGTGCCGACCTAGTGCGTCTAGTAGCAGACGTCCCTTGGCGTCTACCGCTAGGAAAGGACCAGCTGTCTCAAGGTCCCATACGTCATCCTGTTTTACAGTCACTAGCTTAACGGCAGGGCTATTGAGAGCCAGGTGCTAAGAGACCGGGGCCTGTCAGACTCTGTGGTCTCTACCATGAGGAGTGCTCGGAAATCGTCCTCCAGGAAGATTTACTATCGCACTTGGAAGACCTACATATCAATTTGTGAGGAAATAAGTCCTGCTGTTCTTACAGCATGGGGCGCACCGAAAATTGGCTTTAAGTAGAATTAGGGGGGCAGATATCTGCCCTGGCTGTTTTTTTTTTTTTTCCAACAACCCTTGTCGACTCACTCTCTAGTGAGAACGTTTGTACAGGGTGTTCGGCATGCAGCCCCTCTGGTCCGTCCTCCACTACCTCCGTGGGGATTTGAATAGTGGTCGTCCCTTGGCGTCTACCGATACGAGAGTACCTGCTGTCGCAAGGTTCCGTACGTCATCCTGCTTTACAGTCAATGGCCTTAGTAAAATCCTTTTCTCTGAGTTCATGGACGGACACAGCACCCACCCCTCTTTTTTAAGTTTGTACTACTTGTTACAAACTGAGCTGCTTGGTGCAGGCTGAGAGGATATAGCCAGTAGGACCGCCACTTGGGTGGGGCTGTTCAGCTTTGAAGTTGTTAACACTTTCTGCCTAGTCACTCTTAAGGGAAGGCTAATACCCACTTTGTCAAGATTAAGGCTGTGTCCGTCCATGATCTTTGGAACCTATTAAGGACTTTCTAGCTAATAGATTTGATTGCACATGGGACTATAACTATTTATTATAAGGACATTCACTATATTTTGTGTAGTGCTACACTTCTTTTGTTTTGTTTTATTTTTTAGGTTTTATGGGATTGTCACTATTTAGTTTGCAGAGCATAGACTCAGACATAGTAGTCACAGACACGAGAGTTTACAGTTGGATTGACCTTCAGCCAGGCCCTGCCACCCATTATTGAGAGACATAGAATGGATCCACCAAGTTACACACCTTGTTCATTTGCTGTTGTATACAACACACTCGAGCTGACATTGTGATGTTCGCTTTTTCCATGTATTTTCCCATTACCATTTATCTTTAGCTGGAATGAGCACACATGTTTACAAATCAATCTTTTGTTATAGGCCAGTGGGACCATACATAAATGTTCTCCTGCGCCCTAAGTTCTTTAATTATTTTGGCTTGCTTTTGTTAGTTAAAGTGGCTGTTGAGCCACTCTAACCTGTATATACCATCACCACTGCCTCCTATTGTAGTATCCCACTCTGTGTGTGATTTATAAAAATGAATGCTGCTAATACCTAATTTCACTGCTGAGATTACGATTACATGGCTGGCCAACTTTATCCTTTCCTCCTATAAGAGATGCAATGGCCGGGCTGAGATTCCTCTGCTGATGTCAGTCTGGAGGGGAGGAGGAGAGATCTGGCTGGTCATGTGATTGCAATCTCTGCTCTTAAATTGTGTATTTACAGCATTTTTTTAAATCATTCACAGAGGGGGACACTGCAATAGGAGGCATGTGGCAGGCGCAGCACTATGAAGTGCCTCATGCACTGTGGCATTAGAAGAATTGTGATATCTCTGACTTTTCAGTCCAACAAGACTGTCTATTACTCTGAAAATTCCTCTAGCGCCGTTCTATGGAAGCAGTAGGTTTAAAGAGCACACCAAATGCTTAAAATAACTTCTTTAATAACTTCAATCCATGTACAAAAACACATGATGGATAAAGTATAACAAAATGGTGGTTCAAATATTCAATCTTGTCATTTAACATACGATGGTAGATATATTTCTTTCTTCAGTATTTATACTCTCTCTCTCTCTCTCTCTCTCTCTCTCTCTCTCTCTCTCCGTAAGTTATCAAAGCATTCTCTGATTTCTCTGAAGGGTATAACTCTGTTGTTTGCAACTTGGTTTGCACTTTGCAGGGTTGCTTTTGCAGGGTTAGCTTAGTTGGGTTTGGTTTGTGAATTAGGTTAGGTGGAACTACAAGTGAACACACAACTACATCAGTATACAGTTCTAACTACACTATTTACAATAAGAACATATATATATATATATATATAACTGTGTCACATACCTATTTTTAGCCCCTGGCTTCCATAAAACAAGACTCTGGCCTTGTGTGTCTGCTCTCTGTCTCCATGTGGCTTTCTGTCTCTGGTGGAATAATCTAGCAGCACATGGAGTATTAGGAACCTCCCAGCCAGAGTGTCTGTAAAGCTGGCTGTGACTGGTCAAGACTCTGCTCAATGTGAGATTGGCTGTGATTGGGCCAAGGCTTCTGATGAGTCACAAAAGCTTAACTCTATGCTTTCTGGCATGAATTCTGCTATGTTATTCCTCACCTCCTGCTGCCATACAAACAAATGACTCTTAAAGGCATATTTTTTCTTTTCCTTCTGTGAACACAACATACAACTGTTATATGACATCCAAGCACAAAATCACAGTGAATAACTCTGCTTTCGTCTCTCACATATAAACATGTGCACTACATTAGGTTCTTAGCTGTATACATGTAGGTTATATTAGCTACCTAGGACAGGTTCTAGCTGGCCAGCTACAAGGCAGTGCTGATGATGTATACAGGTTAGTGTTATGAGAGCAGCAGGAGAGGCAGCTCACACACAGAAGGGGGGACACAGAAGGAAAGCAGATAGCAGGCTTCAACTGACCAGTGTCTGGTCTCAGCAGCCATGATACACTGTGGTCAGTTTACAGAGGGGTAGGAGAAGCAGGATCAGCTAGGTTTTTTTTGGTGTTGCAGGGGGCCAAATGACACAGGACAAGCAGTGTGTCATATAACATGCTTTAAAGTAGCGGGATCCATTCCTTTTCTTTTTTTTGTTTACAAAAGTTTTAATAAATATAGTGAACTAAATATCATTGAAAAAATAGACAGTTTGATGGTTGGCAGTATTAGAAGAATTTTATTCAAAATCTGAAAAACCACATAGATGAAACAGAGCTCTCATTCTTACAAAGTGAGAAAAGGGAAGAGAAGCAATTGAACTCCCCCAGTTAGGACATAAAAACATGAAGCAGTACAAAATTAGAAAAGACATTATCTATTTCCAGAATGGTACAAATATAAAAGTAAACAATAATTCACCAATTAATTTAATATGGGGAAATAGAAAATGGCATAAAGGAAAAACTAAGTAAACCTAATGCCGCGTACACACGATCATTTTTGTGATGAAAAAAACGTCATCTAAAATGACAGTGTGTGGGCAAAACGTTGTTTTATGTCTTCAAAAAAACGACCAAAAAAAAATTCGAACATGCTTGAATTTTTTGTGTCGTTTTTCAAAACGTCGTTTTTTGTGTCATAAAAAGTGATGGTGTGTGGGCAAAACGATGTTGAAAACTACGTTTTTAAACCCGCGCATGCTCAGAAGCAAGTTATGAGACGGAGCTTCAATGGAACAGAGTGCCGTCGAACGTGGTGTACATCACCACGCTTTGCTAGAGCATTTTGGAAAAACAATGGTGTGTATGCAACGTCGTTTTGGAAAATAAAGTTTGAAAAACGTCCTTTTGTTTCGTGAGATAAAATGACGTTTTTTTTCATCACAAAAAGTGATCGTGTGCATTAGAGCACCTAATATCGCAACTATACTACGTTTGCAATATATCCTTCAAACCAAACACCATACATTCAGCTATAAGCTGCTTTCCATTATCCAGCATGTCTTGTACTCTAATATTACTTGCAGTATGGTCACTTATACTTCAACCAGCACAGTCAATCAACCTATGGATATTAATCAGACCCCGGCGCTCTTACTGTGAAATTGTTCATCTGCAAGAAGAGTTTAGAGAAGACTCAAATTTTTAAACGAATAAAGTAAAAACCTTTTGTTTAAACATATTTTATTTTGAAGTGATCTTAAACTTTAAGAACTAAATGAGAGCCTACCCCAAGGGCACACACTAAATGCATATATAATGGTATAAAGTAAAAGCCAGCTATCATAGTTGACCTTTATTAATTAATTCTTAACATGCCAATAAGAATAAAGTCATAATATACTCCATAAGATTATGTTGTTTTTTTATTAAATTTTTATTATTTTTAGTTTTCAGTGATGATCATCTTCTTCAGTACGAAATTGCATTTAGGGATGTTATGCACAGAATGATCCCTACAAGGAAATAAAGGAGGATGCAAACGCCTAGTGCATTCCCTCCAACACCATATCATTTATTAAAAAGCGAAGAACATACTCACAACCATGAGGAAATCTCAAGCATATATAATCACAACTTCAACATAATGAATATCAGATCACTGTAGTTGGAAAACTGACACATTTCAGGAGACAAGCACTCTTTCCCAGAGCTCATGTTTTTGAGGTATATTTTCGGGTTTTTAATAAATTATATGGTGTTGGAGGTAATACACTAGGTACCCTTCTTTATTTCCTTGTAGTGCTTTTGGAGTTTGCCCGCTCAAGGAAAGCAGCATTGCCTGGAACGCTACCTATGTATCATTGGATGTGAGATGGAGTGAGCGATGCTGCTTGACTGTTCTACAGAATGATCCTAGCCCCAGGGTGCAATGACACGTGCTTATGAGTGCTGTAAGCATTTGCTGCCATACACAGATTTTCCAACTTGTTGGAGAATCTATGCAAGCAGGGTGCCATCCTAACCTTTTATTAAAGCCTAACTCCAGGCATTTTTTTTTTTTGATCGAATAGGGAAGAGTCACAATTATTGTTGCATTTTTATTTACAGTATGTCTGTAACCCCATTGATGAGATTTGTGATACAGGCATACCCCACTTTTAAATACACAATAGGGTTTATTTACTAACGCTGGAAATCGCAATATCAGGCTCAATTCTGGATAGAATCCAATCAGCTTCTAACTCCAGCTTGTTTAATTAAGCCTGGTAATAAAACCTGGAAGCTCATTGGATTCTGTGCAGAAGTGAGCCTTATTTTGCGCTTTCCAGCTTTAGTAAATAAACCCCATTGTGTACTTAAAAGTGGTGTATGCCTGTACTCATATAGGAAATGGAGAGCAATACATCCATATTCAAGTGTTTTAATCCTTCCCCATGCTCACTTCCAGTATTGACTTTACTGGCTGAATCCTTATTCTAGGTCTTTGACTCTTTGACTAGATCAAAAATGTCTACAACCAAGTACCTAAAAAAAAAAAAAAAAAAAAAAAAAGAATCAACAGTGGCATCTCCTGCATGTCTATCCTCACATGTTCACTTTAACGGTGTTCGCAATATTAATTTTTACAGGTGAAAATGATCAGATAATTGTGGTGGTGTCCAGTAAGTTGGAGGACAGGCATATGTCTAAAACTGGCCATACACTAGTAGATTTTCATATGAAGGTTTGTATAAAAAATCTTTTTAATACATTTGATAATTCAACCAGACCCTTATTCACCTTAAAATTTGAATTAATTTTGGAATGACTGAATTTTCCAAATCTACAGCATATTCACCGTTATAAATTTAATTTGTTCAAGAAAAAAATTCCATTCTGTTCTATTAAATATTTTGTCATAACTGGTAAAAACAACCATTAATTTGACCCCACTAGCCATTACCAGTAACCTACAAACGTTCCAAAAATTACGATTTTTTAACAAAATTCTGCTAGTATATGGTCAGCTTAATTGTTTTTATTCTCAGTGAAACAAGATACTTTAGCTGGCTGTAGAAGTCTTTATTAAATACAGGTTACACTCCAAATTACCATGGCCATAGCGTGTCTCTTGAAATAGTGTATTTTGCCAGGCACACACGATCGGAATTTCCGACAACAAAACTGTGGATTTTTTTCCAACGGAATGTTGGCTCCTGACCAGTTGAAGCTATAGATGCGTACTGTAGGTTTTCAATAAAGAACAATACCACGTTTTTTAATTTTCCCCCTTTTTCCCAGGGCTGATGCATTCCTGTCTGTACCAATTTTATCAACATACTGTAATTCTACCTACGATTGGTCTTAAAAAAATGAACATTACCATGTATGTCTACATGAAAACCATAAATGACAGTGCTGTCCCTATACAGAAATATAATAATTATATTGTTGAGTATGGCACTTTTCTCTGTCTGCTTCTCACCGGTTTCCACAATCAATAAAATTAATAATCATAACATTTTTAATCAAAAGTCATATGTTGTGCAGTCTCTATAAAATGCTGTGCTCTTCATGCACAGCACTTTATAAAGACTGCACAATATATGACTTTTGATTTCACTTCTTCTTCTTATTATCTATATTATTATTTTTATTGATTGTGGAAACTGCTGCGAATCGGAAGATGCACTAAATGTTCAATACGTTGTACATATTTTATGTTTACATATGTAATTTTTGGTGCCACACATAACACTATCTTTATTATATTTATGTATAGGGAAAGTGCTATAATTTATGTTTATGTTTAATTTATTAATTTATGTTCCTAAAGGGATATTACATCTTTCATGAATAGCAGCAGTCCCATATGTTTTATTGCATGTAGTGTGGGTTTGTATTATGATGTACAGTATTACATGACCATCTTCATTGAGGCCATATGATACTTTTATGTGGACCTTTAAAGTAACTTTATGGGCCAGATTCAGGTAGATGGGCGCATCTTTAATCTGGAGTAACGTTTCTCATTTACGTTACTCTGGCGAAATTTTAGGAGCAAGTGCTGTTATTCATGAAGCACTTGCTCCTAAAGTTGCGGCAGCGTATCGAAAATGAGCCGGCGTTATTCAAATTGGGCGGGTACGGGGCGTGTATTAAAACTAGGCGCGATCCCGCGGCGAACGTACTGCGCATGCGTCGACTGTCAATGCATCCCAGTGCGCATGCTCACAACTTCCGTCGGCACCACTTCCTTGGAAACGACAGCGCAATGTGTTCTGTTGGACGTTTAAATGCGCCCGTAGATGCGCCATTCCGGCACTAAAGTATATCCTGTTCCCCCTCCCCGCAGTGAAGTTACTTTTGTTCTGAGATGGCTGCTCCCGTTCCCCGCAAACACAGGAGAAAGCTGAACTTTAAAGGCCAGGAGCTGTCAGCCGTCATCTCGGCTATGGAGACCTATGATGTCTTCCTCCATGGCTGTAAAAGTTGACAGACAAGCAGGGACAGAGGTGTTGTCCTGCAAGTGGGGGTGCTCAGCTAGCTCTTATCGTCGGTAACGCTGCTGTAGCTGCTCTCCTGCTGACCTGTGGCCATCTGGAGTAAAGATAAAGCAGCTATTTGTAGAAATAACTTTGCACCGGACGGACGAGATACGCGCGGCGCATGTAGCCAGCGTATGGTGCTAATCCGTTCGCGAATCGGGAAATCTCCCTCATTTGCATATTTGCAGGGGAAATCAATAGGCGCGACTGATGCGCCAAGCGAAATTATGCGCTGACAAGATTCTGGCGTCGGAAAGTTAAGCCGATCGGAAATGGCCCGTTTTCTGTCGCATCTAGTTTCGTGGGTACGGCCACATAGATACGACGGCGCATCTTCACAGTTACGCGGCGTATATCGAAATACTCCAGCGCAAGTCTTGCTGAATCTGGCCCTATATGTCTAAATGAAAAACATCTCTGACATGTTACAATATAATGCAACAGTTATATTTTTTAAAATAATTGGTCCATTTTAGCATTAAAAATACTTTACCTAGACTGAGATGATGTCAACAGTCTGCTTTATGCAAGAGGAATTATTTCCTCCTCCACCACCTTCTTCCCCCACAGTGATCAGGCTATTTCATTGTAATTTTCCAATTTACAGATGAGACACAGCATTAGTAGGGCTGATCTGTGTCAGACATCTGTGTACAAGCACCAGAATCTGCATGAAGATGCAGGGATTGGAGTTAATTTACTAAAGGCAAATAGAGTGCTTACTTGGCAAGAGGATTTTCATCAGAGCATAGCTTAGTTAATGAGGTGAAGCTCTGCTGCCTTCCATCATCCAATTGTGTGAAAGAAAAAAAAATACATTTTTTTTTCCCCCTTGCACGTAATTAGGTATTTTTTGAGAACTGAATTTTTTTCTTTTTTTTTCTTATTAATGAAATACAAGATACAACGTTTTGAGAAGAACATAAGCCTGATCCCTGGCCATGGTTTCAACATCAGCAGAATAATAATGGGTAAATAAATGGGCACATAATAATTTCAGCTTGAGAAAATACTATATTTTAAAAGAAAACATATACACATCAAATATACGCCAAAACTTTCCGAGTGGCCAGGAAGGCCAACGGGGCTTGCACCTGCATATTGAGAATCATACGGGGTCTACTCCCTAGCATTAGAAAGACAACAAGTGTAATATAAAGTAAGTATGTACAAAAAGGAGAGAGAGAAAGAGTGGACTTAGCTTAAAAAAAGTAGTTCCTGGAAACAAAGAAGAGAAAAGGAGACAGAACAGAAAGGGAAACCCAGAGATTTACCCTACAAGGTCTAAGGCGGCGTACACACGGAAACCAGCGAGAACCTCGCTGGAAGCTGCATTCCAGCGAGGACCTCGGTCGTGTGTACGCTCTCGGCGAGCTTCCCGTCGGGAAGCCCGTCGAGCAGAAATAGAGAGCACGCTCTCTATTTGCTCGACGGCCCGCCTGGATGAATGGCTGGTTGCCATTCCCGACGGGCGGGTCGCCGATTTCGACGGCCGGCAGGGAACCTCGACGGGCGGAACGATGTGTTCTGCCCGTCGAGGTTCTCTGCCGTGTGTACACGGCCTTAAAGACCTGATAAGGATGGGAAATATCCCTATATGGACATAATCCAGAGTGCGGCTCGCGTGAATTTTCATTATCAAAAGCGGTAACCCTGAGCCAAACTTGGGATTGCATCAAATCGCAGTATCCTGGGAAAGTTACTCACCTTATCCCCGGGATCCTGCAATGTCCCCCCGCTGTGTCCGCGGGCTGTGTATTCCGCCTGATGTACTGTGAGCCGGGCTCCGTTCCCTGCGAGCATCGCGACGCACAGGAACGGAGCCCGGCAGCAAATTCTAAATTCACTGTAATCTTACAAATTACATTACTGTACCAAATGATTTCACCTCCCTTTTGTCCAGTACCCTGCATGCAGTTTTATATTATATATACTGTTCTTTATGTCTGAAAACTTAAGATTGTCCATGGCAACCAAAAAGCATCCCTTTACGTCCCAAAAAGTTTTAGACCAGCTAGAAAACAGCTATAGTAAATTAGAACACTTGCAGTATTGAGCCATAGTGTTTTGTGGATAAATTTGTCATCAAACACTGAAAGTAACGACATCGACAATTCTGCAACTGAGCAGATTTCAGTGTTTTTGATTTGATTACATTATTGAATACATTTTATTATTATTATAGTATTATTTGTTATAATTATAGTTATTTATTATATTATAATTTATGATTTCATGTTTTTAAACTTTATCATAACCGGAATGTCTACTAGACTCTGGTTTAAACAGTTTTAGGTGAGTTATTCCTAAGAGGCCTACAATATAAAATGCCAAATTTCTATGCAAAACAATGTACCACTTTGAGACACAAAAATCTGACATAATCAGTTTGGCTGTACCCCTCCTATGGATCACAGGCGTGCAGTTCGTTCTTCACTCCTGTGACCCATTTTCAGCAGAGAGCCAGCTGAAGTCTGTTCTCTGCCAACGTCACAGAAGTTGGTCCAGGCTCCATGTTATCACGACCAGGGAGTCTGGATCCGCTAGATTCCTGGGCTAACACCCAGCTCAGCCTCTCAGCGAGCTGCAGAGAGTCTGAGTTGGCCGCCCCTGCCCCCTCCACAGCTCAGTGCTCCAGTGAGTGAGCAGAGAGCTGTGAGTGCCAGTAAGCACCTCTCTGCTCAGTTCTCTAAAAGCCGAGCGATCATCGTTGTTCAATTACTCACGTGTTAGAGTCACCGGGGAAGAGATGCAGCATCAGACTGATCAGTATGAATCTAAAAAAAAAAAACAGAAACCCATACTTCTCTTTTAAGCTTGCTAGCAAGGTGCTCATTGAGCATAATTCAGGAAACCTGAACATATTGATAGGGATTGAGGGGTTCTTCCAGGATCGGCCTGTGGTAAGTTTGGTGGCTAAAAACATAAAGTGAATCAACTTTTGCTTTGCCCTTGGTATATTTTATACCTGTTTATTCAGTAAAGCAATACTGGGTAGTTTCCGTAACCTTTCGTATCCTTTCAGAAGACCCAGATTTTGGGGCGTTCCCAACAGATATGAAAGATGGTGCCATAAGAATAACAGCCCGAAAGCATAGAGGCAAGGAGGTTGGTAATAGCTTGCTAGGACTATATACCATTGGGTGAGGACCTTAACACTGGCCTCTACCAATGAAACATTCAATATCCCAGTGTACGTGGAATGAAAAGAAGAGTAACAATGGTTCAGATCTTTGAGAACTGAAATTTAACCAAATTCACTTACCCCCGAGGAAGAATTCCTATACCATTCAACTGCCCTTGCAATGTGAGCAGTCTATTTGCCTTTACTAAATCAAGACCACTGTCTGTAAGAGGGATTATACTTGCACATTGCTGATCATGTATGTGTTTAACAAATTCCTACCGCATGCACATGTTAATTTCTTATGAATTAATAAGACCAGGTCCATTTTAATGTAGTAACACAACTTTTTGGTGATACAGTAATATAACTGCCATTTGTGAAAGATTACACTGCTTTCTTGTTTTTGTCAGTTTCTTCATTTATTAAAACCCCCCAAAAAATACTTAAAAAATAAATATCAGATGGCCCATCTGGGCTTAATCCAAGAAAATTCTTAAAGATCATAATAAAATGTCAGAATAAAACATCATAGCTTGTGGAGCACATTGAGATTTTATTCTTATTCAAATATTAATGTATTACACGTTGTATTAACAGAAACTAATCATGGTATATTTTATAAAAGCATTAGAAGATGTATTTCGAACCTTTTCCACCAATACACTGTCAATATGATAACTGGCATTTTTATAACGTTCTGTCACTGCTGTCCACATTTTTGCTTTTGTTAATGGTGAAAGCAGAAAAGTAGAACAGAAATAAGGGGGACAGTATAACTTGACTATGCTAAGTGTTGTCATTCTAGTTAAGATAATTAGCTGAACAGGTATGCAACTGGAGTATCTCCCTGGTAACTGGTCCTCTTTACATTTCTACACCTGTTCATATGTATCACTCAGCATTAGAATTAAGAAATATGCATCTTCAAAGCAAACCTTACAATAGTAGAATATTTAATAAAAAATGGCATAAATGGAGGCACCACAAGGTGAGGTTGTCATGTTGCATTGTTGAGGTGGGGGGGGGGGATATTTGAGCTCCGACTAAAGATTTGCATACTGAACAAGTGCTGTGTTCAGGGGCTCTTGGGGGGGGGGGGGTCACTTGAAAATAATTTTTACAGTACCATTTTACTTGCGCCTTGTTTTGCCTCTTATCTCGAAGCTGTACTCGTTTGTACATGCAGTTGATTTACTAAAGTAGTACAGAGTGTTCATTTAGCAAAGTGAAGGCTTATTTGCACCTACAGGTTGCAGAATGCACAGTTACATTTGCTGCAGAAGTGGCAGCACATCACAACATGGTGGGCTGCACCTCCAAAGAAGGGTCATGTGCATTTTTTTTCGCCAGCACACCAAGGATCTTCAATTTCGTCCAATCGGTTTTCAATTAAAGGGACACTAAAGTCAAAAATGTTTTTTTTTTTAAATAACAAACATGTTATACTTACCTCCACTGTGCAGCTCGTTTTGCACTGAGTGTCCCCGAAAGCTGTCTTCTGGGGTCCCTCGGCAGCTGTCTCAGCTCCTCCTCGCAAAAGCTTTCTACCTTCATGCGAGGGAGCTCGCACGGTGGAAAGCTTTTGCGAGCGTGCTATCACTTGGCCCCGCCCCCCCGGCGCTCCGCGTCATCCACTGTAATTGACAGCAGCGCCAGCCAATGGCTGCACTGCTATCAATCCGCCCAGCCTAGCCAATCAACGGCCAGGCTGGGAACCGAACAGGACAACCAGCATGCGCATCGGACTTTCGAGGGGTGAGGTAAGTAAAACTGGGGCTTGGGGGGGGGGGGGGCTGGTGCTGTCAGATATTTTTTTACCTTAATGCATAGGATGCATTAAGGTAAAAAAATGTTACCTTTACAGCCCCTTTAAAGAAAGATCACATCACAAAACTGTGTAGTGCAATGTTTCGGCGTCACGCAGGACCCTTAGTCAGGCATGTGATAATCTACATTATCGTGCTCATTCCAGTATCCAGCTGACGGTCGCTACAGCACCCGGTACTTTTAGAGCTCATTTCAGGAACGTGTGTGCGATGGGAATATGGACTATGTGAATTTTTTTTGGTGCATTGGTAGCTCATTCATAGTTATTATTTTACAGGATTTATATAGCACCAACAGATTTCACAATGCTTTAAAAAATAAGGGGAGGCAGTACAGTTAAGCTGTGCGTAGATAGTTTGAATCTCGGCTGGTTCAGCAGGGACTGGCTGATATTTGAACCATGTATGGGCAGACTAAATGTACCCAAGATGATTGATCGATCAACTTGAGTACAACCAGTTTGTTGGATTTGTCATGTGATTATTGCTTGAGGCTGTTATAGCCAACAGCAACATTCACTGTGTTCTCCCAGCAGGGACATCTTCCCCTGCCAGAGAACCCAATGGCTCTGCGGGAGGGATTTCCCTATCAACACAGTCAGCCCTGCAACCCATGTCTATGACCAGCCTTACAATACAATTAAGAAAAAAAAGGGAAGGGCAAATGATACAAAATGTAATAACTGTCTGGGAGGTGTTTTCAGTTGTTAGGTAGAGGCCAGATGGGCTTTTCTGAAGAGGTGAGTTTTCAGGTATCCCTTAAGGGTAGCAGAGTAGGAGATAGCTGGACATTATGCAGAAACAAGTTCCAGAGGATGGAAGAGGCTGTGGAGACATCTTGGATGCAAATTTTGGAGGAGAAGATGGGAAATAGAAAGCAGGAGGTCTTAGAAAGAGCGAAGAGGACAGTTTGGATTATATTTTGAGAAGAGGATGGTGATATAGCTGGGAACAAAGTTGTGCATGTTTATATGTTGTTCATATTTTTTAATTTTATTCATTGGGCAGTTATAAACTAATGGAGGGATTGACAAAGTGCAGTGGCAGATACTAAGGAGTTGATGGACTGAAGAGGGGATAGCCTGTGGAGAGGTAGGTCAATGAAGAGGGAGCTGCAATAATCAAGTCACCCTTTAATAATGAATAGGATGCCTTACTGCAGTGTAATGTAATGCACCAAATGGTATGTATGTTAGTGAACAGGGTGAAGGTGTGTTCACTTTGAATACCCAGTTATGTGCTGCAGAATTTATTTATTTTCACTCATACATGATTTATTGGCATTCATTCTGCAAAATCATTGTTCACTGTGCTAAGTGAATATCCTCGATTTCTTTACAAATCACCCCTATTGTTTTTTTTTTTGTAATAGGTCCTCTTTAAATAGAAAACAATATCTTCAAGAGATTAATGCAAGCATTTTTAAATGTACCCTTTAATATATCTTGCCAACGATTATGACCACCATCCATGCTTTATAATCACTTACGGAAGGTAAACATCACTTGAACATGCATTTGAATTTACTATGTGATCCCTGTGTTCTCCAAATATGATATGATACTTAGTGCCTTGTTAGCATCATTTTACATCAACATGACATTCTGAGTGGCCACCTGGGATCTTGCCACAGTTTAAAATGAGACAAGAAGACATTGTTGTTTAATATGTACAATGTGAAGCAATTACAAAACAATGACACACAGTACCTTACATACACTTCATTTACAATCACAAAAAGAAAGTTGTATTCCAACTTTGATGGTAAGGTGTTGATAGAGATATGACCCCACCCCTTAAATAGGGGAGACTTCTCATGCAAGTAAAAAAAATATTACTCCTTTTTTTCGGCACCTCACCAGGTTGTAGAAAAGCAATTTTTTTATAATTTTTTTATTTTTTACAATGAATTAAATAGATTTTTTGAAAGGCCACTTCTCATGCTGTAGTACATTATTATTCCGAATCACAGAGAGGCCTCTTTACTTGTAATGCGTTCCAGACAAAAGAAAAACATGTTTGGAGGTTCACACTTTAAGCAACTAGAGAAAATAATGCTTCCAGAAGTGCATGTATCACAGTGGTAAAAACGATATGATCCTTTGGCGAGTGCAATTCTGAAGCACTAAACATATGTGAAAATTTAAATGTAAGCGGGATGAAGAAAACATTTTAATGCTTCACATATGCTAAGCTGAAGTCATGTGACCAAGACAGATGTGTCGTTTCATTACATGAGTTATTGTGGTAACAGTAGGCCTCATATGAAATGAAGGTAAAGATAATGTTTTACAATTAAATACTCCCATGCGCTTTGCTTTGCCTGCCTAATGCCACTCCTTGGAGCTGTTACTTACCTTTTGTTCATAAATAGTGTCCTCAACCATGTGTAGTCTTCAACTTGGTCAAACCTGGAGCTTACACAGGGCTTCATCTTCTCGCTCACACGGTTAAACCGAGCAGCTGTGGACTAGGTAAGAAAGTAATAGGCAGCTGCTGGGTCCAGTGCACCAGTTGCTTTGCCTCCATGGACATGCATCTTTAAAGCCCAATTGAACTCGTCCCAGCTGAAAATCAACTGAAAACTTTTCAAAACAAAAAGGTGTGCAAAGACTTAGGCCTTGTCCACACAGGGCGATTTGATCCATGCCCCGTAGAGGGCCACGTTTTATTGGCACGGGTATGCACAGGTGTTGCATTTTTCAGGTGGACCTTTTCAGAAGCTCTATGCAGCTCTATGGGTAGGCAGAGATAAATGGACTTGTGTCGGTTTACATCCACTTACCTCCAAGTATGTCGGACTGCTTCCTTTTCCATTTTTCCAGGCCTAAATGTGACAACCACCCTTGGAGCAATAATGGGTCCACCACAGTCAATTATCAAAATGTGAATACAACTGAACTGACGTGGATCTGTTATATTGATTTTAGCACCACTCAAAGCAGAGTCAAAAGCATATCCCTGTATATCAGAACATAAAGGGCTGATACCAATTCTGAGGGCTAGTAAGTGTGCAGAGGAAAGGATCGACACTACTCCTGACCAGCCCAGGTGAATAAACTATAAGGAGCGGTCTCAGCCTACATGTCTAGACCACACATGCTGATGCATTTTGCTCCACACACTAGGCTGTCATTGGGTGCCCTATTTCTTAGGTGGGCATAATTAAATGCATCAGAGTGTGTGGTGTGGTGTACCTCATGTAAGCTGAGGTCGCTCCTTATAGTTTAATTACCTGGGCTGGTCAGGACTAGTGGTGATCCTTTCTTCTTTGAACTGGCATGGATGTCACAAAACTGATGCTCAGGGATCCCCTGCTGAATGGAGTGGAGCAGCAGTGCGTAAAAGAACCCTGAAACAGCAAAGAATTGCAGATGCTCAGTCTATACAAAATGATAATCAGTAGTTAGAGACAGATGATAATGACTCAATGCAGACACAGTGTATCCAGCCTCAATTAACTTTCCCTAACTGCAAGTAATTGCTAGCTGTGCAAACAGCTGAAAACAGTCATAGATAGCTGTGGCAGCCACCAGCCTACCATTGCTTTGTTTGGGCTCCGTCTCTTTGCACACACTTGTCATTCCAGACCCAGAAATCTACAGATTCTTGTCACTGGAATGTACAGTGTGCTAATCACACAGTACAAATGAAGCCCTAAGGGCCCTTTAACACAAGTAGCATCTGTTCCTGGTCATCAGAGGATCTGTGATCAATTCTCCTTCTGAAACAGAGCAGAACATAATGGATGACGCTTTTATTACATCTGTGTCCCTCCGTTTCTTTCCCATATCACAAGATGTGGAGCTTCATGGACCCATGTTAGGTCTATGGCAGCAGAATGTAAACAAACAAGCATCTGTTTACATCCTTTTACATCTGATCGTTTACATTCAGGGTCAAAAATGGAAAAGTGTGCAAACATTTTCTGTTTTTTTTCTTCAGACTAAGAGGGACTTAAAGGTAATTGTATTTAAAGGATAGTACATCTGTTTAAATATGCCTGCCCATAGACTAACACTGAACTTCTGTTCAGATCCATCTGAAAAACTGATGGAGGATATGATTAGAACACCCATGTCTCTAACTCAATAAACTGAATCCCACTTGCTCAATAATTTTTCATGAGACTCAGCATAGTTTTTGCTCAGCTCCCTCACTAAAATGGAATGTTCTGGGGGGAAATCCATATGGAAGATGAGTAGATAACATACTGAAAGCTTCTATTTACAATCTGGATTTTAAAAGTTTATGTAAAGCCAGAAGTTCTTTTTATATTATAGAGAGTAGAGAAGTGTAAACAAAATCCTAGTAAGTTTTTATGCGCTGCCTGTGTTCCACTGCAGAGATTTCCCTTTGTTTCATGTCCTGAAGATACAAAAGGAAACGGGAGATAATCTAATGAAGGATGAATGAAGCATTTTCCCTCACTTGTTGCTCAGGTGACAACTCTAAGGGCCACTTGTTTATATTTTGACAACTAAGGGCCATATCCTATTTGGGCATTGTGACAATGCACGCTGTTCCTATAAACTACCACAATGCATATCAATGCAGCTGCTCTATGTGCAATGTGTTGCCTTGTCATTCACAGTGAATGGCACACCAATATATTTCACAGCAGGGCCCACTGCAACACACCTAAATGCATATACAATGTGTTGTATGTACTGTGTTAAAAAAAAGGATCATGCATGTTGTACATTGACAGCTCATTCATAATGAAAAGGCTGAATTAACAAGTGTGCACCACAGTGAAATGCTAAAGTGTGAATGGGCCCCTTAAATTTGGATCATAAGTCACGTCTGGTCATCAGAACGAACAGAGGGGTGAATTTCTCTTGAGGGGACACAAACAGCAATAAAAAACCCTTATAGGGGTAATCCTTCCTCTATCCACAACAAAAACAAAAAAGTTTTCCTTTACATCATACACTCTAAGGCCTTGTACACACGAGTGAATAAATCCGCTGAACATGGTCCGACGGACCATTTCAGCCGAAAAATCCGCTCGTGTGTAGGGGCAAACGGACCGCTCTGGCCGGATTCCTCCGGCGGAAAATTTCCAAAGCATGCTTTGGAATTTTTCCGCCGGAGAGCTGTCCGTCAGATATGTCCGCTGGTTAGTACGGCAAACCAGCGGACATATCTGCCCGCACATGCGTCGTATCCTGTGAATGGATCAGACGCATGCGCGCGGAAGTGTTTACTTCCTGGTGCGGTCACGTGGCGGCGTCAACGTCACCGCCGCGTCACCGCGCTGTCCGCCGGCGGGGAATTTGATCCGATGGTGTGTACAGTCATCGGATCAAAGCAATCAGGCGGACAGATCCGATGGGAACGGTCCGTCGGACCGTTCCCATCGGATCTATTCCCTCGTGTGTACAAGGCCTCAGACATAAGAATTAATTTCCAGAGAATATCTAAAATATTGATGTACTTTTAAAGACTAACTCCAGGAAAACTAGAAGTCCTTACTTACAGAAGAGCTGCGCCCCCTCACTGCAGAGGTTAACTGCCCATTTCTGTATAGGGAACCCGCAGAGCACTGTTACCTATCTGATCCTCCTCTTCCCTGGCAGACGGTGCTCCCCTACACTGTGGCAATGGACTGTCCCTTGGTGTCCTCATGTCCAATGTAGGGCTACTGACGGAGTGTAGGGAAAAGGAGCCTGCAGGGACCAATATAGCATTGTAGATCAGTGGTTCTCAACCAAAGTCCTCAAATACCCCCAGCAGGACATTTTTTGGGAATTTCTCTTTGCTAAAATAGCTGTCCAAAATACTAAACCATTGACTCTGATTTAAAACACCTGTGCAAGATAAAGGAAAACCTTCAAACATGGCCTGTTGGGGGTACTTGAGGACTGAGGTTGAGAACCACTGGTGTAGAGGAGCCTGTGTAGGAGAAAGATCGGGAAAATTGCTGTACCCTTGGACATAAACAAGCAGTTAGTCCTTGCAACTTTTGTTAAAATAAAATGATCCGAGAGTTCTTTCAAGCAGAAACCAATTGTAACAATTTCACAGTGAAATTTATAGTTCCATTTGGGTCTCACCATGATATGACTGTCAAACACAGCCCGATATTTAAAAGCAATGCAGAGTAAGGTTTAAATGCAGAGTGACAGTGGTCACTTGGAAATTTGAGTGTTGGTTATCACACTCAGCAATATTGTCAGCCTTTACATAAAAAGATATACTGTAGATCTCTTTACGACAAAGAGCAGTTTGTATGGATTGTCAAGAAGAAATATTGAGGTGTGTACCAGTAGCACAAAACACAAAAAAGCAACGGTAGATCTCTCACTACCACCATTCTTGGTGAGTGATCTGCCTGTGTAAGCCACACCTGTGTAAATACACGTAGTCCCATACTTTGGGAAACACTTCCCTATCCTATTCCACAACCACCATAAAGATTAAAGTAGTTCTCAATCTAAATGACACCACTCTTACCATTATAAAATGTATAAAGGCAATAGATTATTAAAACATTAAATTACTGCAGAGATGTCTCCCCATTGTAATGCCATTTGCAAATTTTATGAAGTGCACACATACAAGCTCATATAGCTTTGGCAATTGGAGAAACAGCTATTCTCCCTCCACAGTTTATATATAGTCTCTGTATCCTTCTTACACAAGCAAATCAACTACATATCCACTTACTTTAAAATGTTTGGTTATGCTACAATATGCTTTTTTAATGCAATAAATAAAAGCATAAGTTCATTTTTATCTTTCTTTTTGTGTCCTATGCACCAATTATAGTATCTATATCTTAATAAGGCAAACAGCTATGTACACACATCAAATACATATATTACCCCTTGAGCATTTTTATTTGTATCCATCCAGGCCTAAGATTTACAAAGCCCAACATACAACACAACCACATGACATCACCTATATTTATGGAATACAGTGGTGTTCTGTCTTTCACCTGGTCTGCTGATTTGACAATAAAAGAGCAGAAGCAGACTTTTAAAGCGGAGTTCCACCCTTAAAACCACTTGGTTTCATCCCATCCAGCATTCTGGCGTCAGCGCCAGTATGCTGTTTTTTTATTTTTATTTAATGCATGTACTTACTTTATAATAAATCATTTAATTCCGTGTGCACCGCGGTATGTCGCCGCTATAAGGCGTCACGCCTTCCGGAAACAGCTGATTAGCGTTCGGCTCTTCTCGGCGCCTGCGCACAGACCCAGGAGCTGACTGCGCAGGCGCCGTAAATAGCCGGTCCTAGTTCGGGTTTTTTCAGAGGGCGTGACGCGGCTATATACGGCGCCTGCGCAGTCAGCTCCTGGGTCTGTGCGCAGGCGCCGAGAAGAGCCGAACGCTAATCGGCTGTTTCCGGAAGGCGTGACGCCTTATAGCGGCGACATACCGCGGTGCGCACGGAATTAAATGATTTATTATAAAGTAAGTACATGCATTAAAAAAAAAAAAACAGCATACTGGCGCTGACGCCAGTATGCTGGATGGGATGAAACCAAGTGGTTTTAAGGGTGGAACTCCGCTTTAAGTACACCATTCTGCTAAATCTTTTATTCTATTAGCATGTTCCTTTTCAGCCAGCTTACATAAAGCACACCTGACTTTCTCCTAGTCTTTGTTTTCCTTCTCCCAGTCTTCTGCTGTTTAGGGGACGGCAACACGTTGATGCCTAGTCAAATTCAGTTACTTAAGCTAGATGCATCAACATAAATACATTTACTAACTTATTGGATACACAGCAACATTAATTTGTGTATTTTATATCTGCCCGTAGTTTGTCTTTACATTTTTATTATGGCCAATATATTGCTAACTGCTTCTACTAATAATGTCCTCTCTAGTTATACTTCTTTGGCATATTTGACATTATATCATGCCTATTTAAAAAAAGTGTAAATTTCATAAAATTGTATAATAGCATCTATGTTACATGCTTTTTCCATTATACTATAAATCTGATAGCGAAAAAGTAAACTAGTGTTCTATGAACATCAAAAAGATGCCGCTTAATTATCATCTCATTAAATCAGCAATTCCCTATCCTTCGGTCCCCAATCGTAAGCCTTTCATTGAGCAGGGATACTCTTTAAGTTAAACCGTAACCTTATTTTTAAATATAATTTCCCCCTACGCATCTTTAATCCATTTTAAAATGACATTTTGGTTCACAATTACTTATTACTTCATGATGAGTTGAGTTATGTGCAAAGTAGCTGTACTCATACCTGTCATAATTATATAGTAAGAGTGAGGATGCTTTTGCTAGAAAAGTGAACATATGGGGCACCTTATAATGAATTTTTTTTGTGAGGTTAAAGGGATAAGAAAATACATCTCCTGATCCAGCCCTGTTATGGTGAAGTAATACAAGTGTTATATAGACATCCTTTGCCTAAAGTGACACCTACCCACTGTACACGCTCAACTCCTTTAATCTCATTATTATGTTTTCAAAGCTGAAACTTGAATGTACAACAAGTGGCAGCATGCTGTCTGCTCTATATGTACTTCTACTATTTAAATGTATCACCAAACAAGAAAAAAGGGAAAGTAGGTATACATTGCTTGAGCTAGCGAACGCCTTGTAGTACCCCTTAATAACCATTACACCCAATTCTTGATACCTTTTGCTGGATTTACTCACAAGTGTCCAAAAATGGCTGGGTTATATAAATATGTTATAATTCAACCACAATTAGCTGTATTTTTGGCTTTTTATTATCCCTCAAATCTTTTTATTCAAAACACTGGCCTAGAGGTGCCTTATTACTGAACATTAGGCACTCCTACATAGATAATATACCTATATAAGAGCTATTTTACCTACTAAAAGATCTGTATTTCTGTCCATATATTCCAGTCACAAAATTTTACACAGTTCTGCCAGACTGGTGACCTGCGTTTTTTCTGAAGCGGTTAAGGAGCCAGCTGAACCACCTCCCTGCCCTATCATGTGACTGCACAGGCAAAGAGCAGCAAAAGACTGCCAATTTCCCTGCCCTCTCCTTCAAACAGAATATTTCTTGTCAGTACATATAGGACCAGATTCAGGTAGATCAGAGCATCTTTGCTCTGGAGTAACGCTTCTCATTTGCGTTACTCTGCCGAAATTTTAGGAGCAAGTGCTGTTATTCATGAAGCACTTGCTCCTAAAGTTGCGGCAGCGCATCGCAAATCAGCCGGCGGAATTCAAATTGGTCGGGTATGGGGCGTGTAGTATTCAAACTAAGCGCGATCCCGCGGCGAATGTACTGCGCATGCGTCGACTGTCAATGCATCCCAGTGCGCATGCTCCAAATTCTGTCAGTGAACGTCAATGACGTCACATCCCCATTCATGAATGTTTTACGCAAGCGACGCGTTTTGTTTTTTTTCCGACGCGATGACGACGCCTATACTTAACATAGGATATTCCAACAGGGGGCTGCTTTATCTATACGCCGCGTATCGCTTCCGGAAACGTCATAAAGTCACTGCGTCGCGCCCGAAAAAGATTGTGAATTGCCGATTCCCGCTCATTAACATATTTTTTGAGCGTAAATCGGCGGGAACGCCCCCGGCGCCATTTTTAAGTTGAAGTAACAATGCGATGGCGAAATTCAATTGCGCCGATCGCATCGGAACTCCAACCCGGCGTTTCTTGTTCTCTGGTTACAGAAAACAAAAACGCCGGCTTAAAGTGACAGTTAGGCTGGCGGATCCATTGATCCGCCAGCCTAACTCTACCTGAATCTGGCCCATAGAGTATACTGCAGCACACCTGATTGGTCAATAGAACTGCCCCTGACTCTCTAAATTAGTCAACATCTACTGAATAGTGCATTACAAGAGACTAATGCCATGTCAAATCCAGGTACCTACTTTTTAATTAAATGTAATAAATCTTAATGAATGCATTATTTGTTGTTTTTCATATCTACATGGAGTTTTGCTTTAAGATAAAGACATCACTGGTAGGTAAATGCTTTGAAATTTTAATTAGAATTGTCCTTATATTAGTAGAGGGCACAAACATGAGTAACCTGTGACAACCGATAGTATACTGTAGTCAAACTGATGAAATCTGATGTTCGATAGTTTAACCTGATTTACTGTACATTACTGCTTTCTGCATTTTGTAGTTAATTTAAACTGTGATGACTAAAACATGAAGCTTTCAGTTGGTGAATCAGTGACTCTGACAGATGTAAATGTTCATTTTTTTTATATAACATAACATTTTAAGAGAATGGCATGAATTATTGTGTTTTGTAGCACACTTAATTGATGCACAAAACATTAATTACTTTATATATTTACATATAGTGTTGTGTTAGCACTTGTAGTTTTATATGAAGTCAGTCACTACATCAACACATTCCTTTCACTGTTGAAAATCTTTCTTGGAAAGGTTGCAATAACCCTGTATAGACTTACGTCAGAAATAAGTCACCCTGTATTTAAGGATGCCTGTAAGAGAGCACAGGTCCTCCATGTCCTGGAATCATCCCATGGTCCTTCAGGCAAAAGATAAACACTTGTACATGTCATTGAGAACAGTTTAGCACCAAAGGCTGCTTTCCAATTCTCAGTTATAGTTCCACAGCCTCTAAAGACATAACATTATATCACTAACTACACAAACTAACAAATTATCTTCCTATTAATTTTTTAAATAATGAACTACTTTTAATATTTAACATGTTGGGCAAAAAGGTATATGCTTTCAATATGCCACTGGGTAAATGTGTGTTATTTGCCAGGAACCAAGAGAATTGTATAATTTCTTACAATCTGTAAATGTATAAAATGGTTTATTGATGAATAACTAAAAAAATAAATAAAAAATGAAACAATAGAAAAGCCTACTGAAAAGACAATATAGTAGTGTGACTGGGAAAGGAGCGGTAGTCCCCTTACTCCTGCCTTGATTTATACCCCGATACTGTCACAGCCAGGAAAAGATTTGTGTAGACTTGGTTCATTAAAATTTACATACATACGCACTGTTAATATCCTAAGGAATACCATGCTTTTCTTCATTGCATTGTAATCTTAATACATGTTTTCTTCTAAACTTTGCCTTCATTTAGCATATTTTTTCATTTCCCATGTTTCACAGACAACTATGGTGGCATTTCCTTCAACATAGGCAATATAAGGATGTTACGTAAACATTACATGAAAACTATGAACAATGTGGGTGAAATGGCCACTTTAAAATCTTAAGCCCTGCATGATAATGATACCCCACTTATAAACAGAGAAATGTAAAAATTCTGCACCATTGAAAAGAGAACAGATTCAACTTGGTGGTTTGCTTTGTCTAAAGATTGATGGCACTTCCAGGCCTGTGTGGAGAGTAACCTGCAGATACAAAACATTGTAATAATAGGTTAACATTTAAAGCAAGAGACTTCCAAGGAATGTCTGGTTACATAAATACATAGTTGGTAAGGTTGAATAAAGACACCATCCATCCAGTTCAACCTGTGTGGTTGTGTATGTGTGTTTTTATGTCAATTTCTCATATCCCTGTATATTGACTTTGCTAACATGCCCATCTACTTCCCACTGACACCACTAACCCCCTACGCAGTTTACAGTTGAACCTCTTCTCCAATTTCATTGAGGGGCCTTTTTTCTTTTTAAGCTCCTTGTATATTGCTAGTATATTTCCTCTTAAGTGTTTATTCTCCAGGGAGAATATGTTTAATGTTTGTAACTGTTCCTCTTAACTAAGGTCCACCAGCCCCATTCTTAGCTTTGTTACCTTTCTCTGAAATCTCTTCATTTTCAGCACATCCTTCCTGAGTACTGGTGACCAGAACTGGATGGCATACTCACGATATGTCCAAACCAGAGTCTTGTAAAGTGGCAGAATAAACATAATTTGAAGTCTTCTTGTAAAGTTTCTATATCTTGCTGTGAAGTTATTGTCTTGCTTAGCTTTATATCGTCAGCAAATACTGAGATTGAGCTATTTATTCCAACCTCTAAATCATTTATGAATTAATTAAACATAATTGGTCCCAGGACAGATTCTTGGGCCCCCCTCCCTTACTACTGCACTACTGCAGGCCATTTTCACTATTTATCACCACCCTTTGTACGCACCCCTGTAACCAGTTTTCAATCCAGGTACATACACTAAGGTCTAAGCCTTATTGGTAAACTGTAGCAAATTCTTTTGCAAAATTCAGATACACCACATCCACAGGCCTCCTTTATCTAGATGGCAACTCACTTTCTCATACAATGTTAGAAGATTGGTCTAGCAAGAACAATCTTTCATGAATCATTGCTGGTTACTACTAAAGATACTGCTTTCATATGCAAATTCTTGGATATAGTCCATTATCCCCCCCCCCCCCAAACAGTTTACATGCTATTGATATTAGACTGACTGGTCTGTAGTTTCCAGGTATTCAGTATATCTATGCCCTTTTTTGAATATTGGTACCAGGAACAATGGCCTGGTTATAACCTGGCTAAGTTCTTTGAGGACTTTCAGGTGTAAGTGATCTGGTTGCTAATGATACCGTCTTGAATACTATATCCTTGCTTTTCCTTTGTAAAAACATAGGAGATGAATGCATTTAACACAGTTTTCTTCTCCTTGTCATTTGTAACCAAATTTCCCTGATCATTATTTATGGGGCTTATATGTTCTGACCTCTCCTCCGCTATGTGCCTCTTGTAGTCATTTTAGCTGCTCTGATTGCACTCATTTCTTATTGCATTCCTTGTAGTGTTGGAATGCCAACAATGATTCCTTGGCCTTATATTTTTAAATGCTGTTTTTTTCTCTTTAATATGTCTTTTTATTTTAAAGTTTAGTCCCCCTAGGTTTAACCTTAGCCCTTTTATATGTGTTGCCCATTTTAATGCGCTGGCTAATATCTTTATTTACTATGTTCCTAAAGCACTTCAATTTTTCCTCAGTGTTCAATATCTAGAATTTAGTCCCATTTAATATCTTTTAGTATGCAGTACTGTTTAGAAAAGCGTGACTCTTTGGAAATGTTGTGTTTTTTCCTATATTATGTTCTGTATTTAGTATGAACAATGTAAAAAAAAATACTTTAGTATACTTTTTGTTTAGAAGAATAAATGTAAAATATTGCTTATAAAGCATAATTTTTTTACAGGTTCCAACAAAGAGGTGGAGCTCTTGGCTACCAGTTCAAGCTTAACTGCTGTGCTGAAAAAATCCTGTTGACAGAGCTCATCTTTCTTAACCCTATCTCTCTTCTTGAGTCATACATTAATCAGTTTTTTTTGCCCTCACCCAGCCAGCTAAGTGCCAAAAAATCAGAGCCAATTTTGCATTGTGTGTCATTGTAGTCTTGCAGTGGGACTCCCTTACTGTCAGAATACACCGATCAGTTCTGCAGTCCACTGGCTGCATGCACTGATCAAGTGGAAGTTGTCAAAAAGTCCAAAGTCAATTGGTATACTTGTTAGTTTCTGCTGAACTGGCCAATATTCAGTGCATTTATGGCCAGCTTTACTCTTTTCACTTCAACACAGGGTTGAAGCACTGCTAATAATGTCAACGATGCACTCATTATAATTTTTTTTACAAAAAAATATATAAAATATCAGTTTAACACTTAAAGTATTGAAAGCAAAATATGTTTCCCTTCCCCAATTCTGAAATTAAGCATACTCATAGTTGTAAAATAAATGCTCAGTCCTGCTGCTTTCATCAGTTGTCAGCAACACTTGAGATGTAGATGTATGAACCACATGAATTCTGCAGATAACTGAACAACAGTTCTTAGAGGACAGGTCTGCTACACAGGTTTTTATACTAATTGAAAATAGCTACCTTAAGGTATGGTTTTGGAACTTTATGCGTAGAGATAGATTGTTACATGGCAGGTTTTGTCAGACTTACTTGTACATTTCGGTTGAGACTAATTGCTGGCATAAACACACCATCAATGTTCTCAAAGGCTACAGGTCCTTGCTGCTTGCCATTAATATGAAATATTAGTATGTGTTTATTAAGATCAAGGAGTATGCCAACTGTGGTTCCTTTGCTTACACCTCCTTCCGTTCTGTAAATGGAAATATATGTTAGTAGTTTATGTACAACCTGTACTATATACATACATACATAAAAAAAAGAATCTAGGTAACTGGTGGAACACAGTGCTATTTTACTACAAAAATACTGAGGATTAAATAAGGACTTCTGTCAATGGCTGTTTGTTCACATCCAAACTACTTTTCTCCCCATACAAGTTTAAGGGAATGCCAATAAAGTTTGAAACACTTAACAGTTGTGAAAGTTAGAGCAAGTTTTTGTTTTGAAATTACCTCCAGTATGGTTTTATGAATGTAATAAATGTATAACTCTTCTAAATTTTGATACCAATAATAATGAATGTATTTTTTGTCTAGTAGTTGTGAGTTGTGCCTTAAAAATCTCACCTTTAAAAAATGCTTTTGAACTTGGTGTGGCACATTAGAGCTAACACTTAATGGTAATTAAAAAAAAAAGTATAAAACAGGTTAAATGCAGATCAGAAGGATGGACAATGCAGTTAAAAATACCTGTCAATGAATTCTGAATGGTCTTGAAAGCATCCCAAAGTAAGCATCAATTGCCCAACAAAACAAACCTATAGTCCATTGACACAGGCCCTTATATGGTTTTCAAACAGAAAAATAACCCTACATCTTTAAATTGTATTTACTATTATATAAAAAGGGAGGGGGTGGTGTCTGCGCTGAAAAAGTGAAAGGGGGAGGGGGGATCTGTGAATATGTGTGGAAATGGGGCAGGTGACTGGTGGGGTGGAAGGTGAATGAAGGTGAATTTAGGACAACATAATAACCAACATTATACAATGAACAATGTGAATGATTGTACACATTAAGGGTGATTACCAATAAATATTGTGACAACAAAGAAAAAAACTAGCCGGTGCAATGTGAAACCAAAAGAACCTTAAATAAAACACAATACTAGATCCAAACAGACTATAAGACCAGAGAAAATTCATGGGGGAATGCCTCTGGATACACAAAATAAATAAATAAATAAATAAAGTCTCTGGTGAAAGAAACAAAATGTCCAGGAAAGTCCAGAGTGAAATAGTGGTGCCAGGAAAGGGTGACAGCAGAAAACACCTCGGGTGGTCCCCAGCTCCTCACCTCAAGGCTATTGCACGGATAGCCTACAACAGCACCTCCCGGTGGAGGACAGTGATCCCTCAGCAGGGCAAGCAGCAGAAGCACTCCTCAGCAGTAAAAAAATGAAGCAGGTAGAAGCGGGTGAGTGACAATACAGACACTTCTATATGGACAGCTTGTGTCACTCATACATCCACTCACCACAGGGTAATGGATGATGGGCCTATCTCCCACGAACAGCGAGTTCGTTCTTGATCAAGTAGCAGGTACCCTCTTCTAAGATGGCCAAATGGTCACTCAAAGCAATGGACATTTAAAACAATCCAATGGGCATAAAACAAACAGACGTCAGGTGGAAAACTCTCCTTAGGGGATCCCCTAAGGAAGTCACGTGGTGTGACGAGACGCGTAGGGATCGAGGAGCCACAGAGTCCAGACGCCTGACGCAGAGTTTTCCACCTGACGTCTGTTTGTTTTATGCCCATTGGATCGTTTTAAATGTCCATTGCTTTGAGTGACCATTTGGCCATCTTAGAAGAGGGTACCTGCTACTTTATCAAGAACGAACTCGCTGTTCGTGGGAGATAGGCCCATCATCCATCACCCTGTGGTGAGTGGATGTATGAGTGACACAAGCTGTCCATATAGAAGTGTCTGTATTGTCACTCACCCGCTTCTACCTGCTTCATTTTTTTACTGCTGAGGAGTGCTTCTGCTGCTTGCCCTGCTGAGGGATCACTGTCCTCCACCGGGAGGTGCTGTTGTAGGCTATCCGTGCAATAGCCTTGAGGTGAGGAGCTGGGGACCACCCAAGGTGTTTTCTGCTGTCACCCTTTCCTGGCACCACTATTTCACTCTGGACTTTCCTGGACATTTTGTTTCTTTCACCAGAGACTTTATTTATTTATTTATTTATTTTGTGTATCCAGAGGCATTCCCCCATGGATTTTTCTCTGGTCTTATAGTCTGTTTGGATCTAGTATTGTGTTTTATTTAAGGTTCTTTTGGTTTCACATTGCACCGGCTAGTTTTTTCCTTTGTTGTCACAATATTTATTGGTAATCACCCTTAATGTGTACAATCATTCACATTGTTCATTGTATAATGTTGGTTATTATGTTGTCCTAAATTCACCTTCATTCACCTTCCACCCCACCAGTCACCTGCCCCATTTCCACACATATTCACAGATCCCCCCCTCCCCCTTTCACTTTTTCAGCGCAGACACCACCCCCTCCCTTTTTATATGCTATTTTCTCTCTGCCCAGAACAGAGTGTTAGGGGTCTGCTGCAGTATCCCCAGTCCACCTCCCAGCTCAACTTCACCCCAACCCATCCCCCTTGGTAGCGCAGGAGCCTTTCCATATATCTATTTACTATTATATGTCACTATATAAAAAAAAAAGGATCCGCACAGAGGTCTTTAAAGTGGAGTTCCACCCAAAAATGGAACATCCACTTTTTGGAATCCTCCCCCCCTCCGGTGTTACATTTGGCACCTTTCAGGGGGCAGGAGGGAGCAGATACTTGTGTAATACAGGTATTTGCTCCCACTTCCGGGCATAGATCACCTCGGTGATGGAGGTGACCTATGCCACTTTCGGCGCCTACTCTGTCCTCCCCCACTGTCTTCTGGAAGACACAGGGACCAGTAAGGACGCACTTCACTTCCTGATTCCCTTACCGACCAGCTTTGGCTGCCTACATCGCGGGTGCCCTGGAAAGGTAAGTGTCCATACATTAAAAGTCAGCAGCTGCAGTATTTGTAGCCGCTGGCTTTTAATATTTTTTTTTTTTGGCGGACCTCTGCTTTAATGCCAACATAAAAAAACGATTTTTTTCAATATACAAATTGACTGTGCAAAGATAAAAGAGCAAAACTGAAACTATACTATATTACCAAAAGTATTAGGACACCTGCTTTCACACGCACATGAACTTTAATGGCATCCCAGTCCTAGTCCGTAGGGTTCAAAACTGAGTTGGCCCACCCTTTGCAGCTATAACAGCTTCAACTCTTCTGGTAAGGCTGTCCACAAGGTTTGGGAGTGTGTCTATGGGAATGTGTGACCATTCTTCCAGAGGCACATTTGCGAGGTCAGGCACTGATGTGGACAAGAAGGCCTGGCTCGCTGTCTCCGCTCTAATTCATCCCAAAAGTGTTCTATCGGGTCGAGGTTAGGCCAGTCAAGATTCTCCACCCCAAACTCGCTCATCCATGTCTTTTTTGGACCTTGATTCGTACACGGGTACAAATCATTTGGTGGGGGGGGGGGGTGTAACGGACCACTGTTTACGACCTTCCATCCACCCACGACAAGCTTATCCGACACACTCCGACAATCCTGCATACACGATCCATTCCCCAGAATCACGAGACTGACAGCTCTGTGTTCTGAGTCTAATGTATGAACACTTTAATGGTATCCTTAGCTTGCTTATATATCCAGTACAGCATATTAAAGTTAATCACAGGAACAATTAAATCTCCACCCCCCTCATCACACACTATGGCTAATTACTAATTGGTATCCAGACATCTCGGCACCGATCTTGACGAGACACATTCCTTTAGATAATGACATCAGTGAAGTTAATTACTAATTGTAACAAAATGCGTTGTCTAGACAGCTTGTCAAGTTCCCTTGAACATAATTGACATGCTAATTCAATACACCTGACAGAAGACTGCTAACTACAACACACATACAATGAACTTCAATCACATTCTAAAAGACATTTAGTTGAGGTAATTATCTTCCAGAGACATCCCGTCTCTTAAACAGCTATTCACCTGCAGAAAACAATAAAAAGGTATTTCACAAGCTGGCTCCACTTAGCATTTCAATAGCCTGAGCTAAGCATTGAAGGGTCATTGTCCTATTGACCTAGTCAGGACAAAATAAACCACTTGTAATATGTCCAGTATCTCCTGCAATGAACTGTCAGTAATGTCCCATCTTCTGCAATACATGAAGTATGATTCACTAGCCACCCCATGCCCAAAGGGGCACAGGGTGGACTCGGACCCAAGAGTTATCAGTGACGCTGACACAGGAGTATCCCCCATCCTTCCAAAGTCTCTGGTTGTCACGGGTTATGCCGTTACAGGGGGGTTAGGTGTTATTTTTTTCAGAGGTTGGGCTTGGCCCCTTACTTCCAATGAAGGGAACTCTTAAGGCATCAGCATACCAAGACATTTTGGACAATTTCATGCTCCCAGCTTTGTGGGAACAGTTTGGGGATGGCCCCTTCCTGTTCCAACATGACTGCAAACAAGTGCACAAAGGTCCATAAAGACATGTATGAGCGTGTTTGGGGTGGAGGAACTTGGCTGGCCTGCACATAGTCCTGACCTCAACCCGATAGAACACCTTTGGCGTGAATTTGAGTGGAGACTGTGAGCAAGGCATTCTCCTCCACATAAGTGCCTGACCTCACAAATGCGCTTCTGGAAGAATGGTCAAACATTCTCATAGACACACTCCTAAACCTTGTGGACAGCCATCCCAAAAGAGTGGAAGCTGTTATAGCTGCAAAGGGTGGGTCAACTCAATATTAAATCCTATGGATTAAGACTGGGTTGCCATTAAAGTTCATGTATGTGTAAAGGCAGACATCCCAATCTAATGCCCCGTACACACGCTCAGGATTTCCAACTAAAAAAGTCAGTCGGGAATCCCAAGGGTAAAAAAGAGAGCTGGTTCTCTTTTTTTTTGCTGGTGGCTTTGGCAGTTTTTCCGTCGAAAAAACTGCGAGGGAGCATACACATGGCTGGGATTCCCAGCCAAAAGCTCTCCTCGCAGTTTTCCCGTCGGAAAATACGCTCGTGTGTACGGGGCATTACTCAGTTAGGAGCATTGAATGATGTGACAGAGCTAAAACATTAATTTCTGAAGAAGCAACAACTCTTTGTCATCCAGTCCTCTATCAAAGAGAGGCATTTCTCTAGATTGAGGTGGTGATCTTTTTATTGCAAATGCGAAAATACAGTTGCGTGTCGTCTGCATATGAGTGATAGAGCAGTTTTTGACTGCTGATGATATCAAAAAGAGGACGAAGATAGATGTTGAATAACACCGGCGACAGAGGGGATCCTTGAGGGACTCCGCACGATAATGTGCGTTTTTCAGAAGTAAAAGGTCCTAACTTCACTATTTGCGATCGGTTTTCCAAAAAAGAGGAGAACCAAGATAAATCGCCTTCTGCGACTTTGGCTACTTCAGCTAGCTGAGTCAATAGAAGCTTGTAGTCTACTGTGTCGAAGGCTGCGCTTAGGTCCAACAGAACCAGAAGACAAGATTCTCCTTCATCTGCGGCCTCGAGAGCGTCGTCCCATATCTTGAGTAGTGCTGTTTCCGTCCCGTGTCTGGGCCGGAATCCCGATTGAAATGGATCAAGTAGGTTGTGGGTGTCTAGATGCTGTTGCAGCTGTTGTACCACTACTTTCTCCATGACCTTGGAGAGAGCGTTTAGGCCTGTTATGGGACGGCGGTGGAGTGGATCCTTGGGGTCCAGGGTGGGTTTCTTCAAGATGGGTCGAATTATGCCCTCCTTCAACTGGGAGGGCACTATGCCCTCCCTGAAACATTATTTAATAAGCTGCGTGATAGGAGGTGCCAGGATGTCGGCGCATTCCTTCAGCAGTTTGGTGGGGATGATATCATTCGGCGCAGTGCTGTTATGCAGAGTACCGATGATATTTTTTGTGGCATCGATAGAGATGGGTTCCAGCGTGAACTTACCTGGTTGTGGTGAATTACTGCAGGTGTTGTGTAAATAATTACGGGGGGGGGGGGCTACGGGGGGAATTGTTTTGCTGAATGCTTTGTCGGGTTCCCTCGATTTTATTAATGAAGTAATCCGATAATTCACTGCAAAATTCTTGTGTGTCGGAATTGGGGGCTTCAAGACATCCTGGATTCATGGTCTGAGTGACCAGCTTGAAGAGTTCGCGGGGGCGGGTGAGGGCGCTGTTAATAGCCTCAGAATTTTTTTTTTCTTGTCTTTGAAGATTTCTTTGTGCTATTTTCTTGTTATTGCTTTGTAGATGGAGAGGTTCTCATCTGAAGAGCTTCTTTTCCAGGCGGCTTCCGCCCTTCTGCGATCTTGCTTCAGTAACGCCAGCTGGTTGTTGAACCAGCTGGAGTTATTTTTCAGGATGTGGGTTTTACGTTTCGGTGCTATTAAGTCAGCTGACTGTAATAGGGCTGTATTTATGGCATCCAGTGTTTCTTCAGCCGTTTGATTCGGCTGAATTGTTTTTATTTTTTTCCTTAACGTGGCTTTGAAGAATTCCGAGTGGAGCTTCTTCTGACATCTAGTCCAGTGTGTTACTGGATTTGATGTTTTTGTTAAGGGGGGGGGGATTCGGAAATAATAAATTTAATTGCATGGTGATCTGTCCATGGCAATGGTTCATTTTCCAAGATTTTTATTTCCAGATCTTGTCTGAAAATAAGATCGAGCGTGTGACCTGAAGCATGTGTGGGCCCACATACTAGTTGCTGAAGGCCTAATCCTTCCAGGTGGTCAATGCAGGTGTCGGCAACGGGGTCTTGCGGGGAGTTGGCCCAGAGGTTGAAGTCCCCTGAGCAGCAAAGGGTGTTTGCTGTTAAGGGTATAGGTGGAGATAAAGTCCGTAAATGAAGGGAGAAGCTGCGATTTTGGACCGGGTGGTCTATAGCAGAGTAGAATCCAGACGTCTCCTGTGAGTTTGCTTGCAGTTGCAGAGTAAGGGTTTCCATGAATGGAAGAGGGTTTTGAAGGACTGGTTTTGTGATCACAAGACGCGTCTTATGGATCACCGCCAGTCCTCCTCCTCTTTGCCCTATTCTGTTTTCTGTAATAATACGGTAGTTTTCTGGCACCAATTCTCCTAGAATGGTGTTACAGTCGGCTGTGAGCCAGCTCTCTGTAATGAAGAGGCAGTCTAGGTCGTGTTGTAGAATAAAATCATGGATTTCAAGTCGGTGTTTTACTGCCGATCTTGTGTTGATCAAAGCACATAATTTGTGCTTAGGCTGGGGCAAACGGCTGAGATTTTTGATAGTCGATCGTCGATCAATTCTCAGAAGTCGCTCAGTTCAAAGGGCTTTTTTGGTGATGGCTGGTAGTATTGCGGCAAATCGCTTCAGATCCCAAATGGTCTCTGCCGAGTATTGCAGATTAACCATGGTCGCAAAACACCGGGGGTGGGGAGGGGAGGATTTTCAAGGATTAACTAAATCCTCTATCCTGGTTTGGTCCAGAGGAAGGCAAAAAAAACCCTGGCCGTGCTACGCCAATATGCTACGGCAGGGAAAATAATTCCTTCCTGACCCCTTGAGAGGCGATCGGGTGAACCCTGGATCAAGTTGTAATGGTGTTGAGAAAGGGGAGATTGGGGCTGGGTGTTGTAAGATGGCCGCCGATCAAGCAGCAGGATCCAGGCTGGTGAACTCCCAGATTGGGTGGATCGGTGCTGCCGTGGGGGCCTGGATCGATGGACAGGGGGTGGAAGGTACTTTCCAGGGGTATGGGGGGGTTTCTGGGCCGTTTTGGGAGTTTGGTGACAGTTGCCGGGGGTGAGAAACGGCGCACCGCCAGGCCGCGGCCTTTCCTAGATCGCGGCTGCCGCAATTGCTCACAGGCCGTCGCGGAGGTGTAGGAAAAACGCCCGAAAAGGCGGAAATTGCAGCAGATAGGTGGCGGATGGGCGGCTTGAGTGGAGGTGGTAATGTGGGGGTATAGGAGGGGAGGTATTGAGAGGGGGAGAGCCGAGGCTTTGAGTAAGCTGCAGCGGCTTGTCCTGAAAAGGACGGCCGCCTGCAGCCTCAGTGGATGGCTTACCTGGGGGGATAGAGAGAACCTGCGTAACAGTCTACCTGATCTCTGTCTGACTGTCTGGTCCCTGGCCCCTGGTGAGAGCAGACTCGCTTGGAGCGTCCTACTCTCCCACTGACACTGATAGTATAGTAAACCTTCTCATTGCCATGTTAAAATGAAAGCCAGGGGAAGTCTGTGGAAAAGTCAGCCTTTGACAGATACAACTGGAATAGATTTTCCATCTATTTATTTCCTAACAACTGTAACATTTCTTTCTCGTACATCACGGGACACAGAGCGGCATATTCATTACTATATGGGTTATATGGAGTACCTTCAGGTGTGGACACTGGCAATCTCAAACAAACAGGAAGTCCCTCCCTATATAACCCCCTCCCCTAGAGGGAGTCCCTCAGTTTTTTCGCCAGTGTCTTAGGTGTTGGTCACGGAATAGCTTTGCTCCACATCCTTGGGATTAAGGGCGGGCTAACCGGATCTGTCCAAGGAGCCTCAGTGCCAAAGTGGACAGTACCCGGGCCCCAAACCGTGGGGTTTTGCCTATAATGCTCCTCTTTGGAGGGCTGGACCCTGGGCCCAGGACTTGGAGTTTGTAAAGACCATAAGTTCCTGTTTGCCGGGGTGCTATATAGGTCCAGGACAGTGGGTACCTTCATAGGACCCCAGGGCCTGAAGGTCTACTACGCTACCCACGGAGATGGGAGAAGATTGGACCGTTTTGCAAAACGTCCTGCGGCATGGAGCAGGTAAGAGGGGAGCCTGCGGGACTTGGTTCGACAGCAGGCTCTCCAGGGGAGATCTTAAGGGGGGTAGCCTGAGTATGCTCTGCATTGGCACCATGGTCACTATGTCTGATAAGACAGGATGCCCTGAAATGTTTCCCCCCATAACTTGATCCCCCTACCTATCTATGTATGTTTGCTAGCTACCTGCTGCTCGCTGGTTGAAGATCTTTTAAAGAAAAAAAAAAAAAGATCTGTCTCTAGGCTAAAGGGACTCCTTAGGGGCCTGTGTTAGCCTTACCTTGCCGGGATTCAAATCTGCCGCCTGATGCGTCCTCCAACCTGCATTCCTGGGCTCCAGAGTGCGTCTCCAGAGTGCGTCCCCTCCTGGGCTCTCCTCCCCCGACAGTCGCGTGCACGCGCGCATGCATATAGAAAATTTTCGCGCCGTTCGGGAGGGGGGGGGGGGGGGTTGGGGGGGCGGGGAGTGTGACTGCAGTGTAGAATGGGCATGCCTTTAATTGCTGTTATACACAGCAGGCGCGTTCTTAGCTCAGTTCAGAGCTGAGCTGGAGAGAGAGAGGACGTAGAGCTGGCAGCACAGTGACTCCCGGTGGCGAGAAGGGGTACTACATACTGGAGTCAGCTCCAATACTTTTTGTTAAGCCAAAATCCCCTTGGCAACAGGTTGAATGCTGGCAAACATGTTGGGGGTGGGGCTGTATGTGGTGAATAATATATAAAAGAAAACATACTGAGCCCCACCGGTTTTGGGGCATTAGTGATCCTATTGTCCCCTAAACCTTATTTTTTTGTACTCCTGGCTATAACAGTCTGTTGTTGTAAGCGGAGTCCTTCGGTTTTGTATTATGGCTTCCAAGGGTTCAGGATCAAAACAAAAAAAAAAAAAAATAAAGAGAAAAGGAAAAGACAAAGGGGTTCCTCCTCTGGTTCTGATAATATGCCAATACTTTCCCCACAGGTTATTCCTATAGGGGTCACCCTGGATAAGCCATTAAGGGGGTCTGGTGCTGAGGCTGGCCCAGGTCGGCCCAACCCTGTGTTATCACAGAGGAGATGCTAGCCGTCACCCTAGGGGGGCTAGAGAAAAGAGGTTAACAGCTATGATCGCTGGCTCTTTTTCTGGCAAGAAGCGGACTAGATCCCCATCGCCAAAAGGGACAGAACCTAGAGGATCTACCACTGTAGAATCGTTTTCAGCCTCCCGGGCGGAGAATCTGTGGGTCCAGTCTTTGACAGACATGGTCCGCTTGGCATTCAATTTGCCATTTCCAGAGCCTCAGGTTCCTGCGGTATCCTCTTTGGGTTCTTTTAAAAGCGCCTATAAGCAACGCAGCTTTTCTGGCCCATCCTCTGTTAGAGGAATTGTTTTTTCCAGGATTGGGACGACCGGACAGAATTTTTTTCTGCCGCCTAAAGCTGACGAGAGGGTAGTCTTTATGCACGTCTGCCAGGAAATATTTGTGCTTGCAGGCACTCTTTCCCCTGACCAAGTGCTCTTTAAAAGGGGCCCGGATGGCTCAGTTGGTAGAGCATCGGACTTTTGATCTGAGGGTCCAGGGTTCAGGTCCCGGTTCGGGCACTGCTTTTCAACTACCCGTGAGGTCCTTGAGGCCGCATCTCCCGGAAAGCGCCCGATCTCGTCTGATCTCGGAGGCTAAGCAGGGTAGGGCCTGGTTAGTGCCTGGATGGGAGACCACCTGGAAGGTTTTCTGTTATTTACCCTATGGAAAAGACATTTTTCTAAAGAAAGGGGGCGCTCCCAACGGTGGACGCAGCCATCTCATGGGTGAATAAATCATTAGCTGGCCTAAGGGGAAACATACAAATGTTTAAGGTCCCGGTCGATAAACGTTTAGAGACACTTTTTCCAGCATCCCTGGCTACAGCCAGCAGTGGCTACAATTGGAGTTTTTTTCAGGCATTAAGGAACCAGACAAAACAGATGCTTAGACATCCCTGCCCGATAGGCAGAGGAGTTATTGGATATTCCCAGAGCTCTGTGCTTTGCGGTAGAGGCTATAAAAAGACTCCATCCAGCAGGCGTCTCGTTGTCACTATTTTTAGTGCATATGAGAAGGCTCTTTTGGTTGAAGAACTGGGCGGCCGAGCCCCATGTAAAAGACTGCTGGCAGGTTTGCCCTTGCATGGAAAGATCTGGATAAATACATTCAGACTGTTTCAAGTGGCAAAAGTACCCTTTTACCAGTCAAAGGAAGTTCCGGGGTCCTGCGTTTAAAAGGGCAGCCCCCCCCGGTTCCAGGGCCCTCAAATTTCAGGCAGTACGGTCCTCCTGCGCGATCAAACTTTTAACAATGGATCGCAAGGACAGGCTTCTGGGGATCGGTCCCCGACAGAGGGGGTCCGATCATCTGTGGCCGCAGGCTACAGATTAGAATTTCTAAAATTTCCTCCACAAGGAAGGCCTCAATGCGGGCAGCATTGGATCACCTGCTTTACCAGGGCATAATGCTAGAGGTACCAGCCCAAGAACAGGGGCTAGGTTTCTATTCCAATCTGTTTGTCATACCAAGGCTCATCGGCAATGTCAGACCAATTTTGGACCTAAAAGGTTTAAATGCTTACCTAAGGGTTCGCTCTTTTCCGGATAGAATCCGTTTGGCCAGCAGCCGCCACACTCCAGAAGGATCGGGCTTCTATAGACATAAAGGAGGGTTACCTTCATGTACCAGGTCTTTCAGCCACATCAAATATTTTTGTTTTTACGCTTCGCAGTGATACAGCGTCACTTCCAATTTGTGGCGCCCCCCTTCGGGCTGGCTACGGCCCCCGGGTATTCACGAAGGTCCTAGCTCCTATTCTAGTCAGTCCAAAGGATCCAAGGGATCTCGGTCCTAGCATACCGGGACGACCTCTTAATCATAAGATCACTCGCTTCCTTGGTGGAATGCGTAGTAGCCCTCATGGTTCAGTACCTCGAGAGGTTCGGCTGAGTCCTAAACCGGGGAAAGATCAGCATTTCAACCTACAAAGCAGTTGGAATATCTCGGCACGAGATTAGACACAGAACAGAAGATGGATGTTCCTTCCCCTGGTAAAGGTCGAGGCTATCAAGAGATTGATTCAGTTGGTTCTAAGCAAAAAAGAGCCAACTATTCGCCTATGTATGCGATGGCCATGTTCGAGGCAATACCACACGCTTCCACGCTCGTGTCCTACAGGCAGCAATTCTAGCAGCTTGGTTCTGCCCAGTCGTCTGGAAGGCTGGAGAGCGGTCTTGAACAAGTTCACTCGCCAAGGAACTTGGGCAGAGGCGGAGAGGCAGCTGCCCATCAAGGTCTGGGAGTTCTGAGCGGCTCAGCTAGCCCTCCTGGCATAGACATCCAGATTACAGGGGTCCTCGGTGAGAAGTCATTCAGACAAGGCCACAGCGGTGGCATATAGGTGAACCACCAAGGGGGAACCAAGAGTCAAGCCACTCAGAGTGAGAGGAGCTTGGTTTTTCGGTGGGCAGAGGTTTATGTACCCTGCATATCGGCGACATTCATTCCCGAGGTGGACAACCTGCAGGCGTACTTCCTAGGTCGCCAAACCCTGTCGCCGGGGGAGTGGTCTCTGCATCCACAAGTTTTTTCAGACAATCTGCCAGAAGTGGGGAGTGCCAGACGTGGAGGTCATGGCATCAGGATTCAACAAGAAGCTAGACAGGTTCATGTCTCGAACGAGGGACCCTATGGCCTGCGGAACCGATGTGTTGGTTTGCCCTTGGCATCAATCATAACTTCTATATGCATTTCCCCCACTGCAGTTACTACCCCGCCTGCGGCGCAGGATCATACCACAGGCTGGGTATCCTGGTAGCCCCAGCTTGGTACCGGAGGGCATGGTACTCACTAGTCCTGAAATTGGCAGCGGGAGGCCCTTGGACTCTTCCTCTAGGGCCAGACCTATTCTCACAAGGCCCGATCCTCCACCCTGCATTACGGCGTCTAAATTTGACGGCCTGGCGGCTGAATCCCTGATTCTCAGGGGTAGAGGTCTGTCTAGGCAGGTAATCCCTACCCTCATTAAGGCTAGAAAGCCGGCCTCCAGGGTAATTTTGTTACAGGGTTTGGAGGGCCTACGTAGGCTGGTGTGAGGCTAAGAGATGGGTTTCCCGCAAGTATACCATTGATAGAGTATTACGTTTCCTCCAGCTAGGAGTGGATAAAGGCCTGGCATTAAGCACGATCTAGGGACAGATTTCAGCCTTATCAGTGTGATTTCAGAGGCCGCTGGCCGCCCACTCGCTGGTTAAGATCTTCATACAGGGAGTCTTACGTGTTAATCCTCCGGTCAAATCACCACTTTGTCCATGGGACTTAAATCTTGTTCTGTCAACTCTACAGAAACAACCCCTTGAGCCGTTGGCTGAGGTACCTTGGTTTTACTGACTAGAAAGTCGGTATTTCTGATCACCATAGTTTCGGCCAGGAGAGTATCGGAATTGGCAGCCTTATCTTGTAAGGAACCATATCTCCTTTTACATAAGGATAGGGCGGGGTTCCGTCCTCATTCTTCCTTTCTACCAAAGGTTATATCCAGTTTCCACCTGAACCAGGATGTGGTACTTCCATCCTTCTTCCAAAACCCACCTCTAGAAAGGAGGGGTTGCTGCATACATTGGATATTGTCAGGGCCATAAAGGCCTATCTTAAAGCTACAGAGAAGGTTCGGAAAACAGATGTGGTGTTCGTTTTACCGGAAGGGCCCAAGATGGGTCAGGCAGCTGCTTGATCCACCATCGCAAGATGGATTAAACAATTAATCGTTCAGGCCTGCGGTTTGAAGAGGTTGCCTCCTCCTTTGTCGGCAAAGGCCCATTCTACCAGGGCCATGGGCACCTCCTGGGCAGCACATCATCATCAGATCTCTATGGCTCGAATATGCAAGGCAGCAACGTGGTCGTCAGTCCACATGTTTACAAAATGTTATCAAATGGACGTAAGAAGGAATGCGGATACAGCCTTTGGGCAGTCAGTACTACAGGCCGCGATTCAAGCTCCTCAGGATCTGAGGGGGCTCCCTTGATTTGATTTGAGATTTACATTTCTCGTTTAAGTTGGATTTACTAGTATTTGAGTATACCTCTAAATTAAATCCTTCTTTGGAAGATGTCTCCCTCCCCTCATTAAAGCATTGCTTTCGGACATCCCATATAGTAATGAATATGCCGCTCTGTGTCCCGTGATGTACGAGAAAGAAAAAGGGATTTTTAAATACAGCTTACCTGTAAAATCCTTTTCTTGGAGTACATCACGGGACACAGAGCTCCCACCCCTCTTTTTGGGAACATTTTGGGAGGCATACTGCTTGCTACAAAACTGAGGGACTCCCTCTAGGGGAGGGGGTTATATAGGGAGGGACTTCCTGTTTGTTTGAGATTGCCAGTGTCCACACCTGAAGGTACTCCATATAACCCATATAGTAATGAATATGCCGCTCTGTGTCCCGTGATGTACTCCAAGAAAAGGATTTTACAGGTAAGCTGTATTTAAAAATCCCTTTTTTTCTTTCCTGGTAATAGTGGTCATTAGGACATTTAGTAAGAATGAATCTGCCCAGTGGGGACAAACAGCATACAGAGGGCCAGATTCTCGTAGATGCGCGCATATTTATGCAGGCGTAGCGCATCTCAGATGCACTACGCCGACGTAACACGGAGAGGCAAGTACCGTATTCTCGGGGCAAATGCATTCCAAGATGCGCCGGCGTAATGGAAATTCATCGGCGTAAGCCGGCGTAACTCGAAAGTAGGAGGGAAGTGGGGGTGATGCGTTCTAATGAAGCGAGACCCCATGCAAATGATCGCCGGGAACGGAGCATGCGCAGTGACGTGGATGACCCGCGCCGTGGATGACTCGTGCCGTGACGTGGATGCCCTCTGTGCATGTGCAAAGCCACGCAGGGTGCAACTCCCTACGATTTGCCGGCCCATCGCATAAATAATGCGCACACACATGCGCCCGTCCAGAGCAAAAGTCTCCCATTTTTGTTTTGCCTGGGAACACTTTTGCAGGACCATGTCTGCTGTAGGAAAGGAGAGGAGGAAAAAAAATTCTCACCAGAGGAGAGGGCTATCGTCATTGCGGCCATGGAGAAGTTTGATTCACGGCTCCATGGTGCAGACAGTGGTAGAACCAGCAAGTCGCGTAGGGATGAGATCCTTATGAGGATAGCTACCCAAGTTAATGCCCTTTCACATGAGGTCTGGACACCCCAGGACATCATGAAAAAAATAAATGACCTGCGGCGTCTCGTGAAGGGCAAGCTGGCTGCGATCACTCGGCATGCCAGGGGCACTGGAGGGGGCCCACCCTGTAACATCCGCCTTACTGAGGAGGAAAAGGTGGTCGCCCGCTGCCTGCAGAGGGAGCAGGTGGAGGGAGTCGGGGGCTACGACTCTGTTGAGCCAGCCATGAGGACAGGTAAGTGTGTTTTATATACTATCTGGTGTGAAGCATGTGAGGGGGTGGAAGTGAACATGTGACAAGTGTGTGGGTCCACCAACATGTGCATCTTTTGTGTCATCCACAGATGTGCAGGAGGGATCAGGGCCATCCGTTGCTGCCCATGGCCGTCCGGTTCCATCCCCCGAACATCCAGTCCCTCTGGCTGCCCCCCTGGAAAAGGCCTTGTTGGAGGGAAGTGGGCACACCTCAACCGAGGAGGTGGTTGAGGAGGAGGTCTTGCCTCATGACCAGGAGGTGTACCTCATTTTGGAGGAGGCGTATGGGTTGCCCACGCCATCCCAAGCCACCACCCCATTCATCTCCAGCCCCTCAGTGTCTACCCCCAACCTCTCCAGTCCCTCCGATTCCAACCCCCTCATCTCCGGACCCTCAACATCCTCCCCATATGCCAGGACCCCAGCCACTCCCAGTAAGGCGACTCAAAAGACGAGGGGTGTTCCCCAGGTCCTGCCGGAACAGCTGGCCAGGCAGCAGGACGAGCAAAATCGTCACCTTTCAGAGGTCGTTGGGAAGATGAGGCGCCTGGCCGACAGCCTGGCCTCCTCGGGTCCGTTAACGGACGCTATGCAGGACGTTGCTGTGAACAGCGCAGTAACGGTGACCAGCCTGGGGGAGCTGCAGACGACCACCTCAGACCTTGTGGGGGAGGTCAACCTGTGTGTCGCTGTCCAGGACCAGACTGCTGTGCTCACCCGCATAGCGGTGGCCTTGGAGGGCATGCAGGCAGCCAGGGAGGGACGTGGGGATGCTACTCCTCCACCTGATACCCCCCCCACCTGAGGCTGCCCCCAGGCAAGTGAGGGCCAGGAGCCCTGGCACCAGGCGGAGCCCACGCCAGGCCAAGTGATTTTTTATTGCTCTGATGAAGAGCGTTATTTTTATTTTCTTGCTCTGGTGAAGAGCGTTATTTTTATTTTCTTGCTCTGGTGAAAAGCGTTATTTTTATTTTCTTGCTCTGGTGAAGAGCGTTATTTTTTTTTATTTGATACTGCACATGGTGCAGTGTGAATGGTGTGTGAATGTGGGGGGTGGCACTCCTGCCAGTAAGGGATGTCACCCTCGGCCGTTGGGGAGAAGTTATCCCCACGGCCGTGTGACTGTGGTATGAATGGACAGCGACACCATTGGGGCCTTGACGCGGCGTTGCTGCTCCCAAGTCCTGCATGCTGGACTTGGGCTAATCCAATGTGATGTGGATGTGGTGTGTGTGATCTAGGGACCACAGTGGTGTACATGCGTGCATTGACTGTGTGCCATGATGAATGTGTGTGTGTGTGTGTTTAACGGTCAAAGTTTCTTAACACGAGGCAGACTGGGTATCCTCTGGCAGGGGGGGGCTGTCTGGTTGGGGGGGTCAGGTCATCACGTAGGGCAATCTGCAGGCCCTTTCTCATGGCAAAGTTGTGCAGAATGCAACATGCACCGATGATCTGACACACAAAGTTTGGGGAACACAACAGGGCACCCCGGACCTATCTAGGCATCGGAAACGGGACTTCAGGAGGCCAAATGTGTGCTCCACCACTGCACGGGTACGTATGTGTGCATCATTGTATCTTCTCTCTCCTCTGGTTTGGGGATCCCGGAAAGGAGTCATTAGATGGGGTCCAAGTGCATATGCCGCATCACCTGGAAGGGAAAAGACAGGAGGATGTTAGCAGTGCATGTGCCCCTCGTGATGTCTGCATCATGGGGTGGGACAGTCATGCCTGACTCCCATGTCACTCACCAACCAACCAGCTGTCCCCATACACGTTCTGTTCGAATTCCGTTGGGATGGTATTTTGATGGTATATGTAGCTGTCATGGCTGGACCCGGGGTGTTTGGCACGGACGTGCCATATGAGGTATTTGGCATCAGCTATCACCCGTACGTTGATGGAATGCCAATGCTTCCGATTGCGATATATATGCTATGTGGCACGGGGGGCCTGTAGTGCCACATGTGTGCAATCAATGGCCCCGATGGTGTGTGGGAATCTGGCAAGTCTGTAGAAATCGGTCATTGCCTTCTGCCGCAGATGCTCAGTGGTGGGTCTAATGATGTGGTGGGACATGCGTCTGAGGATTGCAGGGATAACCTGGTGCAGACATCTGCTCATGCTGGTTTGTGACATCCCAGCCACAACTCCACTTGTACGCTGGAACGAGCCACTGGCAAGGAAATGGAGTGGTGCCAGTACCTTGTCCAGTGGCTGCAGTGCATGTAAGCGGTGTGTCTGGCTGGTGATGTCATCCTGCAGGGCTGTGGATATTTCCAGGATGGCAGCAGGGCTGAATCTGAAGATGCGATACACCTCCTCATCACCCATGCCAAAGAGGCTCAGGCGCGTTCGGTATATCCTCTCACGTGCCCTCCTCCTCCTTCTATGCCCCTCTGCATACAATAGTAGTGCTAAGACCATGGCTGCCCCTGGCATGTTGGCATACAAATGTGTTGTCCAGTAAGTGTGATTGGTCAGCTCGTCCGGTATGGTGCTGCTGTGGTTGCTCTCCAGCTGACTTGCACACGTCTGGGGCAAAGTTACCCCTGCTTTTATGAGGGGTAAGTTTAGGCCAGGCTTTCCGTGCTACACGCACCACGCGTAGCCTACGCCGAACGAGCGTAGTTTCGGGAATCGGCGCATCTCCCTCATTTGCATATTTGCATGATAATTCAATGGGTTGGCAAGATGCGCAATGCGTAACTATGCGCCTACGCCGCGCTAGCTTAAAAGATTTACGCCGCTCAGGAAAAGCCGATTTTCAGGCGTATATGGTTCTGTGTTTACGGCGCATCGATACGACGGTGCACCTTTACAATTACGACGCGCATTTCCATTTATGCCAGCGTAACGTCTCTGAGAATCTGGCCCAGAGTGTGTATATAGGAAGAATATCGATGTGCAAAGTGCATAGCTTTCCTTTTGATTAATCACTGCTGATTTACTGCTATATGTTACTGTATTTTGCGTGTTGCAGATCGATGAAGAGAGCTGCCAACTCACGCATCTGTATTTATTTGCAAATTTATCTGCAAAGTCTTTATTTAGCTATAGAATCGTGACGATAAGAACAGTTTACATGTTTAGCCAATTTTATATGTTTTTCTTTGCCATGATACATTTTCTTAAATATGTGAAAATAAAGCCAGCCTTTCCACATACATGTGCTCATTTTTGTAAATTTCAGAACTAGTTCCCTCCCAGGTTACACTGGTTTAGAATACAAATGAATGAAAAATATCTTCTCACTAATTATGACTTACCGATTAGTATGAGAGTTGCAGTGCATGAACCAGCTTCGATTATTATCTACATACATAGCCCAGGCTTTGTCATCTTTTCCAAGCATCATATCTTTTACCACATTAATTCTGGCAACACCAAATGCTGGATCAGGATGGTTGTCATATCTGTCAACTTGTACTTCCCAGTAATGAACTCCTTTGGAGAATGCAGCTGTGCCCAAAACAACTCTGTCATCGTAACTGCTACAAGAGGCCGTCATGTTGTCATTGGACAGTACAATATCCCGATGTGCAGTATTTGAGTCAAATGTGAAAAATGCCACTAGAGAAAAGCAAAGTTTTCTATTAGAAAGGACAAATTGACTTTATAAATAATTGCATTGAACTTGTATTTTATCCATACTAGGCAAAGTAACAGGTTTGCTTTGTAGGAGGCACCATAGGCGGCTTATAATTCACTTCATAGTATACTCATATTGGCCTGATCTGATGCCAGAGCAACTCACTCTGCGTGTGCTATGACTTTCTGAAAGCTGGAACCTGCTTAGGGCTCATCTGTCTGAAGCCCTGTACACACGACCGGTTTTCTCAACAGGAAAAAGTCAGACGGGAATCCCGACGGGAAAATAGAGAGCAGGTTCTCCATTTTCCCGCCGGGATTCCCGCCATTTTTCCTGTTGTGAAAACTGCAAGGAACCATACACACGTCCGGGTTTCCTGACCAAAAGCTCTCCTGGCAGTTTTCCTAACGGAAAAAACGGTCGTGTGTACGAAGCTTGATTCCTTTCTCATGTGACAGCACTGACTTAGTGATTACCTGTTCAGGTACCAAGTGCTGCATTATTAATAGACAGGGGAATGTTATCATATCTGAAAAGCTTTGGTGGTGGGGGCACACAGGGAAGGTGAGCACAGCCTGACTATGTTGCTTCTTATAAAACAAACTTGTTTCTAAAAACAGAGCTACATCTATATGATTATATAGGGCATTACACAACGGCAGACCGTCCATAAGGGGTGGAGGGGCGCCGTCCCCCTAATCTTTATGTTCTGGCCCCTAAACTTCATGCTGGGTGCCAGACGCATAGAGTTCTACAGGTTTTTTATTTATTTGTGAAGCACTTGAGCGTTGGAGGCTCTAATTGGCTTTAAAAAGGTTGGGCTCGGGGGCGCAGAGCACTGCTCTTGTGACAATCACAAATCAACATTCGCTATTGTTTTCCTGCTTCTTCTCCTAGCCAATCAGGACAGGAATTGGGTCCTGAGAATGGATTAGCTGGGAGGATTGGCCAGGAGGAAAATTCAGGAAACCACCCACGATCTGCAAGGGGTAAGTGTAGGGCTGGCGGGCGGGCGGGCGGGCTTGCGGGCGGGGCTATCAAGCGGGCTTACATGCGAGCCCCCCAAAGAATGGAGCTCCAGCCACCACTGAAATTGCAAGAAAGAAAAAACTATTTTTAGACATTTATAATAGGCACTGCAAAACAACTGCAATACAAACATTTAGGTAACTGGGTATAGATGGGAGTGATAAGGGAGAGGGGTAGAGAGCCTGACTTAGAACATAGTTGTACTGCTATAGATATTGAAAGAGGGAATCATTTATCATAGCCAAGAGGGAAGTCCACTTAATTTTTTTTTTTTTAGGGAGGGTAAGATAAAATATATATACAGTATGCATACACAGCGAGTAAAATAAATATTGAACATGTCACTATTTTTCTAGGTAAATATATTTCTAAAGGTGCTATTGACATGAAATGTTCACCACATGTCGGTTTACAACTCATACATACAAACAAACAAAAAAAAAGGTCAGAAATTAAGTTATGTGTAATAAAATGGAATGACACAGGGAAAAAGCATTGAACACATGAAGAGAGGGAGGTGCAAAAAGGCATGGAAAGCCAAGACACTAGCTGAAATGAGTAATTAGAAAGCAATCCTGCCCCGCAAATTAATATCAGTTGGTTCTTCGCCCCTTCCATGATCGCAGCAAGAGACAAATTTATACAATATTAGCCCCTTAAAGACTGGCTAATATTTACCCCCAACTCGACCCACTGTGCCCTAGGTGCACCATCGGACCTGGCACATTTTGGCACATGGTATGGTCTTGCCATAGGCTCCATCCATATTGGGAAATCAGTGGCTGATATTCTGAGAGATTTGTGCGATACTTCTGTGCCTTTGGACCCACTTGTCTTACTATTGAGTGACTTGGAAAATATTGGAGGATAGGGATACTAAGCTCTGTCTTACCTTAACCTTATTTTTTGCAAGGGAAAGGGAAAGGGAAAGGGAAAGGGAAATTTTATTAAGATGGAAGTCTGTGGACTCCCCTACACAAGCCTCATGGCAGCAAACTGTTAACTCTGTGTTACCATTGTACAAAATCACGTATGAGAGCAGAAATTGCCCAAAGAAGTTTGATAAAATCTGGTCCAACTGGATCAATGCTTGTCCCATTATTGAGCTTGTGAAAACCTGTTTGTGATTTTTCAATTGAATTGGTTTATCCTTTGCGCCCTATCCCCCACCCTTTTTTTTCCTCCCCCCTTCTGCTCCCGCCTTCATATCCTGAAGTTAATGCTACTCCTGACCCCCCTCTCTCTCTTTCCCTTTCCCCTGGCTTTTCCCAACCCCAATCCCTCAAATAGGTTTGGTAGCTATGAGTAGAGGGCATACTTTTCTCTTGCATATATGGTGGTAAAAAAATGTTATTTTATTTTTTTTTCTGTATGGTGTAAACCCTGGGGTAAATCTCCACCCTCAAAACCCTCCTCATGATATGTTCTGTTGTGCAATTTAACTAATTGTCTGTATGTTAAGTTCTTGTTCTTACTCAATAAAAGAAAAATCTGTTGAATAAATATCAGCTGATTCAGTCTCAACTGATTGGTCTATAAAAAGATGTGTCATTACCAAGGTGTTTCACAAGAAGCGTCTCATGATGGGTAAAAGCAAAGAATTCTCAAGACCTTTGCAACCTTATTGTTGCAAAACATACAGCTGGCATTGGTTACAGAAGGATATCTAAACTTCTGAATCTTCCAGTGAGCACTGTTGGGGCCATAATCTGGAAGTGGAAAGAACATAATTTCACCATAAACCAGCCACGGCCAGGTGCTCCTTGCAAGATTTCTAACAGAGAAGTGAAAAGACTTATCAGAAGAGTTGTCCACGAGCCAAGGACCACTTGTGGAGAGTTTCAGAAAGACCTGGAACTAGCAGGTACAATTGTTTCAAAGAAAACAATAAGTAATGCACTCTACTGTGATGGCCTGTATACATGCCCATCACACAAGACTCCATTGCTGAAGAAAAAGCATGTTGGAGCTTTTTTAAATATTGTGAAATATTGGGAGAATATATTCTGGTCAGATGAGAGCAAAGTTGAACTCTTTGGATGCCACAGTAAACACCATGTTTAAAGGTCAAATGGCACTTCATATCATATCACCCCAAAAACACCCCCATAACAACATACGTTACTGGCAAACTTCATATAATTAAAAGGAAGGATGAATGGAAAAAGTACAAAGACATTCTTTATAAAAATCTGCTGCAATCTACCAGGATGATGAAGATGAAACGAGGGTGGAGATGTCAGCAACACAATGATCCCAAACGCAAAGCCAAAGAAACTCTCAATTGGTGTCAAAGAAAGAAAATAAAGCTGCTAGAATGTCTCAGTCAATCACCTGACCTAAATCCAATAGAAAATATATGGAAAGAAGAGTTCATAGAAGAGGCTCATGAAACCTTCAAGCTTTGAAGACTGTTTGTGTGGAAGAATGGGCCAAAATCACACACGAGCAATGCATGCGACTAGTTTCTCTATATAGGAGGCATCTTGAAGCTCATTACCAACTACAAAATAATTTTGTAAGAAGTATTAACCTTTTACCCGATTGCGCTATAGACAAAAAACGTCTACAGCGTGGTCAAGTTACTCTGCTCTGCTCTCTAGAAGACCCGGCGCATCACGGATCGCTGTAAATTGCCGCTAATAGCGGCCGTTTACCACGTGATCGCTCCGTCAAATGACAGAGCAATCACTTGTAAACAAACCGGCGTCATCACATGTTTTTCCTCCCTCTCCTCTCTATACCGATCGGTACAGTGTGAGAGGAGAGGGGGGAGAGCGGGAGGCAGCAGCAGTGGGCTGGATCTGTGACAAATGCAGTTACAGATCCAGCCATCCATCCCTGCGCAATACTCTGCAATACCCTACACAATACCCTGTGCAAAATACCCTGCTTTTTTCTCCGCAATACTCTGCACAATACCCTGTGCAATACTCTGCGCAATACTCTGCACAATACCCTGCAATACTCTGCACAATGCTCTGCGCAATACCCTGCACAATACCCTGCGCAATACCCTGCGCAATACCCTGCGCAATACTCTGCGCAATACTCTGCGCAATACTCTGCGCAATACCCTGCGCAATACCCTGCGCAATACTCTGCGCAATGCTCTGCACAATACCCTGCACAATACCCTGCACAATACTCTGCACAATACTCTGCACAATACTCTGCACAATACTCTGCACAATACTCTGCAATACCTTAAAACTCTGCAATACTCCAATACCCTGCAATACTTCGCAATACTCTGCAATACCCTGCAATACTTCAATACCTTGCCAATACTTTGCAATACCCTCCAATACTCACCACTCACCGCTACGATCAAAGCCAAGATACATTTTTTTTATCTTTTATTTCAGGCTTCCCAGCCCAGAGGTGAGATGTGGGGTCTTATTGACCCCAGATCTCACTGTAAAGAGGACCTGTCATACTATATTCCTATTACAAGGGATGTTTACATTCCTTATAACAGGAATAAAAGTGATCAAAAATGTTTTTTTTTGGGGGGGGGGGGGGGGGGAAGTGTCAAACTAAAATAAATAAAGTAAAATGAACAATAAAATATATATATAGTTTTTTTAAAGCGCCTCTGTCCCTGTGTGCTCGCACGTAGAAGCGAATGCACACGTAGTCCCGCCCACATATGAAAACGGTGTTCAAGCTTCACATGTGAGGTATCGCTGCAAATGTTAGAGTGAGAGCAATCATCTTAGCCATAGACCTCCTCCGTAACTAAAAACATGGAACTAATAAAAATAATTAAAACGTCACCTATGGGGATTTTTAAGTAGCAAAGTTTGGCGCCATTCCACGAGTGTGTGCAATTTTGAAGGGTGACATGTTGGGTATCTATTTACTCGGGGTAATTTCATCTTTCATATTATGCAAAAACATTGGGCTAACTTTACTGTTTTTTTTTGTTTTTTTTAAGCACAAAACGTTTTTTTTTAAAACACATGTTTATAAAATTGCTGCGAAAATACCGTGCGAGATAAAAAGTTGTAATGGTCGCCATTGTATTCTCTAGAGTCTTTGCTAAAAAAGCATATATAATGTTTTGGGGTTCTATGTAATTTTCTAGCAAATAAATTATGATTTTTACATGTTTGAGAGAAATGTTAGAATTGGTCTGGGTGTTCCAGAACGCCTGAAGGTGCTCCCTGCATGTTGGGCCTCTGTATGTGACCACGCTGTATTAAAAGTTTCACACATGTGGTATCGCCATACTCGGGAGGAATAGCAGAATCTGTTTTGCGGTGTAATTTGTGGTATGCATATACTGTGTGTGAGAAATAACCCGCTAATATGACAAACAAGATTTTTTTTTTTTTTACAGAATTTTCAGTCTTTTTTCTTTTATAGCGCAAAAAAATAAAAATGCAGAGGTGATCAAATACCAAAAGAAAACTCTATTTGTGTGAAAAAAAGGACAACAATTTCATATGGGTACAATGTTGTATAACTGAGTAATTGTCATTCAAATTGTGAGAGCACCCAGAGCTGAAAATTGGTCTGGTTAGGAAGGAGGTTTAAGTGCCCAGTGGTCAAGTGGTTAAATACATTTCACTTAGGGTGTTCAATACTATTTCCCTGTGTAATTCTATTTCATTACACATGATTTTTTAAACTTATTTGTTTTGGTTTGTTTGTATGTATGTATGTATGAATTGCATTGGTTTTTACTGACGTGGTGAAAATGTCATGTCAATTGCACCTTTAGAAATATATTTACCTAGAAAATGGTGATTAGATATGGTGACTAGATAGTCCATATGTAAGTCATGGGGGGTTATTTACTAAAGGAAAATCCACTTTGCACTACAAGTGCACTTGGAAGTGCAGTTGCTGTAGATCCGAAGGGGAAACGCAAGGAGAATAAAAAACAGCATTTTAGTTTGCACATCATTGAATGATAAAATCAGCAGAGCTTCCCCCATTCAGATCTTCCCCTCAGATTTACTGCGATTGCACTTTCAAGTGCACTTAAGTGCAAAGTGGATTTGCCTTTCGTAAATAACCCCCATGATGTCTCAAGCAATACGGCAATCATGAATTCTTGCACCACACCACGTGCACTTGGTGATTCCCCTCCCCTCTGGATATGCACTCACCAGATGGAGATGCCTTGCGCTCTCATGCTCCTAGAGGGTTAAACATTGAGCTGGATCTCAATTGTTTTTTAAATCATTTTTAATATGATTTAATTGGTCTGTTAGCCTAATTTTAGGAATGGGCTTAGATGGAATTTATGAAGTAATTATTTTGTGATTTTATAAGAACTAATTAAATGTTATATAGTGTGAGGGATTAATTCGGTAGCGGGTGTGTGTGACCCCCTGGATGGGTTCACTACACGCTGAACTGTACAAAAAGGCACTTGAAGATGACTGAAAACAAATGATATGGTTTATTTTTTTATCTTGCGGGATACACGTGCAAGCATCAAAACAGCATAAACAAAACAAAACATAAAATAAACCCTTGCCACTTGGGGCGTCTACCTTCCCAACACAGGAACTTACCTATGGAGTCTGGCACAGCCTACTTCTGGGCAGACACTGCTGGTCTCTTTGATATTTCTCACACAGAAATATCCATCAGCACCTTACCTCTTCAGTACTGGTTGTGACTGCTCCTTTACGCACACAGCCTCAGGATGCAGCAATCAGTCGTCATCCTTAGGCTGTCTTTATAGGGGCTTTAATTGCTTAATTCTGAACAGCTGAAACCTTTTAACGCCCCAAACATCTCTGGCCATCTCTGCAGCCGACGCCCAATAGTAATTGGTGTATTGTCTAAACAAGGCAGACAAGTATCTCCCATCTGGGACAACACACACAGATTTACCTGACTTCCTGTCACAATAGACATATTTTAATTCAATGTGTTTATGTTAATTGGGTTGTTAATGTGCTTCTATACTAATTATATAGCTTGCATTCTCTTCGTTTAATGCATTTAATTAGTTATGAGTAGTTGCAGAGTCGCTTATGTGTGATGTATATTTTTTGTATTAATATGCTTAATTGAATTAATATGATACCCCGCTAGTCAATTGTAGGGATGAGCTCCGCGTTCTATATGAACGTATGTTCGACTTGAACATTGTCTGTTCGTATGTTCGACGAATTTTGAACAAAACGGGTCGTTTTGCTTGGCCAATCACAGCGTGCAAAAAACGGAGAGCCATAATTGGCCAAAGCCAGGGTGGCTTTGGCCAATTATGGCTCAGGGCTTTAGCACACGCCCCACACTATATAAGGCCACCTGCTGGGCGGCCTTGTGTAGTGTGTTGCAGTTGTTAATGAGAGCAGTCAGAGAGATAGAGAGATAGTCTTTTTATATAGCTAGATAGTGCAGGCAGGCAGGCTAGTCAGTTTAGCTTAATTTACAGTGTGTAGAGGATATATATACATCCCTAGGAGTTGTACATATATTTATACACTGTATAGCTTAGCTAGATCAGTTCTTCCTAATTTACTGGCAGGCAGGTGATTGTGCTATTTAAAGACATTATCACAGGTATAGACACCCAGCAGGTACAATATTTAAAGGAATTTTTTATTTTTTTTTATTTAAGCATCAATAAAATCACTGCTCCTGGAGCAGTGATTTTAATGATGCTTAAATAAAAAAAAAAAAAATGAAAAATTCCTTTAAATATTGTACCTGCTGGGTGTCTATAGTTTGCCTGTGAAAACGTCTTTAAAGAACCCGGGTCTTGCCCGAGGGAACATGTATCAATGGAAAAAACTGTTTTAAAAACAGTAGTTTTTTCAGGAGTCCTGCTCCTGAAAAAACGACAGTTTTTTAAACTTTTTTCCATTGATACATGTTCCCTCGGGCAAGACCCGGGTTCTCAAAGACGTTGTCCAACAATAACTTGAATATTGGTCTTTAAAATGATTGTTTTTGAATTCGAACGTTCGAGTCCCATAGACTTCAATGGGGTTCTAAATGTTCGCGCGAACAGTCGGTCTGTTCGACGGTTCTGGTGCGAACCGAACGCGGGGGTGTTCGGCTCATCCCTAGTCAATTGTAAGCAGAGGAAGGACTGGCTGCAATAGGGTTGTGGGTACACGAAGGTAGCGCATGCGTCATAGGATGTTTGCTGTCATAAATAGATGAGATACTATAAAGGGGAAGTTGCCATGCCATACAGCCAATCCCATGAGCAAATCATGATGACTGTGCGCCAACCAGTTGTGAGATTTAACGCCATACCGGAAGTGATGTTCCATGGTTCATGATCTCGTGTGGGTGAGACACAGTTCGCACACACTGGGTGCGCTGTGACTATATCATGCCAGTACTTGCTGTTGCAAAAGGATATATACATGCTTTCATATACCTATTTTCATATGAGTGTAATGTTTAAAGTTTTCTGAATTTAAATTACAATAACCACAACGTTACTGCACTATTGGAGCACTTTGTTTTATTATATTTTGAGAGTTTATTACATCGGGTTAACGATTGGATATCGGTGGATGTTTAACCCTGTGAGGGTTGATGCCGATTTGTCAAGCATGAGAGTACAAGGCATCTTCATCTGGTGAGGGCATATCCAGAGGGGAGTGGAATCAAATGGAAACCAAATGCACGTGGAATGGTGTAAGAATTCAAGATTGCTGTTTTGCTTGAGACTTCATGTCTTACATATGGACTATCTAGTCACAGGTAATTGGTCATATTTATATATTTTGTATCATCAGTTTACTAGTCACCAACACTTGTCACTGGGTGTTATAGGATTTTAGCTACTAGCGCTACAATTTACTTGTAATTGTTTATATGGTAAATGCTTTTCATATTTTGTTTAATTTAAAGTGGCAGCTTTTCATTTATAAATGTATATTTAGTGTGTTCCTGGCGCAGTGGTGGGACCCCAAGTGTAGGTGTACGAATCTTGTGGACCATCATTTTATTTATAACATTAGGAATACTGCTAAGTATGTGCACAGGCCATTGGGGGAATGTGTGAGAGTGCTCATGATTTCCAATCCATTTGGCCTATATTTTATCATATTTTTCAGACAATCAATGCTCATGTATGTCAGCTTTTATATGGGAAGTGCATTCGCAATCCATTTTTTACATTCAGTAATTTTAGGTGGACTAGTGGTTTTACAATAAAGGCACATTTTTCTCTTGCCATTGTAAAGAAGACAGAAAACTAAGGGGCATTTTTTATATAGCAATAGATGTGACATTCAGCAAATATTCATTGCAATTGAATCAATCACCATAATTTAAAACACATGCATCAAAAAAATGAAACTGCAGTGAATGGTTAGTTGTTGAATATCACTTTCACTGCTTTAGAAAAATGCTCACAATAGTTTAAGAGGGTGGATGGATCGTTACTGATGTCCAACAGAATCAAAGCTGGGATTGATATCAAGGTAATTTCAAGCATAATAAAAAACAAACAAAAAACATCTTTAATAGAATACATTCTTGGATTTACCTACCATCAGATGTCTGCAAAACTACTGTCTTACTATAAGGTCCCAGCCCTGATGAGTTAAAGGCTTTGACTCTTGCATTGTAAGTGCTATTAAAGTGAAGGCCATCAATTGTGCACAGAGTTTCTTTTCCCACGTAAACTTCCTATTTATTAAATAAAAAATATTATTTTAAAATATTTTCACAGGTAAACATGATTAAACTGCATTTCTCAGGTACTTAAATTGTATAAGTATATAACAATATTTGTATAACATATATGTGAATGGTGTTAATTAGACTAGCACAGACTAATGCCTGGTACACGCGCTCATTTTTTCCGACGGCAAAACTGCTATGAGAGCTTTTGTTTGGGAATCCCGGCTGTGTGTATGCTCCATCACAGTTTTTCCGATGGGAAAACTGCCGGACAAAAAAAGAGATCAGGATCTTTTTTTCCCGTCAAGCCAAAAATCAGAGAGGGAAATCCATCCATCTGTATGGTTTTCCGACGGGCAGAAAACCTTGCATGCTCAGAATCAAGTATGAGACGGGAGCTCTCTTTCTGGTAAAACAAGCGTTCCTAATGGAGATAGCGCATTCATCACTCTGTAACGGACTGAAAAGAACGAAGACTGAAAAGTGTGAATCTTCTCTCAAACCTTTTCTAACACGGGGATCAGCAAAAGCAGCCCAAAGGGTGGTGACGCAGGAATTGAACTTTCCCTTTATAGTGCCGTCGTATGTGTTGCAGGTCACCGCGCTTTGGACGGGCGGACGTTTGTCAGAGCGTGTAGATGCAGGGCAGTCTGAGAGGAATTCTGTTCAACAGACGTTTATCAGATGGAAAAACCGCACGTGTGTACTAGGCATTAGGAATAGAATATAACATATTGTGAAATTTACCCAAATTTATTGGGAACTGAAATGAAAGGTATAGAAATACAGATGTATTATGTCAAACCAAATGGAGAAAATGTAAATAATGTCATCTTGAAATTCTTAAATGTTTTTTCTGTTTAATTGTTTACTTCAACATGAACCAGGATGTAATCCGTGAATGATTTATATTTTTAAGTAAGGCTGTTAAGCTATATCTTTACATTTCCTCCACATTATAAAAGTAATATTATAATCAGTATATATTGCCCTCATCTAATTTAGTAGTTTGTTTGAATTGGTTACCTGCAATTTACACAATGAGCAAATGGTGGGTGACACCTCTTACAGTTAGGGCCAATGTTGACAAAGGTTAATTCCTTTAGATAGATGCCATCTGGGTCAGATGCTTTATCTACCATAATCTTGTTTGCATATAACTGCACCTCTTCCTGCATTAGGCAAGTAATGCTAAACAGGGAACATTTGCTTCATCTGCCCACAGTTTTCCCTGACACTATTAACTCCTTTGTAAAGACAGATGGAAGACTTGTATGCACAATCTCAGCTTTTGATTTGTCGTTTCCAGTTTCCTAATTTATCTTTCAGAAGCGCTATATATTAACCAGATTTTTTTTATTCAACTTTAGTTTATATATTTGCATAACCTTATGGGATTGGAATTAATAGCCAAACACTAGCATTTTAAAGGTTCAGCCTTTGCTAATGTAGTTTTTTTATTGCGGCTTTTAAGTCTACTTCCTTAAACTTTAATGCAGTTGTGTATTTGTTAAAAAATAAAGGGAAATTTATATACAGCTAGCATTTCATCATCCTGTCAGCATTTATGATGATATCATTGCTGCTCCCTGCATCAGTGCACTGTGAATGCAGGGCACCATGGTGACACTCCCTTGGGTTCCATGAAGCCACACACCCGCGATATGTCTTCAGTCTCATTGACTGAGAGCATCTTGTGCAAGAAAATATGCACTGTTGGGGCAGCTCTGAATTCAAGGTGGGTATTGCAGCTATAGGGGCTTTTTTTTCTTTATTTAATCCTCCAGAAAACATTGTAATCTGGACATAGACTTTAATTCTAACAGAGAAAGTGGTGTCACTCCCTAGCTGTTTTATCTGGCAGGTGTAAGAATAAAAAATGCCACTAGACATGTGTATTAACAGCTTTAGCACATTTTCAGTACCCTCATTATTTCGTTATTTCTTTGGGGTCATATAAAATGTAAAACATAAAATGTAAAACGCTCTGCTTCAAACATACTAATTTTATTTTATTCTTAAAAAATGTTGTACTGTACCTATGGGAAATATGCCATACAATATCAAGGGAAAGGATCTTAAGGAGGAGGTTGATTTAATGTATAAAATCTAATCCAGGTGGCAATTTATACAGACCTCTTTCATTTGGCTTCCAAGCTACAGGTTCGCTTTAGTCTGTATTTCTTCACTTTTATATGAATAAATACTACAAAGATGACATACACAGAGACATACTTCGAATTCATAAAGTATCAATCAAGTTAGAATTTTCCCTTGACTTTCCTTAAAACTTCAGCTCAACTTTCTGGGGCAACCCCTGAAGAATTCCTTTCATTTGTTAAACTATATTCACATTATTAATTCCTTAATTGTCTGAAAGCTTTGTGATACTAAAGTCTTATTTCAAATAGTTTGAAATATCTCCAAATCCAGTGTAACAATATAAATCTCTGACACATGTCACTATCTGGATTAGTAATTATTTTTTGGCTGGTACTTCAGAGAGACTCACAGTGATAGTATTACTCTAATCCTAAATGGATTTTACAGTAGTGTTTCCCCTCTGAAGTACATACAGAAGTTCCATTAAAAGATAAATCGAGACAGCTCACTAAATATAGTGTGCATGCTATTTCTCACTCAGGAATTACAGCAGGTATAGCAACCCTGAAAATAATGTACACATTGCACTTACCTTAATGTGTTACCTTATAAACATGCATAAACTTTTGCACACATCATATGTGTTAATGTTTTTTTGGTAAAAATAATTTTTTAATGGTATGCGTCAAAATAGAACAACATGACAAGATAATAGGAATGGGTACAAATAGGCCATGAAGAACAATCCTCAGCAACACAAACCATAGTAAAAGAGTGTACAGAAGATTGCACTGCAATAAAAATTAGTTGCTAGCAATATACATAGGTATACTTCCCAAACAAAACTACAATTAAAAGAAAATGTATTGAACCTTAATAAGTCCCAAATATGTATGCCTTGAAGTAGCAGCTAGCAAAAAAAGTTCAGAAGTACAAGAATCAGAACCTGTGCACATGGCCTGCAATCTGTCATACCCACAATATCAGGCTACATGTACACGGTCAGAGTTTTACTGATCATATAGGCAAGGTTTTTCTGGCAGAGAAGTGCCTGTGTAAATCAATAAATTCTTGCCTTTAGATAACATTTTTAAATATGTAAAATATGTAAAATTCTAGTTCTATATTCTCCTGACTTTTTTTAATACCAGAATGCACTTCATTAATGTATATGCGCGTACATGCACATGTTTAAGAGCACTTAGGGCTGATAACTAACAAGCTAAGAAAAAGAGCCGCTGCTCCAGGTGGATGATAACCTGAGGTGGAATGTCTCGTAGAGTGGCAGCCCCGGCCCGCCTGGGAAACTTGTAAGAAAAGAAATGGCTGCACATCCAGGAATTCCGATTGCCTTTTATTGTTCAAAGTGATAACACCAAAGACACCAACACGAGGTCACATAGACGAGTTTCATAAAAAAAAAAAAATTGTGCTTGATCAAGCACAAGATGTTTGTGTGAAACGCCTCTACGTGACCTTGTGTTGGTGTCTTTGGTGTTATCACTTTGAACAATAAAAGGCAATCGAATTCCTGGATGTGCAGCCATTTTATTTCTTACAGATAACTAACACCAGTCCTCAAAAAGGATATCGGGGAACTGGAGAAAGTACAGAGAAGGGCAACCAAACTGATAAGAGGCATGGAGGAGCTCAGCTATGAGGAAAGATTGGAAGAACTACATTCATTCACTCTTGAGAAGAGGAGAATAAGGGGGGACATGTACAAATATATAATGGGTCCATATAGTGAACTTGGTTTTGAGTTATTCACTTTACGGTCAACACTGAGGACAAGGGGGCACTCTTTACGTCTAGAGGAAAAGAGATTTCACCTCCAAATACGGAAAGGTTTCTTCACAGTAAGAGCTGTGAAAATGTGGAATTGACTCCCTTCAGAGGTGGTTCTGGCCAGCTCAGTAGATTGCTTTAAGAAAGGCCTGGATACTTTCCTAAATGTACATAATATAACTGAGTACTAAGATTTGTAGGTAAAGTTTATCCAGGGTAAATCCGATTGCCTCTCGGGAGATCAGGAAGGAATTTTTTCCCCTGCTATAGCAAATTGGATCATGCTCTGCTGGGTTTTTTTGCCTTCCTCTGGATCAACTGTAGTTATGGAGTTGGGTGTATAGGAATATACTGTGTTTTTTATTTTGTTTGTTTATTTTTTTGTGGTTGAGCTGGATGGACTTTTTTCAACCTGACTAACTATGTAACTATGTAACAGGCTGCTCTGCTGGAGGAGAGTAAAGGCCTGTGTCAAGGGACTTTTGTTCACTTCAATCAGGTGTGTATTCCTATACAAGTCTATGGGAAGAAAAAACCTACTTGCAGCAGCCAGCCACTTGATGCCATCAACACAAGGAAAAAACCCATCAACACAGGCCAAACCACAACACCATGTTATACTGCATGTCTGTTATTATCACTTAGCTTAGCCAGAAGAAGAAACAGTTTTACAGCTTGGCAGTTGACATTATATAACTTAGCGGTTTTTACCATAACATTCTGCATATTTTTCAAATGACTGAAAAATATGTCCTTGCTTACCCTAAATAGGCCTCCATCTCCATCATCCAGTTCAAGAATATATCCATCTACAGGGTTGTGGGCAAATGGTGGCATTCTCCATGCTAGAGTGACACTGTTATTTCTAGTGCAGCATTTCTCCAGTTGCAGTAATGGTACTGGGGGCACTGTAATGGGAACTGAGTACAGATTAGTGTAACTCTGCCCTTGCGTCCCCAGCTGTTTTATACAGGTGAATTATTGTGCTAAAATATAGAAACACACTAAATGATCAGTAAGTCTCAAGACTGAGATGGCTGACACTATGCACCTTTTTACTTTAAGACATCAAAGGTACAGTTTGTCCAGAAGTAATTACAGTGATTTTAATGATGCTTAGACAATGAGAACAAATTATAAGGAAAGTGAATATATTAAGGTTTTTGAAGAAAGCTATCCAGCCTCAGATTACTTTATTTTTTCTATATAATATTAAAATATTTTTATATTACAGAGTCAATGTTCAAACTATGCTTAAATAAAACATATTTGTTATAACATACAGTTAAACTAAAATGAATAAAGCTGAAAATGTAACATAAAGTCCCATTCACACTTGTGACTATTAGGCCCTGTACACACGATCAGACATGCCCGAGGAAACATGCCTGTTTTCATCGGACAAGGCTGAAGTGGTCTGTTGGTCTGATGTGCGTACACACCATCGGACCAAAATCCCCTCGGACCAGAACGCGGTGACGTAGAACACAACGACGTGATGAAAAAACGCTCCATGCTTCCAAGCATGCGTCGATTTGATTCTGCGCATGCGGGGGATTTTGGTCCGATGATTTTGTGTACTAACCATCGAACCTGTCCGATGGACAGGTTTCCAGCGGACATGTTTTCAAGCATGTTTGAAATTTTTGTTTGCTGGAAAACGGTCCGATATGCGGACCAGTTTCAGCGGACATGTTTGATCGTGTGTACGCGGCCTCAGAAGACCATGAAATACTGCAAAATATGCGAACAACCATATACAAAGCAACAACTGACAGCACCAGCAGCCATTCATATATCGAACATTCAGCAAACTGATGCATTCAAGGCCAAAAATGCTCTTAACATAATTTATTTTTGGCCATTTTGCCCTACAAAATAACTTTTAAAAGACCAGTAGGAAAGGCAATTTTCTTTTTAATTTCAAACAGTAATGCGATCATTTTTCGGCATTTAAAATGATCGTGTGTGGGCTTCACATCGTTTTTCACCTTCTGAAAACGACAAAAAAAAAATTCGGGCATGCTGCATTTTTTAACGTCATTTTAATAAATTTCGTTTTTTGGGTTGTAAAAAATGATCGTGTGTGGGCTAAAATTACGTTAAAAACAACGTTTTAAACCCGCGCATGCTCAGAAGCAAGTTATGAGACGGGAGCTTAAATGGAACTTCCCCTTTAGAGTGCCGTCGTACGTGTTGTACGTCACTGCGCTTTGCTCATAATTTTTTTAAAACGATGGTGTGTGGGCAACATCGTTTTTAATGATGAAGTTGGAAAAACAACGTTTTTTTTTTAATGCCGAAAAACGATCGCGTGTACGCGGCATAATAGCCATTTGCATTGGTTGTGGCTTGTGTATATTTTTAAAACAAGATAATGGTGCTATCGTAAAAAAAAAAAAGGTTTCAAAAGAAAGTCATTTCTTACTGATTCAATACTTTTAAATGTTAGTGTACATAGGGCTTCCACAACCATATTAGATATGACATAAACAGCCTTAAAGTAACATTAAAGCTTTGTTTTTTTCCCTTGAAAATAACAAACATGTTTTACTTACCCCCCTGGAGCCCTGATCCTCTTCTTCTGGGGTCCCTCGCCAGAGCTCCTGGCTCTTCCTCTGGGATGAGTACCCCTATAGAAACCTTCTTCCTACGGGGGCAATTTATAAAGGCTTGTTCCCCAGATGCCCTGTCTGTGTGCTCGGCCTCACCAGCCGCTTTCAAGCTCAGCTACCAGCTGGTTGATTTAAAAAAAAAATTTTTTTTTTTTTACATATTTCTCCATCCATACATTCGAGGTGGATAAAGGATACCTCCTTGTTGCTCAATTGTATTTTAAGAACTAGACTTATTTGCCAAAATACAGTGATCAGAGCTGATTGGTTGCATGCGCTGATCGAACACAAATTTTCCAACAGTCCCGTTTGAGATCACTAAATCGACTCCCTTTCAAATGGGAATAGCCATAAATGGATCTAAATTCAGCCTGTTCCTGTGAAAGCGGCTGAATTTCAATCCATCTATAGCCAGCAGGCTCCTAGCCATTACAACTTGCCTTAAAAATAATTTTGATCTAATTTTAGCAAAACATTTTGAGTTTTCTACTTAAAGTGGAAGTAAACCCTCCTATCGTTTTCAGCCAAGGTAGCTGCCATCTTGGCCTCTGTTTAATCTTCAACTGCCATGGTGCTGCACATGTGATCAGTTATGACACCAGCCATTGGATGGTTTGACAGTTTGGTTGAGAGCACAACCAATGTGACAATTAGCATTACCGGCATGCCAGGAATGTAACTGTTTTTTTTAATTGTTAAATCGATGGGTTTTCCCCCTGCTTTAAAGAAGTTTAAAAACTAATTTTTTTTTTTACCTTAATGCATTCCCTGTATTAGGGTAAAAAAACTTGCTATGCTCCCCCACCTCCCTAAATACTTATTTGTTACTCAATCAATCCAGCACTGTGCACGGCTGCATCTCTTCTCTCAGTTGTTTTCATTTTGAAGCTGCTACAGCCTATTTATATAAAAAAAAAACTGTGAAATGCTAGCAGCTGCAGAGTGGGATCCTTGTCTGTGGGGAAGCATTGCTAGTCTGACACCCTCCATCCCCTCACTGAGTCAGACCTAAAGCTCTGTAATTAGCAAAGCTCATGTTCCTGCTAAGCTTCTGCTTGGGATCTGGCTCATCAAGAGGCATTTTAGAGATTGTTGTTATCACACAGAGAACAAGGGTCCCCACTTTGCAATATGCTGGCAGGACACACGTTTTTCTATCCAGGCTGTGGCTGCATATGTAAAAAACGACAACACACTGCAAGACTTTGCACACCCTATTTCTTGATACACCTGGTATGTGTTAAACTAACTTAAACTGAAAACGTAATCCTTAAACCTGAGGCATGGAATCTGGGTCAGGGTTATTAGCGTTCCAGACTGAATGACTCATCTTGGCATCTCTTTGTTGCCACCCCTGTTTCTTTTTTTTTAACAGAAACGTTTTTATTAATGCAAAACGAAAGAGAAAAAAAAACAGTACAGAAAGTAAATCAGCAAAACTGTGGTACAGCAAGATTCGAAACATTACAGAGCACAGTATAAAATGATTACCGAGAGAAGTACAGAGTAACATACTAGATGAAGACCTTGATGGGTCTAGGTCGGGTAGCCGGATAAGGTGAAGACTACCTACTGAAATATCAGGGCAGCAAACAGCGTCTTCAAAAAAAAATATATATAAAAAAAAAGGGGGGGGGGGGGATATGACACAAAAGGTGCAACAGACATGTGTCATTGACAGGGTCATTGATAGATGATATTTAGCGTCTCGGGGTCCGAAGATCCCGACCCGAGGGGGGAAACGTATCAAACATGTAAGGGGCAGTGTGTAGGTCCACTCCCGCCAGAAGGCACCAGAGAGCACCTAGTCAGACATGTAGAACATTCCAGAGTCCACGATTATCTTCAGTTATGTCACTGTGCAGAGGTCGCTCCAGCCGTCACCCATGACCCCCAGACCTTGTCAAACTTCTGAGGGCATTTACGGCCCATGTATGTCAGTTTGTAAAGAGGTAGTACTGAGTCAACCAAAGCGTGCCACTGAACCACCGTAGGGGGGGTCACCAACTTCCACTGGCGTAACAGTGTTTTCCTGGCGTAAAAACAGAGATAAAACAATTGCAGTCCAGCATGTGTTGACTGTGTCACACCCTCCGTGATACCCAGAAGGAGGACCTTAGGGTCTAGTGGCATCCGAAGTCCAGTAGCGGCGTTGATTTTCGCGTTGATAAAACGTTCCCGTCTCTCTCTGGCATTTCGGGCACTGGTCAGACTGAGTATGAAATATCCGGGCAAGCCGTTGGGGGGTGTAGTAGGCCCTATGTAGAAACTTCAGCTGGATAAATCTGTCTCTAGCAGAGATTACTGTCGGTAGGTAATGGGCCAGTGCGGACTCCCAGTCATCTTCCGAGAGGTCCGGGATGTCTACCTTCCAAGCTCGGTGAAGGGGGGTATCCCCTCCCGAGTCATCACATGTGAGCCGAAGGTAAGTGGAGGATACTATTCTATCAATCCCGCGGGAGATAAGGAACCTCTCTATCCTATGCGGTTCAACCGAAGTTGCCCTGGGAAACTGTGCCTGCGCTGCATGTTTCAGCTGCAGATACCTGAACAGCATCCATGAGGGGAGCCTAAATGTTTCACGTAGTTCTGGGAAAGAGAGCAGCGTCTCAGCAGGCATAATATGTTGAATTTTCACTATTCCGTATCTGGCCCAGACACTGGGGTTCGGGATAGATCTGAAATGTGGAAGTCTTGGGTTGCCCCATAGCGGGGCATGAGGTGAGATGGAGTCAGGTACCGCGGTAGCCGCAGTGACCCTCTCCCAGACCTGAATCGTGGTACGCATTGGAAGGGTAATCTGTGGAGCAGCTCTGGGCCCCCTATAGACTAAATTAGCAAGAGCTGAGTAGGAGCCCACAGCAGCAGCCTCAAGGTTCACCGCAGGATTGGACCTAGTCTGCTGGAACCACCACTGTACCGTGACTAAAACTGCCGCCCAAAAAAAAAAATTTTTTTTTTTTTCTTTTTTTAGCACGTAGGATTTAGGCTTTAATCCCCTGAGGAATTACTTATTCTTTGTATTCCCCTTGCACACTGAACTCTTTATTTTTACCTTACTATGTATTTCCCTTACTTACGAATATATCTCTCTCGCATATATTTTGATCGATTAAAATTCTTTTGATTGGTACTCGCCTCTCCGCCGGCTTCTGGGCCTTCAGGGAGTTCCGTCGGAGATCCGGTATTGTCACGGACACCAGCGGTGCTTGCAGTGTCCATCTGAAGGGCTCCTTAGCTGTGCCTTCATATCTGCATGTCGGCGGGACCTTATTATCTGCCACACGCAAGGGCTGTTACACTTCCCTCTATCACTTCCCTCTATCACTTCCTTCTATCAACCTTGGGATTTTACAACCATCCACTGGGAGTTGTGATAGTTCCCTTCATGGGACATCTACATGCCGACGGACTGATGTTAACCTCTCCTCATCTGGATTCAGCAGTGGTATCGTTGTAGACATTTTTATACCAGTATCATACTTGGCTACATATTTTTATGACTGCTTTTGGTACCGTTTGGTATTACTCGCACCATTTTTACAGTTTATGTAGCTACATCGATGTTATCTCCAGTGCAATATTTATTTTGTTACCTACTTAAGGATTATAATAGTTTTAATGCTATTCCCATCGAGGGCTGCCTTGTGTGTTTTTTGTATCCTGCTATCCATTTTTCCAGTTGTTAGCAGCTGCACTGGGAATCAGCCGGCAAGGAGATCAGCTAAAAGTAGTTGGATCTGTATGTGCGTTATAATTAATCGAAATTAGTCGATTAATCGATTAAAATAAAAAACGATTAATCGAACACAAAAATTTTGATCAGTAACAGCCCTAATATATATATATATATATATATATATTTTTTTTCTTAGCACGTAGGACTTTAGGTCCTAATTATTGGATGGAGAAGTATTTTTACCTCTATCCCCTTCGCACAATGTATATTTTATTGCCACCTCCTTTTTTTTTTTTATTATCTCTCTCTCCCTTCCACCTCTACCCTCTCCCCCTGGCTTCCCCTTAAAGCCTCAGGATTACACCATGATAAGCAACTTCATTTCTTCAAAGAATCCTACCCACCCCGATTAATACCTTAGGGAATGAGGAGTGGTAAAAGGGAGATATACATTTAGAGAAGTAAAACTCCCAGATAGGGGGGAATGTAATACAACTGATAGGTAGTATAGACAGTAGTAGGATAGTATAAAAGGGATTATCATTTTGAGACAATGTATATATGTGTGTGTATATGTATAATGTATATTTATTTGTTGTATAGTTTTTATGTATAATGTGCAATTACTTGTTGTACAGTTGGAAAATTATGTTTAATAAATACATTTTGGAAAAAATAAAACTGCCGCCCAGTAATATTTTTTAAAGGAGGGTAAGGCCAGTCCCCCCGAGGATAGAGGAAGCTGGAGCTTGCGCTGTGCTATTCTGGGAGCCCCCCCACCCCAAATAAATGAGGAGACTACGCTATCTAGCTTATAAAAGAAGGAGGCAGGGACAAGGACCGGAGTATTTCGGAATATGTAGAGCAATTTAGGGAGGAATACCATCTTCAATAGATTCACCCGTCCCACCGGAGTAAGGGGGAGAGTCTTCCAGGTCTGGCATTTTACAGTTAGGGCTTGTAGGACCGGGTATAAATTGTTGGTCAGGTAGTGATTCAGATCGTTGCTAATATCAATCCCGAGATACGGGAACTTAGTGACTCTACTCAGCGGTGTCAAGTCCACTGCAGGGGGGGGTAAGGTCAGACAGGCGGAATAAACTAGATTTGCCCCAGTTGATACGAACCCCAGAGAACCTACCGAACCTGTCAACGATCTTGAGGGCCGCCACCAGGGAGTGAGAGTCATCACCAAGATATAAAAGAGTGTCGTCAGCGTATAGCGACACCCTTTCAGTCAATGGTCCGACCTCCAGGCCCTTCACCTCGTGCGAAGCACGATAGCCATGGGCTCGATGGCCAAGGCAAAGAGCCCTGGGGACAGTGGGCAACCCTGCCACGTCCCCCTGCATAAACTGAATGGGGGTGAGATGTTACCACCAGTGCGCACCCTGGCCATAGGCGACTCATACAGCAGTCTGATCCAGTTAATAAACTTAGGGCCAAACCCAAATTTAGTCAACACTCGCCACAGGAAGTCCCACTCTACTGAGTCAAAGGCCTTCTCTGCGTCGAGTGAGGCCACCGCCCCATTAGTGTTCTGTTCGCGGAAGAGTGCTATGTTTGTGTGGAGCCTACGGACGTTTATGTCCGTACCTTTCCCTGGCATAAATCCCGTCTGATCCCCCATGTACCAGTGAAAGGATCACTGTGTTCAACCGATTGGCCAGGATCTTAGTCAGAATTTTGGCATCCACATTGAGCAAAGATATAGGCCGATAGGACGAACACAGCTCCGGGTCCTTCCCAGCTTTAGGTATCACCACAATCACCGCCTCCCTCATGGAGGTCGGAAGGCTCTGTCGTTCCAACGCTGCAGCGAGCGTGGTGTATGAATGAATGAAAAACTTATATAGCGCAGCACATGCGAAGTAAATCGCCTCTGGGCGCTTGTTGTTCCTGTCTCCTTTGAGATCAAAAGAGATGAGTCTTAATCTTTCTCCTGAAGACTAAGTAGTTCTCCTCCAGCCGAATGCTGGCTGGTAAGGCGTTCCATAGTCTGGGACCTTGGACAGCGAATCTCCTGTCTCCTTTGGACTTGTATCTGGCTTTCGGTATCTGAAGCCGATTTTGATTGGTGGATCGTAGAATACGATTGGGATTGTGAACTTTTAATTTTTCGCATAGATAATGGGGAGCATTCCCATGGATACATCTATGCGTTAGACAGAGAGCTTTAAAGGTGATTCTGTCTTTAACTGGTAGCCAGTGAAGGGATCTCAGTGAAGGTGAGATTGATTCCCAGGGTTTTTTCCCAGTCACAAGTCTGGCGGCCGTATTTTGAACGACTTGAAGACGAGCGATTTGGTACTTGGGGAGTCCGAGGTAAAGGGCATTTGCATAGTCCAGTCTGGAGTTTACAATCGCTCTCACCACGACCGCTATGTCTTTCTTGGGAATAAAAGGCGTGAGTCTGCGTAGTAGGCGCAGCAGATGGTGAGATCCGCTGACTACTGACCCTATTTGTGCGTTCATTGTCATGTCAGAGTCAAAGATGACCCCAAGACTTTTGACTTTGGCGCTAGGGGTGATGATTTTGCCCAGAATGGGCGGGGGGATCCAGGTTGTTGTTGATTGATTCCTACGCTTGGCGTGAAACAGAAGAAGTTCTGTTTTCGCTCCGTTGAGTTTGAGATAACTCTTTGTCATCCAGTCCTCTATCAAAGAGAGGCATGTCTCTAGGTTGAGGTGGTGATCCTTTTTATTGCAAATGCGGAAGTACAGTTGCGTGTCGTCTGCATAAGAGTGATATAGCAGTTTTTGGCTGCTGATGATTTCGAAAAGAGGACGCACATAGATGTTGAATAACATCGGCGACAGGGGAAATCCTTGAGGGACCCCGCACGATAATGTGCGTTGTTCAGAAGTGAAGGGTCCTAGCTTCACTATTTGCGATCGGTTTTCCAAAAAAGAGGAGAACCAGGATAGATCGCTTTCTGCGACTTTGGCTATTTTAGCCAGCCGAGTCAATAACAGCTTGTGATCAACTGTATCAAAGGCTGCGCTTAGGTCCAGCAGAACCAGAAGAGAAGATTCTCCTTCGTCTGCGGCCTCGAGAACCTCATCCCATATCTTAAGCAATGCTGTTTCCGTCCCGTGTCCGGGACGGAATCCTGATTGAAATGGGTCGAGTAAGTTGTGGGTATCTAGATGCTGTTGCAGCTGCTGTACCACTGCTTTCTCCATTACCTTGGAGAAAACATTTAGGCCTGTTATGGGGCGCCAGTTAAGTGGATCCTTAGGATCCAGGGTGGCTTTCTTCAAGATAGGTTGAATGAAGCCCTCCCTCAGCTGGGAGGGCATTATGCCCTCCCTGAAGGATTGGTTGATAAGCTGCGTGACAGGAGGTGCCAGGATGTCGGCGCATTCCTTCAGCAGTTTGGTGGGGATAATATCATTTGGCGCAGTGCTGTTGCGCAGAGTGCCGATGATATTTTTAGTGGTCTGAATGGAGATGGGTTCCAGCGTGAACTCACCTAACTGTGGTGAATTGCTGCCGGTGCTGTGTAAATGACTACGGGGGGGGGGGGCTGGGAGAGAAATTGTTTTGCTGAATGCTTTGCCGGATTGCTTCAATTTTGTTAATGAAGCAATCCGCTAACTCATCGCAAAATTCTTGTGTATCCAAGTTGGGGGCTTCAAGACATCCTGGATTCATGGTCTGAGTGACCAGCTTGAAGAGTTCGCGGGGGCGATTTAGGGCACCGTTGATAGCCTCAGAAAAATAGTTTTTCTTGGCTTCGAAGATTTGCTTGTAGTATTTTCTGGTTATTGCCTTGTAGATCGAGAGGTTCTCATCTGAAGAGCTTCTTTTCCAGGCTGCTTCTGCCCTTCTGCGCTCTTGCTTCAGTAACGCCAGCTGGTTGTTGAACCAGCCGGAGTTATTTTTCCTGATCTGGGTCTTTCGTTTCGGCGCTATCAAGTCAGCTGACTGCAATAGTGCTGTGTTTATGGCCTCCAGTGTTTCTTCCGCTGTTTGGTGCGGCTGAATTGTGTTTATTTTTTCCCCTAACGTGGCTTTGAAGAGTTCCGAGTGGAGCTTCTTCTGACATCTGGTCCAGTGTGTTGTCACTGGATTTGATGTTTTTGTTAAGGGGGGGAATTCGGAAATAATGAATTTAATTGCATGGTGATCTGTCCATGGCAATGGTTCATTTTCCAGGATTTTTATTTCCAGATCTTGCCTGAAAATAAGATCAAGCGTATGACCTGAAGCATGTGTGGGCCCACATACTAGTTGCTGAAGCCCTAATCCTTCCAGGTGGTCGATGCAGGCGTCGGCAATGGGGTCTTGCGGGGAGTTGGCCCAGAGGTTGAAGTCCCCGAGCAGCAAAAGGTGTTTGCTGTTCAGGGTATAAGTGGAGACAAAGTCCGTCAAAGATGGGAGCAGCTGCGACTTGGGGCCGGGTGGCCTATAGCAGAGTAGAATCCGGACGGTCTCCTGGCCGTTTACTTGCAGTTGAAGAGTAAGGGTTTCCATGAATGGAAGAGGGTTTTGGAGGCTTGGTTTTGTGATCGCAAGACGCGTCTTATGGATCACCGCCAGTCCTCCTCCTCTTTGCCCTATTCTGTTTTCCGTTATAATACGGTAGTTTTCTGGCACCAATTCTCCTAGAATGGTGTTACAGTCGGCTGTGAGCCAGCTCTCTGTAATAAAGAGGCAGTCTAAGTCATGTTGCAATAAGAAATCATGGATTTCTAATCGGTGTTTTACTGCCGATCTAGTGTTGATCAAAGCACATGATATGTGCTTAGGCTGGGGTAAATTGCTGCGATTTCTGGCAGTCGATCGTCGATCGATCCTCAAAAGTCGCAGATTTCTTAGGGCTTTTTTGGTGGCGGCCGGCAGAATTGCGGCAAATCGACCCAGATCCCAAATGTTCTCCGTCGAGTATTGCCGCTTAACCATGGCCGCCGTGGAACCAAGGGCGGGGGGGTGGATTCACAAGGATAACTGAATCCTCTGAACCTGGCTTGGTCCAGAGGAAGGCAAAAAAAAACCTGACCACGCTGCGCCAATAAGCTGTGGTAGGGAAAAAAATTCCTTCCTGACCCCTAAAGAGGCGATCGGGTTAAGCCCTGGATCAAGTTATAATGAATTTGAGAGGGATGGGGCAGGGTGGAGCAAGATGGCCGTCGACCTGGCAGCAGGATCCAGGCTGGGGGGTACCAGGCTGAGTGGCGCCTGGGGGGCTAGGAGTGATGATCGGAGGGCAAGGGGGCTCTACTGGGGTGGGGGGGGCTTTGTGGCCCGATTAATGAAATAGTGCCGACTGTTGGGGGGTGTAGAAGTGGGGGCCTATCACCTCGGGACCAGGGGTCTTGCCCGCCTGCAGAGATTTAATAGCCCCCTGGACCCCCTTCAATGTGATGGGAGCTTCAAGCGTTCGGCTAGCCGTGGAAGTTATGGAGGGAAAGTCCAGAGAATGCAAGAACGTGTCTAAATCATCCAGGGTATATGATGCCCTGGACGTGTAGAGTTCTCGGTAATAATGCTCAAATCTGGCATTGATCAAGACAGGGTCCGAAATTAAGGTACCGTTCTCATTTTTTATATTTGCTATACATGAGTTGCCCGACCGCTCAGTTGCCAACCAGGCCAGCATCCTACCCGCTCGTTCCCCCTGCTCAAATATTCTGAGCGAGAAGGAAACGACGGCAGGAGGCAGCACGGATGAGTGCCAACTCTCTTTAGGCGGTAAGCATGTCAGCGTGCGAGGCCTGGTCAGGTGAGTCTGCGTATCTATTCTCTAATCTCATAGCCCGTCTTTCGGCCTCTGACAGCTCCATCCTAGACTCCTTCCTTACCTTGGAGATATTATATTGATACCTGCCTCTGGCATAGGCTTTAAAAACGTCCCAAACCACCCCGGGGGAAGCCGAATGATCGTTGTGGGTCCAGTAGTCCCCAAGCTCCGAGAGCATTAACGGCTCTAGTCTGTCATCCGTGATCCAATATCTGGAAAGTCTCCACAGACCCAACGCGGCGGTCGAGTCCGTGGAGAGGTCCAACATAACGGGAGCATGGTCCGATATTCCCCGCGGCAAATGAGACACCGCCACCGCCCTGGACAGGAGAGGGTCGGTAACATAGATTAAGTCTATACGGGACATTGTCGCATGAGTCGCAGAGTGACATGTAAAGTGTTTGTCATACGGGTATTTCCACCTCCACACATCGCTCAGACCGTAAACCTCCGCCCACCGAGACGAGACAGTGTCGAGTCAGTCGACTGGTCAGGGTTCAGTCTGTCAACATTGGGTCTGGGGGCCATATTAAAGTCGCCCGCCCAGATTACATAAGTTGAGGGGTAGTCCGCAACAACAGTCTGTATCTTACGCAGCACTGTCATACCTGTCGAGGGGGGCAGGTATAAACCAACAATTACAACTTCAAGTCTATCACAAAGAGCATGGATAATGACATATTGGCCATCCGGGTCCAGACGGAGGTCCAAGAGAACGAATGGGAGCGCCTTATGAATCAATACACTAACCCCACGGGAATGAGAAGAATGGGTGGAGTGAAAATAAGATCCCACCCAGGGTTTTTTAAGAGAGAGGACTCTGGACCCAGTGAGGTGGGTCTCCTGGAGTATACATATGTGTGGGTGGTACTTCCTCAAGTAGGAGAAGACCAGGGATCTTTTAAATTTGGAGTTTAACCCATGCACATTCCAGGATAGTACTCTCAAGGGGGCCATAGAAACAAGGGGAAAATAGGCAGTGCTCCATCGTCATCCGGACCCCCGCCCAGCCCCGCGGGCAGGTGGCACAGACACATTCCATCCAGCAGCCACCCCATACTCATCAGAAATAATAGGAAAAAGTAGGACACGTAATCATACTTAGCAGTAAATAAACCAAAGCCGTACCAATAACAGAAAAAAATTAAATCTAACAAACCTCACCCCCCCACGCAACCTCTAAAACTCGGGCGCATTTGATAACCCGAACAATGCAAGACTATTAGTCTCTGGGAGGCAATGCACCAACAGGGCGCCTAGGAGGTCCAATAGAGAATGCTCTCTAGATGAACCAGCATCCTTGCCACCCACTCCGTCAAAGAAGTAAGAAAAAAAAAAAATTCGATAAACAGTTGAAATCAACGTTTTCCCTGCGAGGGAAGCCATTCACCCAGACAATACTGGGGGCACATTCTTGTAGCGGTGAACGCCAACGGTGTAGAACCAAGCAAAAGAAGAAAAAAATAACAATATAATATAAAAAAACACAAAACAAAAAACAACCAAAATTGCTTCCCCAAACGAATGTGAGAAAAACCCCCGTCTCCCGATCCAGAGGGCAGCAACCGCCAGAGCAGCTACATCCCCGGCCGTCCACCATATGCACAGGAGAGTCTCCAGTCAGTGTCTCGAGGGCAGAGGGAGCACTTAGTGTCATACGGCAGCCAGTATCAGGTGGAATGCCATGGGGGACATCACGTCCATTGCCAACAATAGGGACAGGGGCAGCAGCTCCCACCTGAGGAAAAATGGGGGGCAACCTGAGACAGGGCACCAGGGAGGCAGAGAGCACATACCAGGAAAGGGGGCCCGATCAGCAACCAAGCAAAAAAAGGAAAGGAGGGGAAAGAAGTTTTTTTTAAAGGCACAACGGTCCCTGTGTCAGGAGTTCAGTGGCACGGGAGGGTCTCCAACCAGGCGGCCGCCTCATCAGGGACAGTAAAGAAGCGATGGGTCTCCCCGTCCTGGACCCAGAGCCGGGCGGGGAACAGCATACTGTACTTGAGACCTCTTTGGCGCAGAGCCTGCTTCACTTGATCGAATGAATTTCGTTGTTTCTGCGTCTCCACGGAGAAGTCAGGGAAGATCATTAGGCGAGCCCCTTCAAAGCGCAGGGCCTCAATCTTCCTGCTCTCTCGCAGCACCGCATCTCGATCTCGAAAATTCAGAAGGCGAAGGATGAACGTGCGCGGGGGGGCTCGGGGGGGGACCTCGGGCAGCCGGCATCCTGTGAGCTCGCTCCACAGTAAAGTATGGGGAGAAGGCAGCCTGGGGGAGCAACTGGTGGAGGAGGCGCTCAGTGAAAGCAGTGGGGTCAGGATCTTCCGCTCGTTCAGGGAGGCCGATGATACGAAGATTGTTTCTCCGGTTACGGTTCTCCGCGTCTTACGCACGGTGTTCAAGGGCTCTAACCTTGGTAGTAAGGATGCGGAGAGAGGAGGCATGATCCCCGAGCACCTCCTCCGTGTCCCCTACCCTGCGTGCCACCCCTGTTTCTAGAGTGTTGGAGAACATTCTAGAAGATAGTGGGCGGAATCTAGGAGGGGTGGCCTTGAATATTTAGGGGGTTTTAGCCAATCCCCAGAAGTGGTCCTGGCAGGGGACTAAGGATCCCTAAAATAGGAATAAGCCATGCCAGTCAGAGAGTTGGGTGGAAGATGGAGAAGCAGTGCTGAGGGGAGTCTGTCAGTGGCCCTAAGGGACCCCTGCTGGGGAGGGGTTTTACTCCAGACTGGAGTAAATAATTGCGGGTTGCATTCATACCATTCAATGTAATCAAAACAATAAAATTGATGAAAAAGTTAATGCTGGTTCTAACATAAAGGTGTAAGAACACAGAACATCGCAATTCGTGTATGGGGCTGTGTAGCTGTAGACTGGTAAGGGCTCATGATGATCCGTGTTCATAGCCAAAATTGCCTACAATGGGCTCATAAGCATCAGACCTGAACCATGGAGCAATGGAAGAAGTTGACCTGGTCTAAAGAATTCAAAAATAATTTGAGTAACACAACAAAAAGTTTGAGGTTTTTCACTTGGCCTCCAAATTTTGCAGCTCTCAAGTCAATGGAGGATCTGTGGGATGTGCTGGGAAAAGAAGTCCCCACACAGCAACTTACAGGGCTTAAAATCTGCTACTAAAAGCTTGGTGCCAGATACCACAGCCTACCTTCAGAGGTCTAGTGGAGTATAGAGATCAATGACAGGTTATATATGGCTGATATACGGACTATATTACCAAAAGTATTGAGACACCTGCCTTTACACACGCACATAAACTTTAATGGCATCCCAGTCTTAGTCCCGATGGGGTTCAATATTAAGTTGGCCCACCCTTTGCAGCTACAACAGTTTCCACTCTTCTGGTAAGGCTGTCTTCAAGGTTTAGGAGTGTGTCTATGGGAATTCCAGAAGCGCATTTATGTGGTCAGGCACTGATGTGGCTCAGAACGCCTTGCTTGCAGTCTCCACTCCACCACTGGTTCAAATCATTTGGTGGTGGGGGGTTGTTTTTTGGGGTTTGGGCTTAGCCTATTAGTTTGAGTGAAGAGAAAATGTAAGGTGTCAGCATACCAAGACATTTTGGACAATTTCATGCTCCCAACTGGGGATAAGCTCGGGCGTGTTCTCACACTCCACGTGCAGAGCCCGCCAGGAAGTCGACACTGTGCTGCACTAATCACAGGCAGAGAGACATTTCCCGATCTCTGCAGCAGTGCATCGGGACAATGTCTCCCTGTCTGTAATTAGCGCAGCGCCGTGCCGACTTCCTGGTGGGCCCTGTACGTTGAGTGTGCAAACACGCTGGAGCTTATCCCTACTGATCCCTACAGTTTGGGGATTGCCCCTTCCTGTTCCAAAATGACTGCACACCAGTGCACAAAGAGTCCATAAAGACATGGATGAGCGAGTTTGGGGTGGATTAACTTGACTGGCCTGCACAGAATCTTGACCTCAACCAGACAGAACACCTTTGGGGTGAATTAGAGCGGAGACTGCGAGCCAGGCCTTTTTGTCCACATCAGTCACAAATGCGCTGGAATTCCCATAGACACACTCCTGAACTTTGTGGACGGCCTTCCCAGAAGAGTTGAAGCTGTTATAGAGTCAATGTTGAACTCTATAGACTAAGACTGGGATGCCATTAAAGTTCATGTTCGTGTAAAGGCAGGTGTTCCAATACTTTTGGTAATATAGTTTATATATATATATATATATATATATATACAGCCCTCAAAATTTACTCTCGCCTGCTCGCAAAATGCGAGTACATTTTGAGGGCAGGCGAGTGTGGGCTGCCTGGGAGCAGGGGAGGCGAGCAAGGAGAGGAGAGTCCCTGCTGCCGCTGCTGTTTCTGCCGCCGCCTCCGCCGCTGTCTGGTCCCCTCCACACTATTGCAAACAACCTTTGCTGGGTAGGAGACGAGCCGTCGAGTTGTTCAAACCGCGGGGAACATGCCAGCTTTCCATTCAATATCTGCGTTCTTTCCCGCCGACGCCATGCGTGTCATACAGCCCCTCCCCCTTGTCCGGGAAACTTTGATAGACAGATCACCCATCTCATCCATTGGATGGGCGATCTGTCTATCAAAGTTTCCTGGACAAGGGGGGAGGGGCTTATGAGGCGCACGGCGTCGGCGGGAAAGAACGCAGCTATTGAATGGAAAGCTGTCATGTTCCCTGCGGTTTGAACAACGCGGCGGCTCCTCTCCTACCCAGCAAAGGTTGGCTACAATAGTGTGGAGGTGGGGGGGGAGACGGCTCTGGCTGCTGCAATAGTGTGGAGAGGGGGGGGGGACTCTGGCTGCAATAGTCTGGGGGGGGGACTCTGGCTGCAATAGTCTGGGGGGGGGACTCTGGCTGCAATAGTCTGGGGGGGGGACTCTGGCTGCAATAGTCTGGGGGGGGGACTCTGGCTGCAATAGTCTGGGGGGGGACTCTGGCTGCAATAGTCTGGGGGGGGACTCTGGCTGCAATAGTCTGGGGGGGGACTCTGGCTGCAATAGTCTGGGGGGGGACACTGGCTGCAATAGTCTGGGGGGGGACACTGGCTGCAATAGTCTGGGGGGGGACACTGGCTGCAATAGTCTGGGGGGGACACTGGCTGCAATAGTCTGGGGGGGGGACTCTGGCTGCAATAGTCTGGGGGGGGGGACTCTGGCTGCAATAGTCTGGGGGGGGGGACTCTGGCTGCAATAGTCTGGGGGGGGGACTCTGGCTGCAATAGTCTGGGGGGGGGACTCTGGCTGCAATAGTCTGGGGGGGGGACTCTGGCTGCAATAGTCTGGGGGGGGGACTCTGGCTGCAATAGTCTGGGGGGGGGACTCTGGCTGCAATAGTCTGGGGGGGACTCTGGCTGCAATAGTCTGGGGGGGGGACTCTGGCTGCAATAGTCTGGGGGGGGGACTCTGGCTGCAATAGTCTGGGGGGGGGGGGACTCTGGCTGCAATAGTCTGGGGGGGGGGGGACTCTGGCTGCAATAGTCTGGGGGGGGGGGGGACTCTGGCTGCAATAGTCTGGGGGGGGGGGACTCTGGCTGCAATAGTCTGGGGGGGGGACTCTGGCTGCAATAATCTGGGGGGGGGGACTCTGGCTGCAATAGTCTGGGGGGGGATCTGGGCAATAGTCTGGGGGGGGGACTCTGGCTGCAATAGTCTGGGGGGGGGGGCTGCAATAGTCTGGGGGGGGGACTCTGGCTGCAATAGTCTGGGGGGGGGGACTCTGGCTGCAATAGTCTGGGGGGGGGACTCTGGCTGCAATAGTCTGGGGGGGGGGACTCTGGCTGCAATAGTCTGGGGGGGGGACTCTGGCTGCAATAGTCTGGGGGGGGGACTCTGGCTGCAATAGTCTGGGGGGGGGACTCTGGCTGCAATAGTCTGGGGGGGGGACTCTGGCTGCAATAGTCTGGGGGGGGGGACTCTGGCTGCAATAGTCTGGGGGGGGGACTCTGGCTGCAATAGTCTGGGGGGGGACTCTGGCTGCAATAGTCTGGGGGGGGGACTCTGGCTGCAATAGTCTGGGGGGGGACTCTGGCTGCAATAGTCTGGGGGGGGACTGGCTGCAATAGTCTGGGGGGGGACTCTGGCTGCAATAGTCTGGGGGGGGGACTGGCTGCAATAGTCTGGGGGGGGGACTCTGGCTGCAATAGTCTGGGGGGGGGGGGACTCTGGCTGCAATAGTCTGGGGGGGGGACTCTGGCTGCAATAGTCTGGGGGGGGACTCTGGCTGCAATAGTCTGGGGGGGGGACTCTGGCTGCAATAGTCTGGGGGGGGGACTCTGGCTGCAATAGTCTGGGGGGGGACTCTGGCTGCAATAGTCTGGGGGGGGGACTCTGGCTGCAATAGTCTGGGGGGGGACTCTGGCTGCAATAGTCTGGGGGGGGGACTCTGGCTGCAATAGTCTGGGGGGGGGGACTCTGGCTGCAATAGTCTGGGGGGGGGGCTGCAATAGTCTGGGGGGGGGACTCTGGCTGCAATAGTCTGGGGGGGGGGACTCTGGCTGCAATAGTCTGGGGGGGGGACTCTGGCTGCAATAGTCTGGGGGGGGGACTCTGGCTGCAATAGTCTGGGGGGGGGGACTGGCTGCAATAGTCTGGGGGGGGGGGACTCTGGCTGCAATAGTCTGGGGGGGGGCTGCAATAGTCTCTGGCTGCAATAGTCTGGGGGGGGGGGACTCTGGCTGCAATAGTCTGGGGGGGGGGACTCTGGCTGCAATAGTCTGGGGGGGGGACTCTGGCTGCAATAGTCTGGGGGGGGGGACTCTGGCTGCAATAGTCTGGGGGGGGGACTCTGGCTGCAATAGTCTGGGGGGGGGGACTCTGGCTGCAATAGTCTGGGGGGGGGACTCTGGCTGCAATAGTCTGGGGGGGGGACTCTGGCTGCAATAGTCTGGGGGGGGGGACTCTGGCTGCAATAGTCTGGGGGGGGGGACTCTGGCTGCAATAGTCTGGGGGGGGGGACTCTGGCTGCAATAGTCTGGGGGGGGACTCTGGCTGCAATAGTCTGGGGGGGGGGGACTCTGGCTGCAATAGTCTGGGGGGGGGGGACTCTGGCTGCAATAGTCTGGGGGGGGGACTCTGGCTGCAATAGTCTGGGGGGGGGGACTCTGGCTCCAATAGTCTGGGGGGGGGGGACTCTGGCTCCAATAGTCTGGGGGGGGGGACTCTGGCTCCAATAGTCTGGGGGGGGGGGACTCTGGCTCCAATAGTCTGGGGGGGGGGACTCTGGCTCCAATAGTCTGGGGGGGGGGACTCTGGCTCCAATAGTCTGGGGGGGGGACTCTGGCTCCAATAGTCTGGGGGGGGACTCTGGCTCCAATAGTCTGGGGGGGGGGACTCTGGCTCCAATAGTCTGGGGGGGGGGACTCTGGCTGCAATAGTCTGGGGGGGGACTCTGGCTGCAATAGTCTGGGGGGGACTCTGGCTGCAATAGTCTGGGGGGGGACTCTGGCTGCAATAGTCTGGGGGGGGACTCTGGCTGCAATAGTCTGGGGGGGGACTCTGGCTGCAATAGTCTGGGGGGGACTCTGGCTGCAATAGTCTGGGGGGGGGACTCTGGCTGCAATAGTCTGGGGAGGGACTCTGGCTGCAATAGTCTGGGGGGGGGACTCTGGCTGCAATAGTCTGGGGGGGGACTCTGGCTGCAATAGTCTGGGGGGGGACTCTGGCTGCAATAGTCTGGGGGGGGACTCTGGCTGCAATAGTCTGGGGGGGGACTCTGGCTGCAATAGTCTGGGGGGGGACTCTGGCTGCAATAGTCTGGGGGGGGACTCTGGCTGCAATAGTCTGGGGGGGGACTCTGGCTGCAATAGTCTGGGGGGGGACTCTGGCTGCAATAGTCTGGGGGGGGACTCTGGCTGCAATAGTCTGGGGAGGGACTCTGGCTGCAATAGTCTGGGGGGGGACTCTGGCTGCAAAGTGGGGGACATTTTGCTGCCCTGGGGACACATGCTGCATTGGTAGACATGGGCAGGCTGCATTTTTGGGCACTGATGAAGTTGTTGTTAATATTTATTTTTATAGGTTAGTTCTGCATAAAACATTTAAGTGTCATTTCATGAGATTTATGAGGGCGTGTCTAGGGGCAGGATTAGGGGGCGGGCATGGTAGGGGTTGGATGGGGCAACTGGTGGCGAGTACGCCTTGAGGCCTGGCTAGTAGCTCAGGACTTGAAATTTTGAGGCCTGTATATATATTTATATATATATATATATATATATATATATATATATACAGGGCCGCCATCAGGAATTATGAGGCCCCTTACACAGCTTCAGGCATGGGCCCCCTGAAGAACCGGGGGGGGAGGTGCTGCCGCCTGAAATTGAGAGGCGGGGGGGGGGGCTGCTGCGAATTGAGAAGAGGGGGGGCCTTTACAAAAAAAGAAGAAATAAAGGGGGTAGCCATCCGCGGCCCTGGGGACCTCTGGGCCCTTTATTAAAAAGAAAAAAGAGAGAAAAAAAAAATATATATATATATATATATATATATATATTTTTTTTTAAAAAGGGTGGTTAATATCTAGGGCCCTGGGACCTCTGGGCCCTTTAATATATATATATATCCCCCCTTTTTTCATAAAAAAAAAAGAAAGAAAAAAAAAGGGGGGGGGGTCATCTGGGGCCCTGGGAATCTCCAGGCCCCTGGGGACCTCCAGACCCCTAAAAAAAATTAAAAAAATGAATATATTAAAAATATATATTTTTATAAAAAATATATAAATAAAGAGGGGGTTGCCATCTGGGGCCCTGGGGGCCTCCGGACCCCTAAATAATAATACAAGAAAAAAAATTGTTCCTTTAATAAAAAATAAAAATATATTAAAAAATATATATTTTTTAAAAAAAATAAAGAAAAAAAGAGGGGGTTGCCATCTGGGGCCCTGGGGACCTCCGGACCCCTAAAAAACAAAACAAAAAAAATCATTTTTTTTAGGGGGTTGCCATCCGGGCCCCTGGGGACCCCCGGGCCTCTTACAGGTGTAATGCCTGTACCCCCCTGATGGCGGCCCTGTATATATATATATATATATATATATATATATATATATATATTCAGCTAAAAAAATATAAACAATAACATTTTAATGTTTAGCTCTAAACTAAATGAGCACAACCATATCTGCTTTCCAGATGAATAAAGAAAATATTTTACTTGTAAAAAAAAGAAAACTTCTTTGCAGGCTTCTAAGGACAGACTGTTATTTGAAGTTGGCAAGTTAGCAGAGAAAATAGTTCACACTGTATTTATATATAGCAAAATGTCACTAAAGTTCTCAGAGTCTGCATTTGTCATGTCAGTCATTAGATATTTTCTATCCACCTTAACATCTCTTCAGTCATGCACCTGTGTTCATTAAATGAACAATCAGTCTCTTTTTTTTTTTTTACATTTGCACCTTTCTCATAGACAGCACTCAAACACAAAGCGGATAAGAACTGTGAGCTCACCCTTACATTTCATCTGAATGAAATCCAGCTGGTGAATGGCCTGCAACAAAGGCTCGCTGTCCAATGTGAGGTCAAATTCAGGAGAGACCTTGGGTTCCAGAGCACCTTTTACCCACTGTTCTTGAGAGCCTTGTACTCGTTTTATCAAAGCATCTGAAATCTGTAGCAGAAAAAAAAAAAGACAACATAGGATGGAATCATAAGCCACAAAATCCTGTACCTAACATGGTCTGCCTGATTTTACATGTGCATTTTAGAAAACATGGCAAAGTTAGCAACCTACCTGATGGGTCACATATCAGTAATTCAACAATTTTAAATACAGTGATTTAAAGAGACCCAGGCATTAAAAAATAAATAAAAATGCTGGAGGCATACATATCTGCAGCAGCTTCTACTACCCTGCTGTTTTGGTCAACTTGCCCTTTAACTTCTACAATCTTACTAGCCTACTTTGAGGTTGGTTCAGTGTCACTTTAACCACTTCAATACCAGGCATTTCCACCCCCTGCCTGCCCAGGCCAAGGCCAATTTTCAGCTTTCAGCACCGTCAAGCTTTGAATGACATTTGCGCGGTCATGCGACGTGGCTCCCAAACAAAATTGACGTCCTTTTTTTCCCCATAAATAGAGATTTCTTTTGGTGGTATTTGATCACCTCTGCGCTATAAACAAAAAAAGACCGCCAATTTTGAAAGAAACACAATACTTTTAACGTTTTGCTATAATAAATATCCCAATTTTTTTCTCAGTTTAGGCTGATATGTATTCTTCTACATATTTTTGTTAAAAAAAAAAAAATCGCAATAAGCGTTTAGTGATTGGTTTGCGCAAAAGTTATAGCATCTACAAACTAGGGGATAGATTTATGACTTCTTTTTTTTTTACTAGTAATGGCGGCTATCTTCGATTCAGGACTACAATATTGCGGCGGACAGATCGGACACTTTTGACACTATTTTGGGACCATTCACATTTATATAGCGAACAGTGCTATAAATATGGGGTTAATGTGTTCCCTAGGAAGTGATTCTTACTGTGGGGGGAGGGGACTGACTAGGGGAGGTGACCGATCTGTGTACCTATGTACAAGGGGGACACACCATCGGTCTCCTCTCCCTGACAGGACGTGGATCTCTTTGTTTACACACAGAGATCCACATCCCTGGCTCTGTAAATGCCGATCACGGGTAATTGGCGGACATCGCGGCCACCAGGCACGCGCATCGGCACCCGCGTGACGTGGTGGGCATGGATTCTTCTCGATGTGCGCCCGCGGCGGCGCACAGGGACCTAGCAAATATCCTCCCGGCAATTGAGCGCCGCGCTGTCTTTTGTCTATAGAGCAGGCACGAAGAGGTTAAGGGCTAGTTTACACTTGTATCAAAACATGGCTTCGGACGCTTTGATAAAGCTCTCTGAACACCAGTCAAAGCTCCTGTCACTAAATAAAATGGTTAGCTTACAGTACTGTTTACAACTTGCTATAAAAATAAAAGCCCAGGAAGACACAGGGGGAGTTTGAGAGAGACATTGCAGCAGGACGGAGTGTCTGTGAATCTGTGCCGAGCTGTACTGTTCCGGACCTGACCGGGTTGAGCCGAGGTGTGCAGTACAGCTGAGGAAGCTGAGAAGGAGACTGTTAAGCCGAATTCTGAGCATTGAGGGAGACCCTTCATCTGCAGGAGTGCGCCGCCACCGCCATAATCACATCTTCAGGAAAAGGGGGCCCCCCACTACAAGACAACTGATGCTTCTCTGGATTGCTACAGAGAGATTGGATGACATAGTCACTGACCCATGCTTCACTGCTATAAATTACAGTTATCTCCTGTTGCCAGCTCGGTCTGTCTAGGCCAGGGGTGGGCAACTTCGGCCCTCCAGCTGTGGTGAAACTACAAGTCCCATGAGACATTGCAGGACCCTGACATTTACAGACATGACTCCTAAAAGCTGAGGCATGATGGGATTTGTAGTTTCATCACAGCTGGAGGGCCGAGGTTGCCCACCCCTGGTCTAGGCTATGAACATTCCTTAAAGTTATTATAAAGGAAATAATTAAAATAAAATAACAAACACCTCAATACTTACCTGCTCTTCCCTTGCACAGGGTAGCCCCAAATCTCCTCTTCTGCAATGCCCTTGCACAGAGTAGCCCCAAACCTCCTTTTCTTGGGTCCCCCCGCCGGTGCTCCTGTCCCCTCCTCTCTGCTTAGTGCCCTTATGGGAAACCTCTTCTGACACGGAAAGTAGGACTCTGCCCTGCCCCCCTTCCATCACTAGGTTTGACTGTTTGACTGACAGCAGCGGGAGCCAAAACCGATGCCTAAACATTTTTTATACTATTGCAAGGAATGCATTAAGGTAAAACATGTTGAGGGTTTAGAACCACTTTAACATTGACCCTTATCAGAGATAAACATCCCATTGCCTTTTATAGATGCAAGCGGTTGTTTGTTTGCTATTGCGGCTAATGCCCGCAGGTTGCTGAATTAAGCCAACACTTTGCTCCCTGCTTGGCAGATCTTTTCTTTAACTGCATATCTTCTGGCCCAGGCCAATAAAAGGTTGCCTCTGCTGCCTAGGTTCAACTTCATCTCCTATAGTGAACTGTGCCAACAACTTCATCTCTTACATGGCGATAACTTTGTCTCTTAAAGGGCGCTGTCCCATCTATTCCACATCTCAAAGAGACAGAACCTTAAAATGCACACCAACGCAAGGGTCCCAACTAAGGCAGCAAAAGTCTCAATATTTAGACTGTTTTCATACCTAGGGTATATTCTTTCAGCAATACTGCAGGAGGTCGAAGGCCGCGTACACACGGCAGAGAACCTCGACGGGCAGAACACATCATTCCGCCCGTCAAGGTTCTCTGCCGGCCGTCGAAATCGGCGACCCGCCCGTCGGGAATGGCAACCAGCCATTCATCCAGGCGGGCCGTCGAGCAAAAAGTGAGCGTGCTCTCTTTTCGCTCGACGGGATTCCCGACGGGCGGGGCGAGCGCTCTGTGTACACACAGCCGAGGTCCTCGCTGGAATGCAGCTTCCAGCGAGGTTCTCGCTGGTTTCCAGCGAGAACCTCGGTCGTGTGTACGCCGCCTAACAGATTTCAGGCTCAAACCTGGCCTCGCCTGACTGAGGGCCTACAAGTGAGCAAAACTGTTGTTACCTTTCTATTCATATATGTCTCACTTGAAGAGTGATCTTCCAGTCATAGAGGGCTATTTGTTATGGTCTTGGTCATGCAGGGCATAAATGACCACACTTTAAAGGATATTTGACTGTACTGTATTGTTACTGTGTTAACTCGCTGTGTTTAATGGCTAACATCTAAACTGTTGCATTGTCTTACCATTCTATTGTTACCAATAAAACCTGTTTATTTTATCAAAACTAATGTGTATACTTCTTGTGTGACTGTCAGAAGACCCCTTGTTAAGGTAATCTGCTGGTGTCAGCAGGGGTGGGGCTCCACTTAGGTCAAAGGAAAGAGCAGAGGACCCAAATCTATCAATGGCTCCTTTGGGGTAGCGCTACAGTTACTATGCACAGCTGCACCCCGAAGTGTGTTACTGGCTTGATCATCAGTAGAAAATAAAGGAAAAGGCCTAAAGAAAAGCAAAAAGAATGCAGTTACCACATTTAAACATTGGTAAGCTGCAATGTAGTACTTTGGGGCTTAATACTGCTCTAAATGCCAAAGCAGCTTAGTGAAATCAGCTAATTGACAGAGGCAGGGAAAGTAAAAAAACCTGCAGACACACAACAGTTATCCGTTTAACACTGTGCATATACTGTATATATTAAAGCATAACTCCACTTCAGTGGAGAAAAAAAAAACATTCCCCTTTGGGTGATCTATGTACATGGATTTTAAGAAATGTTGCAGACTCCTACCTACCCAGTGCTAGGACAAGGTCATTTGGTGCCCAGGGCGAAGGAGGCAAACTGCGCCCCCCCCCCAATTATCGTCGCCATTCAACGTCACTGTTGTGACTATCTGTGCCTCTCTGAGCATATATTCCCCCACACCTTTACAGTGCACTCCTCTCTGCACAAGCTCAGGCTTTGGCAATCCCTCACCTCTTCTGACGGCCACCGGTCTCTATGGAGCGGAATTGTGCTTAAGGGCTCGAGGGCAGCAGCAGTGGTACACACAAATCCCCCCAGATCTCCTCCATGTACAAATTCCTCCAGTTCCCCCCTCTGCACAAATCCCCCCCAGATCTCCTCCATGTAAAAATCCCTCCAGATCCCCCCCTCTGCACAAATCCCCCCCAGATCTCCTCATGTAGAAATCCCTCCAGATCCCCCCTCTGCACAAATCCCTCCAGATCTCCTTTATGTACAAATCCCTCCAGATCCCCCCTCTGCACAAATCCCTCCAGATCTCCTCCATGTACAAATCCCTCCAGATCCCCCCTCTGCACAATCCCCCCCAGATCTCCTTCATGTACAAATCCCTCCAGATCCCCCTCTGCACAAATCCCCCCAGATCTCCCCCATGTACAAATCCCTCCAGATCCCCCTCTGCACAAATCCCCCCCAGATCTCCTCCATGTACAAATCCCTCCAGATCCCCCTCTGCACAAATCCCCCCAGATCTCCTCCATGTACAAATCCCCCCCAGATCTCATCCATGTACAAATCCCTCCAGACCCCCCTCTGCACAAATCCCCCCCAGATCTCCTCCATGTACCAATCACTCCAGATCCCCCCTCTGCACAACCCCCCCCAGATCTCCTCCATGTACAAATCCCTCCAGATCCCCCCTCTGCACAAATCCCTCCAGATCTCCTCTATGTACAAATCCCTCCAGACCCCCCTCTGCACAAATCACCCCCAGATCTCCTCCATGTTCAAATCCCTCCAGATCCCCCTCTGCACAAATCCCCCCCAGATCTCCTCCATGTACACATCCCTCCAGATCCCCCCTCTGCACAAATCCCTCCAGATCTCCTCAAAGTACAAATCCCTACAGATCCCCCTCTGCACAAATCCCCCCAGATCTCCTCCATGTACAAATCCCTCCAGATCCCCCTCTGCACAAATCCCCCCCCCCAGATCTCCTCCATGTACAAATCCCTCCAGATCCCCCTCTGCACAAATCCCCCCCAGATCTCCTCATGTAGAAATCCCTCCAGATCCCCCCTCTGCACAAATCCCTCCAGATCTCCTTTATGTACAAATCCCTCCAGATCCCCCTCTGCACAAATCCCTCCAGATCTCCTCCATGTACAAATCGCTCTAGATCCCCCCTCTGCACAAATCCCTCCAGATCTCCTTCAGGTACAAATCCCTCCAGATCCCCTCTCTGCACAAATCCCCCCAGATCTCCCCCATGTACAAATCCCTCCAGATCCCCCTCTGCACAAATCCCCCCAGATCTCCTCCATGTACAAATCCCTCCAGATCCCCCTCTGCACAAATCCCCCCAGATCTCCTCCATGTACAAATCCCCCCCAGATCTCATCCATGTACAAATCCCTCCAGACCCCCCTCTGCACAAATCCCCCCCAGATCTCCTCCATGTACCAATCCCTCCAGATCCCCCCTCTGCACAACCCCCCAGATCTCCTCCATGTACAAATCCCTCCAGATCCCCCCTCTGCACAAATCCCTCCAGATCTCCTCTATGTACAAATCCCTCCAGACCCCCCTCTGCACAAATCACCCCCCAGATCTCCTCCATGTTCAAATCCCTCCAGATCCCCCTCTGCACAAATCCCCCCCAGATCTCCTCCATGTACAAATCCCTCCAGATCCCCCCTCTGCACAAATCCCTCCAGATCTCCTCCAAGTACAAATCCCTACAGATCCCCCTCTGCACAAATCCCCCCAGATCTCCTCCATGTACAAATCCCTCCAGATCCCCCTCTGCACAAACCCCCCAGATCTCCTCCATGTACAAATCCCTCCAGATCCCCCTCTGCACAAATCCCCCCAGATCTCCATGTACAAATCCATCCAGATCCCCCTCTGCACAAATCCCCCCCTCAGATCTCCATGTACAAATCCCTTCAGATCTCCTCCATGTACAAATCCCTCCAGATCCCCCTCTGCACAAATCCCCCCAGATCTCCATGTACAAATCCCTCCAGATCCCCCTCTGCACAAATCCCCCCCCATATCTCCATGTACAAATCCCTCCAGATCTCCTCCATTTACAAATCCCTCCAGATCCCCCTCTGCACAAATCCCCCCCAGATCTCCTCATGTAGAAATCCCTCCAGATCCCCCCTCTGCACAAATCCCTCCAGATCTCCTTTATGTACAAATCCCTCCAGATCCCCCCTCTGCACAAATCCCTCCAGATCTCCTCCATGTACAAATCCCTCCAGATCCCCCCTCTGCACAATCCCCCCCAGATCTCCTTCATGTACAAATCCCTCCAGATCCCCCTCTGCACAAATCCCCCCAGATCTCCCCCATGTACAAATCCCTCCAGATCCCCCTCTGCACAAATCCCCCCCAGATCTCCTCCATGTACAAATCCCTCCAGATCCCCCTCTGCACAAATCCCCCCAGATCTCCTCCATGTACAAATCCCCCCCAGATCTCATCCATGTACAAATCCCTCCAGAGACCCCCCTCTGCACAAATCCCCCCCAGATCTCCTCCATGTACCAATCACTCCAGATCCCCCCTCTGCACAAACCCCCCCCCCAGATCTCCTCCATGTACAAATCCCTCCAGATCCCCCCTCTGCACAAATCCCTCCAGATCTCCTCTATGTACAAATCCCTCCAGACCCCCCCTCTGCACAAATCACCCCCAGATCTCCTCCATGTTCAAATCCCTCCAGATCCCCCTCTGCACAAATCCCCCCCAGATCTCCTCCATGTACAAATCCCTCCAGATCCCCCCTCTGCACAAATCCCTCCAGATCTCCTCCAAGTACAAATCCCTACAGATCCCCCTCTGCACAAATCCCCCCAGATCTCCTCCATGTACAAATCCCTCCAGATCCCCCTCTGCACAAATCCCCCCCCCAGATCTCCTCCATGTACAAATCCCTCCAGATCCCCCCTCTGCACAAATCCCCCCCAGATCTCCTCATGTAGAAATCCCTCCAGATCCCCCCTCTGCACAAATCCCTCCAGATCTCCTTTATGTACAAATCCCTCCAGATCCCCCCTCTGCACAAATCCCTCCAGATCTCCTCCATGTACAAATCGCTCTAGATCCCCCCTCTGCACAAATCCCTCCAGATCTCCTTCATGTACAAATCCCTCCAGATCCCCTCTCTGCACAAATCCCCCCAGATCTCCCCCATGTACAAATCCCTCCAGATCCCCCTCTGCACAAATCCCCCCAGATCTCCTCCATGTACAAATCCCTCCAGATCCCCCTCTGCACAAATCCCCCCAGATCTCCTCCATGTACAAATCCCCCCAGATCTCATCCATGTACAAATCCCTCCAGACCCCCCTCTGCACAAATCCCCCCCAGATCTCCTCCATGTACCAATCCCTCCAGATCCCCCCTCTGCACAACCCCCCAGATCTCCTCCATGTACAAATCCCTCCAGATCCCCCCTCTGCACAAATCCCTCCAGATCTCCTCTATGTACAAATCCCTCCAGACCCCCCTCTGCACAAATCACCCCCAGATCTCCTCCATGTTCAAATCCCTCCAGATCCCCCTCTGCACAAATCCCCCCCAGATCTCCTCCATGTACAAATCCCTCCAGATCCCCCCTCTGCACAAATCCCTCCAGATCTCCCTCCAAGTACAAATCCCTACAGATCCCCCTCTGCACAAATCCCCCAGATCTCCTCCATGTACAAATCCCTCCAGATCCCCCTCTGCACAAACCCCCCAGATCTCCTCCATGTACAAATCCCTCCAGATCCCCCCTCTGCACAAATCCCCCAGATCTCCATGTACAAATCCATCCAGATCCCCCTCTGCACAAATCCCCCCCTCAGATCTCCATGTACAAATCCCTTCAGATCTCCTCCATGTACAAATCCCTCCAGATCCCCCTCTGCACAAATCCCCCCAGATCTCCATGTACAAATCCCTCCAGATCCCCCTCTGCACAAATCCCCCCCCATATCTCCATGTACAAATCCCTCCAGATCTCCTCCATTTACAAATCCCTCCAGATCCCCCTCTGCACAAATCCCCCCCAGATCTCCATGTACAAATCCCTCCAGATTTCCTCCATGTACAAATCCCTCCAGATCCCCCTCTGCACAAATCCCCCCAGATCTCCATGTACAAATCCCTCCAGATCCCCTCTGCACAAATCCCCCCAGATCTCCATGTACAAATCCCTCCAGATCTCCTCCATGTACAAATCCCTCCAGATCCCCCTCTGCACAAATCCCCCCAGATCTCCATGTACAAATCCCTCCAGATCCCCATCTGCACAAATCCTCCCCAGATCTCCATGTACAAATCCCTCCAGATCCGCCTCTGCACAAATCCCCCCAGATCTCCATGTACAAATCCCTCCAGATATCCTCCATGTACAAATCCCTCCAGATCCCCCTCTGCACAAATCCCCCCAAATCTTCATGTACAAATCGCTCCAGATCCCCCTTTGCACAAATCCCCCCAGATCTCCTCCATGTACAAATCCCTCCAGATCCCCCTCTGCACAAATCCCCCCCAGATATCCATGTACAAATCCCTCCAGATCTCCTCCATGTACAAATCCCTCTAGATCCCCCTCTGCACAAATCCCCCCAGATCTCCATGTACAAATCACTCCAGATCCCCCTTTGCACAAATCCCCCCAGATCTCCATGTACAAATCCCTCCAGATCCCCCTTTGCACAAATCCCCCCCCCCAGATCTCCATGTACAAATCCCTCCAGATCTCCTCCATTTACAAATCGCTCCAGTTCCCCCTCTGCACAAATCCCCCATATCTCCATGTACAAATCCCTCCAGATCTCCTCCATGTACAAATCCCTACAGATGCCCCTCTGCACAAATCCCCCCAGATTTCCATGTACAAATCCCTCCAGTTCCCCCTCTGCACAAATCCCCCCAGATCTCCATGTACAAATCCCTCCAGATCTCCTCCATGTACAAATCCCTCCAGATCCCCCTCTGCACAAATCCCCCCAGATCTCCATGTACAAATCCCTCCAGATCCCCATCTGCACAAATCCTCCCCAGATCTCCATGTACAAATCCCTCCAGATCCGCCTCTGCACAAATCCCCCCCAGATCTCCATGTACAAATCCCTCCAGATATCCTCCATGTACAAATCCCTCCAGATCCCCCTCTGCACAAATCCCCCCAAATCTTCATGTACAAATCGCTCCAGATCCCCCTTTGCACAAATCCCCCCAGATCTCCTCCATGTACAAATCCCTCCAGATCCCCCTCTGCACAAATCCCCCCCAGATATCCATGTACAAATCCCTCCAGATCTCCTCCATGTACAAATCCCTCTAGATCCCCCTCTGCACAAATCCCCCAGATCTCCATGTACAAATCACTCCAGATCCCCCTTTGCACAAATCCCCCCAGATCTCCATGTACAAATCCCTCCAGATCCCCCTTTGCACAAATCCCCCCCCCCCAGATCTCCATGTACAAATCCCTCCAGATCTCCTCCATTTACAAATCGCTCCAGTTCCCCCTCTGCACAAATCCCCCATATCTCCATGTACAAATCCCTCCAGATCTCCTCCATGTACAAATCCCTACAGATGCCCCTCTGCACAAATCCCCCCAGATTTCCATGTACAAATCCCTCCAGTTCCCCCTCTGCACAAATTCCCCCAGATCTCCATGTACAAATCCCTCCAGATCTCCTCCATGTACAAATCCCTACAGATGCCCCTCTGCACAAATCCCCCCAGATTTCCATGTACAAATCCCTCCAGATCCCCCTCTGCACAAATCCCTCCAGACCTCCTCCATGTACAAATCCCTCCAGATCCCCCTCTGCACAAATCCCCCCCAGATCTCCATGTACAAATCCCTACAGATCTCCTCCATGTACAAATCCCTCTAGATCCCCCTCTGCACAAATCCCCCCAGATCTCCATGTACAAATCCCTCCAGATCCCCCTTTGCACAAATCCCCCCAGATCTCCATGTACAAATCCCTCCAGATCCCCCTCTGCACAAATCCCCCCCCCCAGATCTCCATGTACATATCCCTCCAGATCTCCTCCATGTACAAATCCCTCCAGATCCCCCTCTGCACAAATCCCCATAGATCTCCATGTACAAATCCCTCCAGATCCCCCCCTCTGCACAAATCCCCCCCCCAGATCTCCATGTACAAATCCCTCCAGATCTCCTCCATGTACAAATCCCTCCAGATCCCCCTCTGCACAAATCCCCCCAGATCTCCATGTACAAATCCCTCCAGATCCCCATCTGCACAAATCCCCCACCAGATCTCCATGTACAAATCCCTCCAGATCCCCCTCTGCACAAATCCCCCCCAGATCTCCATGTACAAATTCCTCCAGATCTCCTCCATGTACAAATCCCTCCAGATCCCCCTCTGCACAAATCCCCCCCAGATATCCATGTACAAATCCCTCCAGATTTCCTCCATGTACAAATCCCTCCAGATCCCCCTCTGCACAAATCCCCCCAGATCTCCATGTACAAATCCCTCCAGATCCCCCTTTGCACAAATCCCCCCAGATCTCCATGTACAAATCCCTCCAGATCCCCCTCTGCACAAATCCCCCCCAGATCTCCATGTACAAATCCCTCCAGATCCCACCAGCTCTTCTCTCTGCTAACCCCCCCCCCCTTTCACTGTTCTCTCTCTCAGCACATATTCCCCCCTTCCCCACACCTTAACAGTGCACTCCTCTCTGCACCTCAGGCTTTGGCAATCCCTCACCTCTTCTGACGGGCACCAGTCTCTATGGTATGCACAGGCTTTTTTTTCTTAATTCAGCAGAGTGCAGAGAGCTCTGTCTGCTGTAGCACAGACCCGAGGAGGAGTTTCAGAGCTCCTCGGCTTTGTGCTGCAATATATCAGTAGTGGCAGCAAGCAGGGACAAGCTGCCTCTGCAATCACTAGCTGTAAGTGCTGGGAGCAGAATTATGCTCGAGGGCAGCAGCAGTGAGTGGCAAAAAGTTAACACAGAAAGGAGAGGAGAGGGCTGCCAGAGGTGAAAAAGTCCTGGTGACACACACACACAGAACTTACTAAACTTCTGCTGGTTCCTCCTCAGCGGCTCCTCCCGCAGCTTTGGCAGCAGCTCTCTTCTCTCCTCCTATCCCTCCTCTGGCTGTGAATGATGTCACGCTGCCAGGAGGGGACTACAAATTCCCTTCATAGGGGGAGAGAAGGAGCAGCGCTGATAGGTATGGCTAGTGTTTGATGTGTAGGCCTGTGCTGGGTGCAGGAGCGCACTCAGCACATAACAGTAGTCATTTACAGATTACTACAGTGCAGCTAGTGGCGCCGGCTAGTGTGTTCAGTGAAGCACACTGACGTCACTTCACCTGCGCCCCCCTCCCGTCCACAAATGGTAGCTCCCGGGTCAGTTGACCCTTCCGCCCCTGCCTTGTACCGGCCCTGCTCCTACCTTTTGTTATTCTAAAGAAATCACTACTTGTTCCTCTCTTTCCCTGTGTTAACTGAGTCTAATGGGAGTGGTTGCATAATTATCAACCAGCTGCTGCAGAATCAGGGCTCTAATGAGGGAAATTACAGGGTCTGCATCCCTTCATTTCGCTATTTCCTATTGGGAGTATCTCAGTATTTCATTTTTGTTGCAGGGGATGCCAAAAAATCTGACTTGTATATTAGTGTAGACTTCTGAGAAAATCAGTTAACCAATCACACAAACAGTAAATTATGTTTCTGGAGAAAGTTCTGTATATATTCTGTGTACAGAACACATCCTTGTGGTCATATTGCATTGCACTACAGAAAATAACAGTGCTGGAGATTGAAAAGGAAAGTTCATTTTTAATAATATTAAATTACTATATGACTTGTATCGCAATTGTATATTCTATATTATTTTTTTTTCTTTGCTTTGCTCTGCTTCCCAGACTGCCCACAGCACAATTACTGTGGCAGGGCGGCCTAGCTGTGCAAACAAACGTGCCTGTATAATGTTTCCTCTTCTGGGTCTGGGACATGCGCACGTGCTGCCAGCGACCTGCTCCCGCTGTGATTGGACACAGTGAGAGCCAATTAGTGGGTACGGCAGCTGCAATGGCCACTGGGACCCACCGATCATTCGCTTGAGAGGCAGTAAATATGGCAGACCACCATTCTGTCAGAGAGGAAGAGAAATATCTTGTGTTCCGGCTAATCAGGAACACAGATCTCTCTCTTCCTCCAGTTAAACCATCCCCCCAATTAGGAAGATGATTACCCCGCGCTGCCAATTTTGGTTAAATGTTAGCTGCTAACACGGCTCATATGAGAGAAGCAAAAATAATTAAATGTGTAGGAAATGTGTAGCGCTTTAAAGTGACTGTCTGTTAATGACAGTCAGAAGCACAAAAAAAGAATAAACACATTTTGTGTAAAGTAAAACAAATAAAGGACCCTGGAAAATCCAGGGACAAGCACTGTATAACTCGTGCGTGATGAACAGTGTGAAAATAATCTATTAGTGAGATGACACCCGTTGTTGGATACAATTAATCACATATAGAAACATATATACATTGAAAAACAACAGTGATTGTTAATTTCTTTAGAAAGACATGTGTAAATTATTAGCCACTGACTGACAAGTGCAATAATGTCCCGTGAAAGGAAAATAAAACAAATCCTGATATAAATAAGTAATAGTCAATCTGATGATTGTGAATAACAAATAATGACTTCTCCACTGTGTTGTTCCCACCACCGAAAGCAATGCAGGCTTACCAGAACCAGTTGAACAATGACACCATCTATAAAGCAATTCAATCATATATACTAGTGTCAATGATGGTGGTATGCTTCTATTAATGAAAAAACTACCGCTTCATGTGTTTTGTGAGTCAGATCTCCACGTACATATGAATATACATAACTGTGAAAAATGGTCACAGAATAAATTGCAAATGGTGAACATATTGTATGTTCCAATATAATGAGAAAAAAACAGAAAAAATATAGAAAAAATATACTAGAAAAATTACCAAAGACCCGGAATGTGATATTATGACATATTGATAAAGGAATTAATGTCCCATTCGACATTCATTCCTAATGGGATATAAGTCTGGAGTTCATATATCCAAAAAGTTTCGAGGCGGGATACCCCACGGGTCATAGCTCCACCTCTCCAGGGCGGGGTGTACTTGTCGATAACGACAAACTGAGTACCCTTGGGGTCCCTATGATGATGTTGCCTATAGTGTCGTGGTACGGGGTGTTTTGTGTCCCCACCTATTATTAATGCAATATGTTCGCTGACCCTGATGGAAAAGCAACGAATAGTGCGACCAACATATTGCATGCCACAAGGGCACGTGAGTAAATATACAATATATTTAGTCGCACAGGTGCAGAACGTTTTGATTTTGTATTGTTTCTTGGTGACTGATGATGAAAACTCTGAAATTTTTCGTGTAGTGAGAGCATTGTGATGACACACTTTGCATCTCCTGCAAGGATAAAAACCAACTAAATCATGGAAGAACGAACTCTTTACGGGAGGGTTGATTATATTTGGAGCAATCTTGCTCTGTAGTGAAGGAACTCCCTTGAACACTATCTTTGCCTGTTCAGGCAATAAAGGACCCAATATCTTGTCTCCTCTAAGGATATTCCAATGTTTATTGAAAATGGTCTTAATTTGCTTATACTGAGTAGAATAAGTAGTCAGCATAGCGAACTTGAAGCCATCGTCCGTAGGGCGTTTAGGTTTGACAGATATTAGTGACCTCCTATCCAATAAAAGGACTCTTTGTAACTCGAGATCTATATCACTAGCCGAATATCCCTTATCTACAAACCTCGATTTCAAAATCTCGGCCTGTACAAGATAGGTGTGATCATCTGTACAGTTTCTGCGTATTCTAAGGAATTGACTACGCGGAACCGAACGGAGCCACGAGGGATGGTGACAGCTCCCCATGGGAATGTAACCGTTACGGTTCGTCGGTTTAAAATAGGTCTGGAAGTTGAATTTACCATTCACTATAGTTATCTCTAAGTCCAGAAAAAGGATCTTAGTGGGGCTAAACTCATATGTCAAAGAAATGCCCCTATCGTTGTTGTTCAGAGACTCAAAAAAGGTCTTCAAAGACTCTGGACTGCCATTCCATAGGAGGAGGATGTCGTCTATGTACCTGGCCCACAGGCCCAAGGATGGAACAGTGTGGGCATAAACAACATCCTCCTCCCACTTGGCCATAAAGAGGTTCGCTAAACTGGGTGCGAACTTGGCCCCCATGGCGACGCCTCTTAGTTGTAAAAAATAACGTTGGTCAAACCAAAAATAACTGTGTTTAGTGGCGAACTCTAAGAGTTCAATAACATAGTCACTTTGAAATGAAGCGAGAGACTGCTCTCTGTTCAAAAAGTGCTGTACAGCTTCTATGCCTAAATGGTGGGGAATACAGGTGTATAGAGAGGCCACGTCTGCTGTGACCATAATACACCCTTCCTGTACTGCTATACCCTCCACACAGCCCCTGTCTAGCCAGGGCGTAAGATCCTTGTGTGACAACAAGGATTTGATCATTCGCCCTGCTGACAAGGGCGGTGGGATCGTGGTCCTAGACAAAACGCAATACGAACAAGAAATGCGTCGTATTCTTGGTGAACCTGCCACGTACCAGGAGATTCCCAATAATCCAACTACAATATAAAAAAAACAGTTACAAACCCTTGTAAACAAGGGATTTGATCTCAAAATTTTAAACAAGAAAGAAAAATTATATTTAATTCCCAAAGTACCCAGAATTCCAACAATATATTATTTGCCCAAAATACATAAAGATCCCATCCAACCACCTGGAAGACCCATCGTGAGTGGCATCAATTCGGTCACTTCACGTATAGGCCGCTATATTGATTTTCATCTTCAGCCCCTGGTCAAACAGACTCCTTCATATATTAAGGATACAGGCGATACCATTCGCCTTCTGGAGGGTATAGCAGTACAGGAAGGGTGTATTATGGTCACAGCAGATGTGGCCTCTCTATACACCTGTATTCCCCACCATTTAGGCATAGAAGCTGTACAGCACTTTTTGAACAGAGAGCAGTCTCTCGCTTCATTTCAAAGTGACTATGTTATTGAACTCTTAGAGTTCGCCACTAAACACAGTTATTTTTGGTTTGACCAATGTTATTTTTTACAACTAAGAGGCATCGCCATGGGGGCCAAGTTCGCACCCAGTTTAGCGAACCTCTTTATGGCCAAGTGGGAGGAGGATGTCGTTTATGCCCACACTGTTCCATCCTTGGGCCTGTGGGCCAGGTACATAGACGACATCCTCCTCCTATGGAATGGCAGTCCAGAGTCTTTGAAGACCTTTTTTGAGTCTCTGAACAACAACGATAGGGGCATTTCTTTGACATATGAGTTTAGCCCCACTAAGATCCATTTTCTGGACTTAGAGATAACTATAGTGAATGGTAAATTCAACTTCCAGACCTATTTTAAACCGACGGACAGTAACGGTGACATTCCCATGGGGAGCTGTCACCATCCCTCGTGGCTCCGTTCGGTTCCGAGTAGTCAATTCTTTAGAATACGCAGAAACTGTACAGATGATCACACCTATCTTGTACAGGCCGAGATTTTGAAATCGAGGTTTGTAGATAAGGGATATTCGGCTAGTGATATAGATCTCGAGTTACAAAGAGTACTTTTATTGGACAGGAGGTCACTAATATCTGTCAAACCTAAACGCCCTACGGACGATGGCTTCAAGTTCGCTATGCTGACTACTTATTCTACTCAGTATAAGCAAATTAAGACCATTTTCAATAAACATTGGAATATCCTTAGAGGAGACAAGATATTGGGTCCTTTATTGCCTGAACAGGCAAAGATAGTGTTCAAGGGAGTTCCTTCACTACAGAGCAAGATTGCTCCAAATATAATCAACCCTCCCGTAAAGAGTTCGTTCTTCCATGATTTAGTTGGTTTTTATCCTTGCAGGAGATGCAAAGTGTGTCATCACAATGCTCTCACTACACGAAAAATTTCAGAGTTTTCATCATCAGTCACCAAGAAACAATACAAAATCAAAACGTTCTGCACCTGTGCGACTAAATATATCGTATATTTACTCACGTGCCCTTGTGGCATGCAATATGTTGGTCGCACTATTCGTTGCTTTTCCATCAGGGTCAGCGAACATATTGCATTAATAATAGGTGGGGACACAAAACACCCCGTACCACGACACTATAGGCAACATCATCATAGGGACCCCAAGGGTACTCAGTTTGTCGTTATCGACAAGTACACCCCGCCCTGGAGAGGTGGAGCTATGACCCGTGGGGTATCCCGCCTCGAAACTTTTTGGATATATGAACTCCAGACTTATATCCCATTAGGAATGAATGTCGAATGGGACATTAATTCCTTTATCAATATGTCATAATATCACATTCCGGGTCTTTGGTCATTTTTCTAGTATATTTTTTCTATATTTTTTCTGTTTTTTTCTCATTATATTGGAACATACAATATGTTCACCATTTGCAATTTATTCTGTGACCATTTTTCACAGTTATGTATATTCATATGTACGTGGAGATCTGACTCACAAAACACATGAAGCGGTAGTTTTTTCATTAATAGAAGCATACCACCATCATTGACACTAGTATATATGATTGAATTGCTTTATAGATGGTGTCATTGTTCAATATACATTTTATAACATGTAGTGGCTTCATTACTTTGAGCTGCTGCAATCATCCACATTGTGCCATGAATTAATTTGTATTTTCGGCAGTCATAACATGGATTAGTTTCTTTCCTGTTTGCCAGAATGCAATTTTGTGCTGTCAACCAGGCATGGTTATTTGGATTGATTTTAATTAAAGAGCTATATGGTTAGATCCCACTCCATGTAGTAGGAGCGCACATTAGCTGCAATCTAGGTGTGTTCCACATGGAGTATGGCCAGCCAGATTAATATTAATCAGAAACCTACATAACCGGAGCGCACGTCAGTTGGAACGCACGTGTGTTCCATAGCGAGGTCCATGCGAGCGTGCATGCGCCTTCTTTGGATTATTTCCACCCGCCCCTTCGGTCGCTTTGTGCGACGTTCGCTTTTTCCAGCTGAAACGCTTATGCGTTCCACAGCGCCGTCGCCTCATATGTGCGCAAGCGCTTATTCTAATTCATTCTGGGGCACAGCCAAACACATCTACCGAAAGGCGTGGTTAGTATACTTGCACCCTATCCGCCATTGGCTAACTCATATACACCTTAGCTGTTACTGGCTCATTAGCCATTGGCTGTAAGAACTAGGCATAAGGAACGCCTCGTTCTGTGTCACAGTCATCGTTTCTTATTTTAAACTTATATATTTTTAGTTAATACTATTACAGTTCCACATTTAGCAATCATATCCCATAACATCTAGATCTAACGATATTCTCGTATTTTCACACAATATGTTGCTCACTTCCTTCTTATGCTAATGAGGCCAAACTCACATTGAGGCTTGGATAGCAATGCTATGCTAAATGAGGCCAAACTCACATTGAGGCTTGGATAGCAATGCTATGCTAAATGAGGCCAAACTCACATTGAGGCTTGGATAGCAATGCTATGCTAAATGAGGCCAAACTCACATTGAGGCTTGGATAGCAATGCTATGCTAATGAGGCCAAACTCACATTGAGGCTTGGATAGCAATGCTATGCTAATGAGGTCAAACTCACATTGAGGCTTGGATAGCAAGCCACAGCGCCATCTTGGATAGATGGAAGTGCTGCTTTTCATTGCTGCAGGTGCATGGTGAGTCAGATCTTCACTGATTGGACTGTAATTCACTGTTTTTACATAAATTGGAGTGGGCTACAGTGGAGAGACACCCCAGACGAAGTGCTCTGTCCACGAAACGCGTCGGGAGGACTCCACTGCCGCCCTACTTGTATACAAGCATTTTTTATTCAGCTAAAATGTAAGTTTGATAGCTGTAAATAAATATTTTATTTTTCTACTTAAACAGGATTACGCTATGTGGCCACTTCTTTCTCTTATCTCTTATACAAACCATTTTCTATGAGAATATCCACTTGGGGATCGCACTCCCAGCTGGGCTTCATCCATCCATCCCACGGAAGTTCTGCTGACCATTCAAAGTATTGCCTTGCCAAGGAGCCCATTGTGATATCAGCCACTACAAGCCTAATTTGACTTTCAGTGGCGTAAGCCATCTGAAGTCAACTGGTTCTGGTAAGCCTGCATTGCTTTCGGTGGTGGGAACAACACAGTGGAGAAGTCATTATTTGTTATTCACCAATCATCAGATTGACTATTACTTATTTATATCAGGATTTGTTTTATTTTCCTTTCACGGGACATTATTGCACTTGTCAGTCAGTGGCTAATAATTTACACATGTCTTTCTAAAGAAATGAACAATCACTGTTGTTTTTCAATGTATATATGTTTCTATATGTGATTAATTGTATCCAACAACGGGTGTCATCTCACTAATAGATTATTTTCACACTGTTCATCACACACGAGTTATACAGTGCTTGTCCCTGGATTTTCCAGGGTCCTTTATTTGTTTTACTTTACACAAAATTTGTTTATTCTTTTTTTGTGCTTCTGACTGTCATTAACAGACAGTCACTTTAAAGCGCTACACATTTCCTACACATTTCATCCCCCCAATTAGAAATCACTCCCTAGGAGCACACTTAACCCATTGATCGCCCCTGATGTTAACCACTTCCCTGCCATCACTAGTAGTAAAAAAATACTGTAAAACTGTAGGCACATTAACTTTTGTGCAAACCAATCAATATACGCTTATTGGGATTGAAGAATACATATTGGCCTAGAATGATGATGAAATTAGATTTTTTTATTGGATGTGTTTTAGTTTCAAAATTGTTAGTCGAAAAAACAAAAAAAACAAAAAAAAACAACGCAGAGGTGATCAAATACCACTAAGGTCCCATTGGAGGGATTGGCGTGGATCCAAGAGTTAGACATCCCACAAGAGATAAAAAAACACCCTACATTAGGCGCCATAATACGAGTCACAAAAAGGAAATTTAGCAAAACTAAAATTTCGGAATATCCAAGCCCACTTGTGCCGGTCCTGGGAAACCCCAGGTTTCAACTAGGTCTTACAGACTTACATTTCAACAATCTAAGACGTTCAGGAATGAGCAGGCTAATACATTTTGACACAGATAAGCAAAGGGCAATGGGATGAGTGATGGATGAGGCCCCTAGAAGTGAATTGGACCCACTGAGAGAAATCCAGCTGAGAGCAGCAATTAGAGCAATGAACCCACAAGGCACCCCAACTACAGTGCTCTCAGGGTTTGAGGAAATATGCTTGAAGGGAGAACCGCGGAGACATGGAATGTTGTTAATGTATAGCCTGTTAGTAGACTCAGAAGCCCCCAAAAACTTACCATTTATACAAGCATGGGAAAGAGACCCAGAAAACAAAAATTTTCGCTTTTACACATAAGGCCTCTCTAGCTACCAGATACCAGGAAGGAGGCTACAAGATCTTAACCAGATGGTACAAAACCCCCGCCATATTAAAACGTTTCCTTCCGGAAACTTCCGGAAACTTCAGATCGTTGTTGGCGGTGCGGAGATGAGGAGGTGAGGAGGGTACAATCCTACACATATTCTGGGAATGTGTAAAAGTGAAAGAATTTTGGAAAATTATTGCGGGCATGATAAAAGATAAAAGAAATCACAGAGGTGGAGCTAGGAGATAATCCAGCTACCTATTTATTATATGATTTCCCGATATCCACGGAAAAGTTAAAAAATTCCCTAGAATTAGACAGAGTAACGGAAATCCAGCTGATGGATAATCTGACGATGGGAGTAAGAGAGCAAGAGGAGAAGTATAAACAGATTTGGACCCCATATACAAGATACAAAGAGCGAGACCTTTGAGGTGGGAGGAGGGGAGAGAGGGAGGAGAGTCGTTGGGGGTAGGGAGGGGGGTTTATTTTCTTTTTTTTTTTTTTCTGTGGGTCTTCGGAGGGAGGTGGGGGTGGGGTAGGGTAAGGGAGGTTCAGGGGGAAAATAGGAGAATACAATGATATATCTATAGATGGTAGAAAGGAGTGGGAGGTTGGAGAGCTTGTTAAGAGGAACAATGTTTGAAAAGATAATCCTAAAGAAAGTGTTAAAGCGGAGGTTCACCCAAAAATCAACTTTCTGAACATTAGGTCCAGCATACTGCTAACATCTGCAGTATGCTTTTTTTTTTGTACTTATCATTTTATGAGCCGTTGTTATCCAGCTCCGAGCAGGGAATCCTGCGGGGAATGGGCGTTCCTAAGCCCGTCAATCAACTCCTCTTGGCTTAGGAATGCCCATTCCCCACAGGATTCCCCGCTCGGAGCCGGATAACAACGGCTCATAAAACCATAAGTACAATAAAATAAAAAAAAAAACAGCATACTGCAGATGTTAGCAGTATGCTGGATCTAATGTCAGAAAGTTGATTTTTGGGTGAACCTCCGCTTTAAACTGTGTAAATGTTTACGTAAGCCATATAGATCTGTAAATGATATGTTTGTTTAAGAATGGAAAATAAAATAAAGAATAAAAAAAAAAAATACCACTAAGGCTGCGTACACACGAGGAGATTTATCCGATTAAAGGGGCTGACAGACCGTTTTCATCGGACATGTCTGCTGGGCTATTTTGGTTTGATCTGTGTACACACGATCAAACCAAAATCCCCGCGGACAGACAGCGCGGTGACGTGGAGGTGACATTGACGCCGCCACGTTACCGAACCAGGAAGTAAAATACTTCCATGCATGCGTCGAATCCATTTGACGCATGCGGGGGATTTTTGTTTTAGCGGACAGATTCGATCGTGTGTACGGGCTAGCAGACAGGTTTTCAGCAGACAAAAGTTTTAAAGCATGCTTTAAAACTTGTATGCTGGAAACCCGTCTGTCCGACATGTCCGCTGGTTAGTACGCCTAACCAGCGGACATGTCGGACAGACGGGTTTCCAGCAGACAAGTTTTAAAGCATGCTTTAAAACTTTTGTCTGCTGAAAACCTGTCTGCTAGCCCGTACACACGATCGAATCTGTCCGCTAAAACTGGTCTGCGGATCAGTTTCAGCAGATATATTCGATTGTGTGTACACTGCCTAAAAGAAAGCTCTATTTGTGGGGTAAAAAAGGGCACACAATTTGTTTGGGAACAGTGTCGCAAGAACGCGCAATTATTAGTTAAAGCAAAGCAGTGCCTTATGGCAAAAAATGGTCTGATCATGAAGGGGGTGAAACCTTTCCGGGGCTGAAGTGTTGGGAGTATTGAGCTTCCAGCAGCATTTTTTTTTTTAGTCTCTATGTGAGTAATCAGAATTTATTCTTATTTATATTTCTGCAAACAACAGGAAAGCAATCTGTATTTTTGAGGAGCTTTAAGCCAAAACAACACTTGCATTAATTGGCATTTGCCAATTCAAAATTAAGTTGTTTTCAGAGTTATTCTAAGGTAATCTATTTCACTTTCTCTAGGGTGATTATACCAGCATTTCATTACTAAACATGAATCAACAGAAAATAATCTGAAGTTTAATTATTTTTCCTGCCCCGAAGCAATCTTTTATTTTTAGGATAAATTGTGTTTTGTCTATAGTAATGCTAGTCTGTGAGATGATTACATAAAACTACAAAAATCTAGTTCACTGGTATTCTAATAAAAAAAAAAAAAACTCTAAATAAGTGTATGTTGGCATAATTGGGTTTGACCTGGTGTATATTGCGTTATTTTTTTTTATTATTTTGCCACAGATTAACTAATGGACAATCAAAAATAACTCATGTCTGCAGCATTGCAGACAAGCAAAGTCATAAACATATTTCAAAATGAACGATGAATTACCGCTAGAAAACTTTTTCGAAATAAGGCAATAAAGATCAGACTCCTTTTATTTTCTTTTATTTTTATTTTTTCTAAAGTGTATTTTTGTGCGTGTACTCAAGAGAGAGGAGCCGGACTGCAGGAGTTGGGAGTAGGCAGACCTCCCCCAGAGGCAATCTGCCGTCTTTCTCCATGCCCCCAGGTGGCAATGGCGGGTGTGAGGGGGTCCTCCCACACAGCCCGCCCTACCTGCTCTGCTTTGAAGCCCAACGGGGCAGAGGGACTCCCCTATGATGGAGTGAGAGGATCTAGCCCGCCCGCTCAGCCAGCCCTGTTAGTCCTTCGCCTCTCTTTTTTAGAGACCGCGTGGCCAAAGTGCATGCATGTTAACCCAATTTCGAGTGCGTGTAAGTGTGGTGTTTTTTTTTGTGGGAGGGGGTGGGCGTACTAAGCGCAGGCTTACCTCGCATAGAACACCCACCGGGAGCCGGGCTGAGACCACCAAACTCAATTCACATGCAGCCGAGACCGGGATCCGAACCCTTAGCTGCAGAGGTGAACGGCTTGTCATCGCAGTGCCAATTGCGTTGAGCCACCGCAGCTACTCCAAAATTGTCTTTTAATAGGGCTACAGTCAAGATGGGCAATCGTGGTGATGGAGGAGAGACTGAAATACCTGCAACAGAAATAGTGCAAGTTTCACTTTGCAAGGAAAATTTCCCTGAAGCTTAGTGAATATGGTGGAACTTTACTTTGCAAAGATTACCCAATCATGTGCAAGGAAAAAAAAGCTGATTTTTTTTTTGCATGCACATGAACTCATGATGAAAGTCAGCAGAGTTTCACCTCATTCACTGACCTATGGAAAAAACTACCTAAGCAAAGTGAACATTCTATTTGTCTTTAGTAAAATTAGCCATTGGGGTTATACGTAATGCTAAACGTGATAAAAATTCCTTACACAAAATCAAGTATTCTTTTTGTTTTTGAAACCCACAAACGCTGATTTACCGCAAACAGACTGTTACATAGTTGTTCCCAGCAGCAATTGCTATAAATATAGATTTACTGTCTCTTGAAGCTATTAGAAAAAGTTAAAAGTTTTCTAAGAAGTATCATTTTGTACAACTACAGCATGTATTGCTTCACTTTTCAGTTCAATTTTATTTTATTGAAAGGAAAAACATAACAAGATAAGGTTGCATCTTTACATGTGATAATCAGTAAAAACATTATATAAATATACAACAAATAGAAAGTTAAGCATCTTAACCTCATTTCCCTTAGTAAAAATGAACATAGCGGTAATCTTTAATTCATCATATAATAGCTGATAAACTCTTCCTTCTAGAAATGGATATGCTGCAGGGATCACTCAAGCCTCGTACATAGGATCGGATTTCCATCGGACAAATCCGTGGAATTTTGTGCGAAGGGCTTTGGCCGTGAAATTGGTATGCATACAGACGGCAGAACTTTTTCAGCCAACATACACAAAACTATTTGGGTTTTCAGCTCTTTAGTGCCACCCTTTGGCCAACATGTGCTAATGTTGTCTGATGGTTAGCATTGGTTCGGAGCATGCGTGTTTGTACTTTGGATTTTATTCCAATGGACTTGTGTACACACGATCAGATAATCAGACAAGACATTTGTTGAACAGTTTTAAAACATGCTATAAAACATATGTTGTCGGAAAATCCGACAACCATTGTCCGATGGAGCATACAAACGGTCAGATTTTCCAACAAAAACCTGCCATCACACATTTGTTGTTGGAAAATCCGATTGTGTGTACGGGGCCTTTACTGTTTGTATAGGGTGAAATTATGTTACTTACTAGTGTTCCAAATGGAACTATAAGTTCAAAGACAGGTATTGAGCCATAAAAAAGGGGAGGGGGAGCGGTAGGAGGAAAGAGTAGAAAGAGACAAGGAATAAATGATTCACTTTCACGACCTCTGTACAAATAATTAGTAAGACCTCATCTGGAATATGCAGTTCAGTTTTGGGCCCCAGTTCTCAAAAAGGATATTGGGGAACTGGAGAAAGTGCAGAGAAGGGCAACCAAACTGATAAGAGGCATTGGAGGAGCTCAGCTATGAGGAAAGTATAGAGGAATTAAATGTATTCACTCTTGAGAAGAGGAGATTAAGGGGGGATATGATCAACATGTACAAATATATAAGGGGTCCATATAGTGAACTTGGTGTTGAGTTATTCACTTTACGGTCAACACTGAGGACAAGGGGGCACTCTTTACGTCTAGAGCAGTGGTTCTCAACCTTTCTAGTGCCGTGACCCCTTGATAAAATTTCCTAAGTTGTGGGGACCCCTAACATTAAAACAATTTTCTTAGGGTGGGTTGTCGGCATCCAAGTCAAGACAAGTAATTTGCGTCCCTAAACTGGGAGCATTAAATGTACGTAGGGTCCCTTCCACTCGTACAGTATTAAAACTCTCTCTTTATTCTCCTTTCTTTCCCTTTTTATCTCTGTCTATCCTAATTTCTTGTCCCCTCCATCCCTCTCTCTAGCCATATTCCTTGTTCTTTCTCTTTTTCTTTCTCTCACTTTTTCTTTATTCTTCCCCCTCTTTTCCTCTTCCTTCTTTGTATTCTCTATTTGTATTCCTTTTCTTACTCCTTGGTGGGGGGTGAGGGGAATGGGATGATTGGCAGTGCTGGGAGGGAGTTGGGAATCGGGATGAGTGGCAGTGCTGATGGGGGGGGGGGGTTCTGATCAGCCAACTTAGGTTCTTTTGATTTAGGTCATCTGCTGATCTGAGAACTGTAGTGGGGGCTTTTAATGGGAACTATAATCGGTGCCCCTAATGATGTCATTACGACGAAACGATCGTCGGGCAGACACACTCGTATTGCGCATATGCTAATGGCCTTAGGCGGTCTGATATTCATACAGAGCTTTTTATCCTTGCAAGGACTTTTGTATCACTCTCTATGAATGAGAGTATTTTAAGCTGTTTCAATTTTTTTAGTTTTTAAATAAACCCTCTCGTTTTTTACGCCTACACTATGGGATTGTCCCTTTCTTTTTTCCCACATGGTGTTTGATAAACACACGCTCACCTACATCTATGCAAGTTCCTTTTGGAAGCAGTGGTTAACCCCATGAGGAGCTGTGGATTCTACCATCTAATCTGTGGAGAGATGCGGATTCGTTCCTGACACCCCAAAGGATCAGAATTTCCTGCTATGCCTGTTTAGACTACTCCTGAAAGGGATAGTCACAGGCTTTCTGGTAAGCCTTTATTTCTACTGGTGTTGGGCCACTGATGTCTGAAATCTCCCTCCTTTCTCACCTGTGGATCTCCTAATTGGACTTCCATTGTTTGCATCTTTTCATCACCTGCATTGGAAGGGGCTAATAACTCCCAGCTTTTTTCTGTTTTGTTTTGCACCTCATATGCTGAATTGGTCACTTTATTTTTACACTGTTTATTTATCTGTTGATATTTATAAGCACTTTATGCTCAGTGCCATATTGATTGGCACAGTGTTATAACAACCTATGCACTTATAGCTTTTGTGTATTCACATTTTGATTGTTACCATTTATAGATTAACACTGTTTACACCAGTTACTTTAGATACTTATGTGGTATATGGTGTCCAGCGCTACACTGTTTTTGCACATTTTTCTTTACACTTTATATCTAAGTTGTAGTGTTTAGCAGCAGGACGTCCTTCTCAGGACCCTATCTTAATTGTTTCACTAATATACATTTTTACTAAGCGCAATTATTCCCATTCCCTTTTCCCTTACTTTTACACATACTGTAGCTGACGCTAATATGCAGGATGGCATGGTACATAGTTGTTTTTTAGGGTGAACCTCCGCTTTAAGTTTGATGTAAACCCTCTCCTATACCCAGTGAAGTAAATAGCCTTTAGATGATACTCAGGGATGAAACAAATCACCCTACATACATTTTAGATGTATATCTTCTGTTTTCAGCTTTCTACACTCTTTAGAAAGTGCAGCTTGTGCTAGAAATATTGTCAACATTTATCATGCTGATTTATTATGCTGATAACAGAGGAACAGATGAGCATAAAGACATGGGACTTAGGGGTTTGGAGAGAGATAAGTAAACACTTCATATATATGTGCCCAGGTCAGATTTCATGAATGGGGTTTACAACCACTTTAAGAATGAAGCACACCACAATGTACTGTACAGAAAATTCACTTGTGCACTGTGGTGTATTGTTACATTGGAGTGCAATTAAGAGTGAATTGTATTGCAGTGCATATACGTATACCGTATATTACTGTGTTTTATATGCTGCTCTGTACATTCCTACACCATCTAATTCTGTACACTGCATTGTACATTCCCTGTTCTACATCACCTCATTCCATAAGCAGCACTGTATGTTCTCCATTCTAACCTGCCTCATTCTGTATACTGCACTGCATATTGCCCTTCTTCACCATCTGACGCTCTGCACTGTACATTTCCTATTCTACTCCACCTCATTCTTTATGCTGTGCTGTACATTGCTCATTCTACACTGTCTTTTTACATTGTACTTGTACCTCCCTTATTTCACACTGCCTCATTACATTAACAGCACTGTATATTTCCTATTTCACACTGCCTTGTTTTGCACACTGCACTCTACCTTTCCTATTCCACACTGCATTGTTTTGTACACTGCACTCTACCTTTCCAATTACACACTGCATTGTTTTGTACAATGCACTCTACCTTTCCTAGTATTCCACTCTGCCTCATTCTGTACACTGAGCAGTTTCTTTCCCATTCCACATCATCTTAATCTGTACACGTTGCCATTCATTTCCTATTCCACACTGTCTCATTGTGTGCACTTGGTTCTATTTTCACCATTCCACACTGTTTCATGCTGTATACTGCACCACATGTTGCTATTTGGTTCTCTTTCCCTCCATACTAAAAGTATTTAGTCCTCCCCCTTTTTTTTCTTCCACTGACACCAGACACGAGGCATATTTTATTTTACACCAATGATAGAACTATTAAAAATGATGTGACTTATTTCACTCCCTCTACCACGAATGATGGCGCTAAATTTACTTGGCCTGATAACAACAATAGGATTTGTTCACTCCAATTGACACCAACAATTTTGCTGCTAGTGACACCATAAATTGTTTCCCACTATTTATTTAGTGTAATGCCGCGTACACACCATTAAATAAATCCGATCAAATCGGTCTGACAGACCGATTTGATCGGATTTGTCTGCTGGGATAGATTGGTTTGATCGTGTACACACGATCAAACCAAAATCCCTGCCGGCAGACAGCGCGGTGATGTGGCGTTGACGTTGACGCCGCCACGTCACCGTCACCAGGAAGTAAAACACTTCCGCGCATGCGTCAAATCCATTCGACGCATGTGTGGACAGATATGTCTGCTGGTTAGCGTACTAATCAGCAGACATGTCGGACGGACAGGTTCCCAGCAGACAGATTTTTGTTGAAAAAATGTGAAAACTACTGGAAAAGATATGACACTACAAGCTATATGGTGAAAAGCTACATCCAATGTTATTGAGCACACCCACTTAATTGGCCACGCTCCCTGTGTGCCCGACAGGCATTTTTTATTCTTATACATGGGCATCTCTCATTTTCAAATGTTGGCAAATATGCAGTTAGCACTGTAACATAGCCGGCCAATTCCTAGGCCAATCAGCACTGTCACGTGGGGGGAATCCAGAGCCTTGTGTAAGCAGTAACTAATTTATTTAAAGGAGCTTTTCTTTCTTTCTCAGCAGTTAAAGTGGATTGGTGGGGAAGCAAAAGGAATGTAGGTATTTGTGCATGGGCAAAGAACTGATTCACTTTGAATTTATTTATTCTTTAACTTTTCTTTAGAGTGCAGCTTTGCAGTTTCCTAATCAAAGACAATTATGTTACAGCTTGCAGGACTTTGATCTTTTTCTTCTTTTTTTTTAATTCATTTATTTTTTTGCATATAATATTGGTACATTTTTTGTTAACATATGTAATTTACAGTCTAATTATTATTGTTTTTGTACTGTACAGGCAAACTGGATTTCTCTGAAGTACAATATTTGGATGTGATATAATTCCTTTCTTTATCATGATCTTTAAAGAAATTAACAAATACCAGTATTTGATTATGTGGCAGATGTCAGGCATTTGTAAGCATAATTATACAGTTCATCATTTTTTTAAATAGGGATAGTTGTGTGATAGATTGTTTTTGAAAATATCTATTTGATAAGTTGAGCTAATCCTTTTATTAGAATCACTAATATGTTTCTCGGTTTATATCCCTTTAAGTTTTTTATATATATATTCCTTTTTTATACCTTTTTCTTTATATCCTTTTTTTTATATATATACATTATCTATATACATGTATGAAATCACATTAGTGCTTTATTTTCCTTGATGATGTTACATAAGATATGTTTTGAAGAAGATTCACTGGAAATTAAATATAAAGGACTGTGTTTTAAAGTCACTAATTTCTAATCCTGACACCCCCCCCTCTGTGAAGAAGGTTTCAAGAGAAAGCCAAAACCATCCCCCACATCCTGTCTGCCATCACTGAAGGAATGTTGGTCTTGTGACCAGGAGAAGTGTATGCTGGACTGTTTCTACTCTCTATGGCAGACCCTTGGAAAACTGAACAAGGATTCCTGTTTATGAACTTTAAACAAAGGACTAAAACATGTGCTTTTTGAGTGGGCGTAGATGAGGGCGTGGATGAGGGCGTATATGGTGTGGGTCAATGGCTGGATGCTTTAAAATCTGTCTGCTGGAAACCCATCTGTCCGACATGTCCGCTGCTTAGTACACTAACCAGCGGACATATATGTCCGCACATGCGTCGAATGGATTAGACGCATGCGTGGAAGTATTTTACTTCCTGGTTCGGTGACGTGGCAGCGTTAACGTCACCGCCACGTCACCGGCGGGGATTTTGGTTTGATCGTGTGTACACGATCAAACCAACATATCCCAGGAGACAAATCCGATCAAAACGGTCTGTCAGACCGATTTGATCGGATTTGTTTAGTTGTGTGTACACGGCCTAAGAGTTTCAGTTTGTGTGCACAAAAATCTGGGGCCTTAGATTCTGGAAGTCTAGATGTGCCTAGATGTGCCTTTAGATATAATCCTAACATTGTAATATTACCTTAGTCAGTGATATGATGTCACCAGCTCTGCCTCTTAACCACTTAGCAACCACCTGCCGAAAAATAACGGCGGCAAGGTGGTTGCTTAACTCTGGGATCACGTTATATAACGTGATTCCAGAGTCGCGCTCCCGCGCGCCCCCTGGGGCGCGCACACGGGAATGTCCGTGACCGCCGGGTCCAGAGGACCCGGCGGGTCACGAATCACGGTAAATCGCCGCTGATAGCGGCGGTTTACCACGTGATCGCGCCGTCCAATGACGGCGCGATCAGATGTAAACAGACCGGCGTCATTTGATGACGCCGGTTCCTCCCTCCTCTCTCTGTACCGATCGGTACAGTGTGAGAGGAGAGGGGAGGGAGCGGATGGCAGCGCCAGTGCTGCGGGATGGATCTGTGACAAATGTAGTCACAGATCCATCCATCCATCCCTCCCTGCTCAGCCATCCCTGCTGCACATACTCTGCAATGCTGGGCAATACTCTGGGGGGGGGGCAATACTCTGGGGGGGGGGCAATACTCTGTGGGGGGGGGGCAATACTCTGTGGGGGGGGGGCAATACTCTGGGGGGGGGCAATACTCTGGGCATACTCTGGTGGGCATACTCCGCAATACTCTGGGCATACTCTGGTGGGCATACTCCGCAATACTCTGGGCATACTCTGGTGGGCATACTCCGCAATACTCTGGGCATACTCTGGTGGGCATACTCCGCAATACTCTGGGCATACTCTGGTGGGCATACTCCGCAATACTCTGGGCATACTCTGGGCATACTCTGGTGGGCATACTCCGCAATACTCTGGGCATACTCTGGTGGGCATACTCCGCAATACTCTGGGCATACTCTGGGCATACTCTGGTGGGCATACTCCGCAATACTCTGGGCATACTCTGGTGGGCATACTCCGCAATACTCTGGGCATACTCCGCAATACTCTGGTGGGCATACTCCGCAATACTCTGGGCATACTCTGCAATACTCTGGGCATACTCTGCAATACTCTGGGCATACTCTGCAATACTCTGCAATACTCTGGGCAATACTCCGCAATACTCTGGGCAATACTCTGGGCATACTCCGCAATACTCTGGGCATACTCCGCAATACTCTGGGCATACTCTGGGCATACTCCGCAATACTCTGGGCATACTCTGGGCATACTCCGCAATACTCTGGGCATACTCCGCAATACTCTGGGCATACTCTGCAATACTCTGGGCATACTCCGCAATACTCTGGGCATACTCCGCAATACTCTGGGCATACTCTGCAATACTCTGGGCATACTCTGCAATACTCTGGGCATACTCCGCAATACTCTGGGCATACAGCGCCCCTGTCCCCGTGAGCTCGCATGCAGAAGCGAACGCATACGCAAGTCCCGCCCACATATGAAAACGGTGTTCAAACCACACATGTGAGGTATCGCTGCGAACGTTAGAGCGAGAGCAATAATTTTGGCCCTAGACCTCTTCTCCAACTAAAATGATGTAACCAGTAAAAATATTTAAAGCGTCACCTATGGGGATTTTTAAGTCGCAAAGTTTGGCGCCATTCCATGTGGCCACGCTGTGTAAAAGTCCCACACATGGGGTATCACCATACTCGGGAGGAATAGCAGAATGTGTTTTGGGGTGTAATTTGTGGTATGCATATGCTGTGTGTGAGAAATAACCTGCTAATATGAAAATTTTGTGGAAAGAAAATAAAAATGAAAAAAATCTTGATTTTGCAAAGAATTGTGGGAAAAATTACAACTTCAAAAAACTCACCAGGCCTCTTTCTAAATACCTTGGAATGTCTTCTTTCCAAAAAGGGGTCATTTGGGGGGTATTTGTACTTTTCTGGCATGTTAGGGTCTCAAGAAATGAGAGAGGATGTCAGTACATCAGGTGTGATCAAATTGATCAATTTTCAGTAATTGGTACCATAGCTTTTAGACCCTATAACTTTCACCCAGACTAAATAATATCTAATTTTTTTTTGTTTTGTTACCAAAGATATGTAGCAGTATACATTTTAGGCCAAATTTATGAAGAAAAATTACTTTTTTGCAAAATTTTATAATAGAAATGAAGAAAAATTCATTTTTTTACAAAATTTTCGTTCTTTTTTCATTTATAGTGAAAAAAATAAAAACCGCAGAGGTGATAAAATACCACCAAAAGAAAGCTCTATTTGTGGGAAAAAAAGGACAAAAATGTCATTTGGTTATAGTGTTGTATGACTGAGTTATTGTCATTCAAAATGTGAGAGCACCGAAAGCTGAAAATTGGTCTGGTTATTAAGTGGGTTTAAGTGCCCAGTAGTCAAGTGGTTAAAGAGGAGTTCCACCCTAAAAATTTACTTTTCTTTAATCCCCTCCCCTCCCCCTTACATGCCACATTGGGCATGTAATTTTTTTGGGGGGGGGAGTGGGGGCTTCAGTAGGAGTGTGACTTCCTGTCCCACTTCCTGCTTCCGCCGAGGGGCTGGTTAGGCGATTAAGCCGTAATCAGTCTACACCAGCCCCTCCCTGTAGGCGATCACATGGGACACTGACAGGTCCAATGCGATCGCCTCTCCAATCAGCGGCGAGCCGCGCCGCACGTGCATGCGCAGTGGGTGCCCGGCTGTGAAGCCGAAGGCTGTCACGGCTGGGTGCCCACAGTCGGGATGGAGACGCCGGCTGGGGAGGGGGGGGAGAGGAGCGGACCCCCGGTTGGCACGTCGATGGAACGCAGGAGCAGGTAAGTGAGTGTTTATTAAAAGCCAGCAGCTACACTTTTTGTAGCTGCTGACTTAATAAACACAATTTTGGGCTGAAACACCCCTTTAAGTTACCTTGTCAAGTCCAAGCTCTGTTTTTTTTTTTAAGCATCCCCTTTGGGTCACTCTTGCTGCTGCTGTAGCTGCTTAAAGGTTGGCATAAATGATAGCCCCACAGTCACACCTAGCCATGTTCACAGCTGTTTAGAATGATAGCACATTTATATATGTGTAGGAGTTTAGGGAAATTATGTTACAGTATATCTCCGATCACCCTGCTCCATAAGCATTGTCTAGAACAGGGGTGTCAAACTCAATTTCATCGTGGGCCGCATCAGCATTATGGTTGCCCTCAAAAGGGCCGGTTGTATCTGTAAGATTAGATGTCCAGCGCATCCCCTCCCCTTACATTAGATGTCAAGAGCCCCCCCACCATCAGAAGTTGAGTCCCCCTCTCTCCCTTACATCACAGTGCACCCCCCTTTCCTTATGCTGCTGCTGGGAAGAAGTTGGATGCATTGCTTGAAAGCATAAAGTCTGGAGGATGACTGGAGAGGTACGAGGGCCACATGAAATGGCCTGGAGGGCCGCATCCGGCCCGCGGGTCTTGTGTTTGCCACCTCTGGTCTAGAAAGATGCATGAGAATTCCAGATTCTCAGCTGCATTTACTATTAAAAAACAAACACAATACATGCAACATGGCCGACTGCATTGTCTATACTACAGGCTTCTGAACATTGAGATCTTTCTATGTGGAATAATTATCTGACACATTTAATAATTTTAGGATTAGGTTTCTTGCACACTGCAGCTTGAAAAAGCTCAGCACAGCATATTTTTTTTTACTGAGCTAAATTAATTAATGTAATGTGCTTATGCACACAGGCGTGTACAGGTAGGGTATATACTGTAGCTCAGCATTACAGATAGGGTATATAGCTCAGCATTACAGCTAGGGTATATAACTCAGCATTACAGCTAGGGTATATAATATGGCTCAGCATTACATATAGGGTATATAGCTCAGCATTACAGCTAGGGTAAATAGCTCAGCATTACCGATAGGGTATATAGCTCAGCATTGCCGATAGGGTGTATAGCTCAGTATTACTGCTAGGGTATATAGCGCAGCATTACAGATAGAGGATGTAGCCCAGCATTACAGATAGAGTCAGGAGCAACCGCAGGGCACGCGGCACTGATGTACCCATCCTACACCAGGGGTAGCCACGGATCTCACGGCACTGTTAGCCAGCACCCCCCACCCCCCGCGGGAGGTCCAGCACTTACTATGCGGCGGGCTGCTCTCCTGCTGTGTCCTCCGTGCAACCACAGCGGCGGGTCCAGCTCCAGCATGTCTGCTCTTCCAAAGCACTAGGCATCCAATAGGATCGCCTGTCGCTTTGGCCAATCAGGAAACAGGACTAACGACCTGCCTCCTGATTGGCAGGGAGGAACTGTAGTGTGAAAATAGCAAACATTTATTTGCTATGGTCATACAATTGAGTGGGATTGGGGCACACTCTCTGCGCCATGAGCCCACCCTATTTGGAAGCATATTAGAGCATCTGGCTCTAATCAGGTATTTTTAAACGCACACCCCTCCATCCCCACAATAGGAATTCATGGGCCCGGCGTCCTCAAAGGAATCACCTGCATGAAAAGAAAGGACAGAGTTGGTGTTGGGTGGGGGGGGGGGGTGGTGCCGTGTGCCAACAATGCACGGGCCACCCCTGGTCATAAAGTAAAAAAGTATAACTGAAAAAAATAAAGTGTCCCACGATGTCCATCCATCTTCAATCACGCCACCCAACTGCTGTCTATTCACTTTGACAACTCTTATATAGGCAAGGATGGGGCCACCCACTAATGTAACCGAATGACCATGCCCCCCTCTGATGTCACATGATTTCACATAATGTCACAAGGGGGTGGGGTAGCTCGGTTATGTCACCAGGTGGCCCCACCCTTGCCTATATAACAGATGTCAATCAAAGCCATGACACAGCAGTCGCCGGTAAAGAAAAAACTATTTTTATGTCCGTCTGGCGGCATGATTGGATGGACATCGCGGCACACTTTGTTTTTTTCTTTTTTAATAAGGGAATTGTCAAACACTGTCTGTTGTGGTTTTAACTTTTTGACACTTTTTTGGTGAATGGGTAGTGGTACAATGTACCCGATACCCATTCACATTGGGGGGGGGGGGTCGGGATCTGGGGGCCCACTTGTTAAAAGGGGCTTCTAGATTCCAATAAGCCTCCCACCCACAGACCCTGACAACCAGCGGCCAGGGTTGTCGGGAAGAAGCTCTTGTCCCCATCAATATAGGGACATCGTTACCGTGCCTAATTATTATCTATTTACTCATCCCAACCTCATGTTTTACAGTGCCTTGAAAAAGTATTCACACCCCTTAAAATGTTCCACATTTTGTCATGTTACAACCAAAAACATAAATGTATTTTAATGGAGTTGTATGTGATAGACCAACACAAAGTGGCACATAGTTGTGAAGTGGAAGGAAAATAATAAAATGGTTTTACATTTTTTTTTTACAAATGAATACCTTAAAAGTGTGGCATGCGATTGTATTCAGCCCCCTTTACTCTAATATCCCTAACTAAAATCTAGTGGAACCAATTGCCTTCAGAAGTCACCTAATTAGTAACTATAGTCCACCTGTGTTTTATATAATCTCAGTATAATTACAGCTGTTCTGTGAAACCCTCAGAGGTTTGTTAGAGAACCTTAGTGAACAAACAGCATCAGGAAGGCCAAGGAACACACCAGACAGGTTAGGGATAAGGTTGTGGAGAAGTTTAAATCAGGATTAGGTTAAAAAAAAAATATCCAAAGCTTTGAACATCTCACGGAGCACTGTTCAATCCATCATCCAAAAATGGAAAGAGTATAGCATAACTGCAAACCTACAAAGACATGGCTGTCCACCTAAAATGACAGGCCGGCAAGGAGAGCTATTAGTCGTTCACTCCACAAATCTGGACTTCATGGAAGAGTGGCAAAATAGCCGTAAGAAGTCCCATTAGCAGTTTGCAAGAAGCCATGTGGGGGACACAGCAATGTGGAAGAGGGTACTCTGGTCAGATGAGACCAAAATTTAACTTTTTGGCCAAAAGGTTAAATGCTATGGCCTGGCTTAAACCGCCCAACGTAACTTGCCTACGACGGCGTATTGTGGGCGCATAGTTACGCTGGACGCATTCGGCGTACCCATGTTAAATATGCAAATGAGTAAGATACACCGATTCACAAACGTACTTTTAAGCGATTCGCGTAAGGGTTACGTCCGGCATAAAGTTATTCCTCATATAGGAGGCGCAACCCATTTAAAAGTTATGGACCAGGGAACGTATTTTACGTTGCTTACGTAGTACTACGTGAATAGGGCTGTGCGTAGGTTACGTTCACGTCGTAGGCAGTGTATTGACGTATCTTAGGCAGCTATTTCGACGTGACTGTGAGCATGCGCACTGGGATGCGTCCAAGAGACGACGCATGCGCAGTTCGTTTTTTGAAGCTCAGCCCATCATTTGCATTTGTCACGCTTCATTTTAATATATCACGCCCACTTCCACCTACTTTGACTTACGTCGGCTTACAAAGATGTGCCGTTGGCTGTGAATCCGGCCTATGTGTGGTGGAAAATTAACACTGCACATCACCCTAAACACACCATCACCATCATGAAACATGGTGGTATCAGCATCATGGGGGAATGCTTTTCTTCAGCAAGGACAGGGAAGATGGTCAGAGTTAATGGGAAGGTGGATGGAGCTAAATACAGGGCAATCTTAAGCCTTGTACGCACGGTCGGAAGTTTTAAACAACTGCCTGCTTAGAGACTTATGGGTAGTGTTATGTATATACCGTGCTCGTATGTACATAGGAACTATCTATTTCAGGGGTATTAAATTAAAATTCACCAAGATCCAGTCAGTAAAAATTTCTTCCAGCAGAGGTCCACATCGCATGTTTGTGCTATGAGTCAGACCTTTTACATCACAGCCCCTCTTATTTCTTAGGCTAGGTTCACATCTCTGTGGCTGGGGAAAACCGCATGCATTCCTGACCCAGAGAGAAATGCACTGCATTTTAGCAGATGCATGGGGATCACTTAATAAAACCCTTTTACTGCAGCACCCACAGAACATTTTTGGACACACCAAACCACACGATGCCCCATTACAATCCCCAGTGGCCCCATGTCCTTAGGGGACCCCATTACAGTCCTCAGTGACCCCATTACTGTCCTCAGTGACTCCTATAATGTCCTCAGCCCCCACATTAATGTCCTCAGCCCCCATTACTACCCTGTGCCACCATTACTGTCCTGAGTACCACCCTGAACTATCCTGAGCTCCCCCCAACTGTCCTGAGTCCCACCAATACAGTCCTCAGTCCCCGATATAACTGTCCTCAGCCCCCCATTACTATCTGTAGTCCCTCCAATTACTGTTCTGAGCCCCCCCATTACTGTACAGATCCCCCATTACTGTCCTGAGTTCCTCCTTAACTATCCTGAGCCCCCGTAACTATCAGGAGTTCCTACCTTTAACTGTCCTGAGTGCCCCCCCTTAAATGTCCTGAGCCCCTCCATTACAGTTTTTAGCATTACTGTCCTCCACAGATAGGGAGGGGGACAGGAAGAACAGCAAGTTTAGCCAGAGAGTGGGATCTGCAAGCTGGTTATTGGTTTCTAGGACCACCCTGCATCCTGTTATCTTGGGCAGCCCCGTCCAGAGTTTTCCACCTCCTGCTGTCAGCTCTGTGAGAATGAAAATAACAGCAGAGTTTGTGCTATAAATCAGATCCTTCACATCACAGCCTCCCTCTTTTCTTAGGCTAGGTTCACATTTCTGTGGCTGGGGAAAATCTCATGCATTCCAGACCTACAGAGAAATGCACTGCACTTTAGCAGATGCATGGTGATAAATGAAACCCTCATACATCGGCAACTACAGCACATTTTTGCACACACCAAACCACATGGTGCCCCCATTACATGGCACCATTAATGTCCTTAGGGACCCCATTATTGTCTTTAGTCTCCCAATTACAGTCCTCAGTGACCCCATTAATATCCTCAACCCCCATATCCCCCTATTCATGTCCTCGGCCCCCCATTACTGCCCTGAGCCCCCTATTACTGTCCTAAACTCCCACCCTTTAACTATCCTGTGTCCAACCATTACTGTCCTCAGTCCCCCATTACTGTCTAGATCCCCCATTAATGTCCATTGTCCTGAGCTCCTCTTTAACTGTCCTGAGCCCCCTTAATTATCTGGTATTCCCCCTTAACTGTCCTAAACCCCTCCATTACAGTTTTTAGCATTACTGTCCTTCGCCCCCCTTCACATCGGTCCCTTCCTGTTCTACCTTACACATCCGGTTTAACCAGAGAGCAGGAGCTGGAGCTGCAAGCTGGTGATTGGCTGCTAAAAATGCCCTGCATCTTACCATCCAGTCATCTGCTTGTTAACTTGGGAAGCCCCCTCCCGCCATCCAGAACTGCCCCACCTCCCACTGTCAACTCTGTAAAAATAAGAATGAAAGTGGGGGGTGGTGACAGCTCTGGGCAGAGCAGCTTCTAAATGGAGGTTCCACGGCGGTCCAGATAGGAAATTAACTCCACCCAGACTCAAACTGCGGTGATGCCTGGTCTATTTGAAAGTAATATCAGGTTGGCTTAGAGGCGACAGAGACAGAAGGTGGATCTATAAGGATTGCCAAAAAGAAGAATTGTTTTATCTCGTGGAACCGCATATGACACTTTGTTAAGTTTTACATTTCTCTAGCGGTCCTGTAAAATATGGAAGCTATATGTAATTGATATATATATTTATTATTGTTATATATATAACAAAAAAAATTAGGTTAAAAGCAGTTTCTGCAATATAAGACCATGTGTATGTTAGTTAGCCTGGAGAATAATCCTGTCTGAGGTTCAGAGATTTCATATAGACCCAAGTGTTCAGTACAGAATCCTTATCGGTCACAGGTACATGAAACAAGAGACCTGTGAATACCTTACATGTTTTACCAAAAGGATTATATTGCACATTTACCTGTAAGAAACCAGAGGGATCATTTTCTTTGATGACTTCAAGGCAATATTCCATCAGCCCAGTCGACTGGCGCAGTTTCAGCGTACAATGATTTATCTGGTCCCAGACAACCTAGAAATAAACCACACATATAAAATAATTCCCTTTACAATGGATTAGTGTATTATACCGGTAGGGCTAATGCAAGATGCAAGATCACAAGTACATGTTGCCAGCAGCCACATGTCCTTTGGTTCTACTTTACATGTTCTGCACAACACAGCAGACAAAGGCAGAATGTACTAACAGAATCAAACATTGAAAAAGTATTCAGATCCTCTCTTAATCCTCTCAATACTCTCAAGGGAAATGCATACATTTCCACTAAGCTTGCCTAGAAATAGTTTCAACAGCTGGTGTATCAATCTTTTCATTTTACTACTCTATTGCCGCGTACACATGATCACTTTTCGTGATGAAAAAAAGACATTTTTAAAAATGTAATTTAAAATGATCGTGTGTGGGCAAAATGTCTTTTTATGTCTTCTGAAAAACGACCAAAAAAAAATTCAAAAATGCTCGAATTTTTTATGTCATTTTTAAAAATGTAATTTTTTGTGTCATAAAAAATGATCGTGTGTGGGCAAAACGACGTAAAAAAATGACGTTTTAAACCCGCACATGCCCAGAAGCAAGTTAGGAGATGGGAGGTAAAACTATCATTCATAATGGAGTAAGCACATTCATCACACTGTAACAGACAAAAAAGCAGGAATCGTCTTTTACTAACAAGTAACCAGCTAATAGGAGCCTCAAGGAACTTCCCCTTTAGAGTGCCGTCGTTTTGTTCATAATTTTCCAAAAATGATGGTGTGTACACAACGTCATTTTTGAAAATGAAGTTTGAAAAATGCATTTTTTTTTCACGAGGCATATGGCAATTATTTTACAAATTTTTTTTTCTTAAGGCATTCTCTAAACTTAAGCCCAACACTAACCAAATGTTCTTTTTAAAAAAATTATAGATTCAGCAGGAAAGGGGTCAGAGCCTCTGTCAATTTTTTATTGCTGTCTGTTTACCTGTTGGAAAGACTAAAGTCAGCCATAGATGTATTGAAATGTGGCCAGTTCAGCAGGAACCTGGCGAAATTCAATACATCTATGGCCTATCGATCAACCAGCCTGTCAGTTATTTTTTTAATTCAATCACTGCCAGCGACTACAGCTGTCAGCAGTAATTATTGTAGTGGGAGGGATTCCCCCATCAACACAGTCAGCGTTGAATGGGGAATTGAACAATTTTCTTTCCTTTAACCCATGGTTGAAGGAAAGAAAATTGTCTAATCTATGTGTTACGCCTTACACTCCACTCATTCCCTGTCTGGACAGGAAGTGAGTGGAACGTCTGTGACGGTTACATAGACAAAATATAATTTTTAGTAGACTGGGAAGACCTTGCACAGGCAAGTCAAACTCAAATGAATCGGGGGGCTGAACTGAACAAAATAAAACTTCAACTGGGTTGGGCATTGTCAACTGGAGAACATCTGGGCCCTTTTTCAGTTAAAATGCTACAACCACTGACCACTTGTGGTCCACAAAACACTATTTTGACATGTCTGGCTGAGAGTGTCTTGAAATGGGATCAAAGACAAGAAAAAAAATCTGACAAAAATGTATGTCTACCTCCCTACTTTATCTAAATCTAAAAAAAAAAAAAGTAGAATTTTGTCTGGAATTGGACTTCAATGCTGCTTGGTCTGAATAAGTTTACACTCATAAGTAATCATAAGAAACTATTTATTACATGATAGCTAAAATGTTTTACAATATATATATATTTTTTGCATAGAGAAGGTATAATTGATAAAACCCTGGTGATGTTTTTTTCATCATAAAGTCCCACTGGGGAGATTTACCTACATTTCCTGTCTTATCGACACAAGAGAAAGTAGGAAATAAAATCCCTTTAGCCTAGGTTCACATTGGTCCGATTTGACAGGCGATTTCACATGTCAAATCGCATGCCAAATCGGCAGCTATTGCTGGCGCCGCACCAATTCCCAGAAGTAGTTCCTGTACTACTTTTGGCGACTTCAGAGAGCGGTTTGTAAAGACGTCTTGGAAATCTCTCCCGAAGTTGGACTGACATGCGGGTATGTAGCCAAACTCCATTGATTTATAACTCACAGTCAGTGTGAACCTAGGCTCAGAGTGAGGTAAAGTCCCTGTTCTGATGGCAAATTGAAATTTGGGATTTTCCATTACTTTTAGTTACAGGTCACAGTGGTGAGCAGGACAAATAGAGAGAGTAAACTTCCCTAAGGGCCCATTCACACTTTGGTGTTGTAATGAGTGTGTCACTGTGTGCTTTACTGCATCGTGTATTCTGAATGGCACCCCATTGCAAATGCTGACGGATGTGCACTGTAGCGTGGCACAATGCATGGCTATGCACAGAATGAAGATGGTGATGTATGAGTAAGTATGTATTAACAAATGCTCCCCGAGGGCTGTCTGGATACGTTGCTTATATTTGCCCTGATGTTCAACAATATCTCCCTTGGTTTAATCCAGGGGTCTCCAAACTTTCTAAACAAAGGGCCTGATTACTGTCCTTTAGACTTTAAGGGGGCCAGACAGGGGACATCAGGAGTACAAATCCCCCATCATTTGATGCCATTGGACCCCATCATTGGTGTCATTGGGAGGAATTCTGCCCTGTCATTGGGAGGAAATTTGGCTTATCATTGGTGTCATTGGGAGGAATTCTGCCCTGTCATTGGGAGGAATTCTGAACTATCATTGGGAGGAATTCTGAACTATCATTGGGAGGAATTCTGCCCCATCATTGGTGTCATTGGGAGGAATTCTGCCCTATCCTTGGTGTCATTGGGAGGAATTCTGCCCTATCCTTGGTGTCATTGAGAGGAATTCTGCCCCATCATTGGGAAGAATTCTGAACTATCATTGGGAGGAATTTTGCCCCATCATTGGTGTCATTGGGAGGAATTCTGCCCCATCATTGGGAGGAATTCTGCCCCATCATTGGGAGGAATTCTGCCCCATCATTGGGAGGAATTCTGCACTATCATTGGGAGGAATTCTGCCCTATCATTGGTGACATTGGGAGGAATTCTGCACTATCATTGGAAGGAATTCTGCCCTATCATTGGTGACATTGGGAGGAATTCTGCCCCATCATTGGGAGGCCTTCTGCCCTGTCATTGGGAGGCATTCTGTCCTGTCATTGGGAGGAATTCTGCCCCATCATTGGGAGGAATTCTGCCCTATCATTTGTGTCATTGGGAGGAATTCTGCACTATCATTGGGAGGAATTCTGCCCTGTCATTGGGAGGAATCCTGCCCCATCATTGTGTCATTGGGAGGAATTCTGCCCCATCATTGGGAGGAATTCTGCCCTATCATTGGTGTCATTGGGAGGAATTCTGCCCCATCATTGGGAGGCATTCTGCCCGGTCATTGGGAGGAATTCTGCCCCGTCATTGGGAGGAATTCTGCCCCATCATTGGGAGGAATTCTGCCCCATCATTGGGAGGAATTCTGCCCCATCATTGGTGTCATTGGGAGGAATTCTGCCCCATCATTGGTGTCATTGGGAGGAATTCTGCCCCATCATTGGTGTCATTGGGAGGAATTCTGCCCCATCATTGGGAGGAATTCTGCCCCATCATTGGGAGGAATTCTGCCCTATCATTGGTGTCATTGGGAGGAATTCTGCCCCATCATTGGGGTCATTGGGAGGAATTTTGCCCCATCATTGGTGCCAATGAATAAAAAAGCATCCCAAGGGCCGGATAAAATTAAGCAACGGGCCACATCTGGCCCCCGGGCCACAGTTTGGAGACCACTGGTTTAATCCATTGATTTTCACACACTGTCCTGGTCTGTATGTGTCTCCTGTGGCCACGCAGCACCCTCTCTCCATTCTTTGGTGCTGGCAGTCAGTGGGGAGCTGTTCTGTGATTGCACAGTCCATTAACTATTCATTTCTTTCACGTCCCCTGAGGAACTCATTACTAACGAAACATGTCGGGAGAAGATTCTACAGTACCAGCATTTGAATAAACTAACAAAGTTGACCATAGTATGGACATGTGTATTTTATCTATATCTATCATATTTTTATGATGTATTAATTAAAGTTTGTAAATTATATTAACTTAGGCACCGATATAATCCCACAAGCGATTCATTCCATTCTTACTGTATTTAGCATTAGTTTTCTATTTTTTACTAAAACTGTAGCAGAACCATCATTATACATTTGCCTAGAGTTAAGCCTTTAAATATGGTTGTGTTTGTATGACTTAAACTATCATAAATATTATAACTTAAGTTAAAAAATATATAAATTCTTTATCCCAATGTCTGTGATGTTGTAGCTCACCTTGAATTTATGTTCACGTTCTTTTGTGACTTTGGTAAGCAATTTCGCTTTCTGACGGTTTAATGCATCAACCAGAGCATCACATTGAGCAACCAAGCATGCTTCATATTCCAGACCATTTTCCTAAAAGGAAGGCAATCGTGCGAGAGGTGTTAGCTAAACTGTAGCACAAAGCTAAAAGAAAATCTGAAAATATTTTTTTAATCAATCTTTGGTGGTGCATGTATTAGACTGCATTCATCAGTGGCGTGACATTCTCTGGAAAAAGGTCTTATATAATTCCAACTCCAAGTTCAATACAAACTATATGTATCAGTATTTCTTTATTGACCAAAAAAATGTACATATAATAGACCAGGATTTAAAGCAAACAATGAACTTTCAATTTAAATGCATTCCAGGTGTGTCAAAAAATGCAAAGTTTTGCGGATTGTTTTCTTTTAAAGGCAGCCATAGCTGGGAATGACAATTGCCCTCTATGTGGAAACAGTGGTCTCTCTGCTTAGGTTTGACTCATCCCCGGAATATAAAAATAAAATTGAACATTTTCTGGAAGTAACTTGCATATATAGTTATAGAGTACTTGGATCTAAGGTCCCCTAACCAAAGAACCAAGATGAGGGGGGGGAGGGGGGGCAAATAGGACTATTGCGATACTGATACAAAGGTAAGAAGTAGAAGTAAATATTTAAAACAAATAGCAAATTTTATTCAATGGACAGACAAGACAAAATACAAAATTAAAATTGTGATAACCATCTACAACACCAAAAGATTGTGTGATGTATGGTGAAAATTACTCTAAAATGCTCTCTTTTCAGTTAACTAATAGCACAGAAAGCAACTCGATTAATGTGGGTGAATGTTTTGTGTTTATGTCCATTTAGATTCTTTGATTGAATAAAATTATTGGATCAAACAGTTGATAACATGAAAGGTCAACATAAATATAAAACCAAGACTAAAAGTTCATTAGCAATAGGCTGTTGATGCACTCAAGTAACTTCAAGTGGTCTGACCTGGAAAATGTAGGATTCCACATTTAAGGCTACTCAGCACATTAAATTGCTATACATAACTTGGGTTATTAGCTATGTATTTATTTTTCTTTTGCTACAGAAACAGCCAAATGTGATACTGTGCATACTGCGGGATATAGTTTGCCACTATAATGTCAACATTATATTAATATATTCATATATTTATTTTTATTTTGTATACACTTCCTTCAAGTATATCTAAGGACAAAACTTTATTTTGATAGAGTGAGACTTTTTTTCCATTTGCTGTCTGCATCCCATTAGGGAGATTTCCCTTTGCCTCCTGTTTTGAACAGTTCAGACAACCGTAATGCCCCGTACACGCGATCGGAAATTCCGTCAAGAAAACCGTGGATTTTTTCTGACGGAATGCTGGCTCAAACTTGTGTTGCATACACACGTCACACAAATTTTGTCTGAAATTCGGACCGTCAAGAACGCAGTGACATACAAGATGTACAATGAAGTTCAATAGGCAGTTCGACTCTTCTGCTTAATTCTGAGCATGCTTTTTTTTTCTGTGCGTCAGAATTACATACAAACGAGCAAGATTTCCGAGAATCAAGAACCTGCTCTCAATCTTTTGTTGGCGGAAATCCCGACAACAAAAGTCCAATGGAGCATACACATGGTCGGAAATTTACGTCCAAAAGCTCACATCGGACTTTTCTTGTCGGAATTTCTGATCGTGTGTACGCGGCATTAGTGAGACAAAGTTATGGGAATCCTGTTTTAAGCCTCGTACACACACTCGGTTTACCGAGTACATCCTGGTTCCAGAAGAAGCAGATGTAACAAAGATCAGATTAACAACATTCTGGAAAACTATACCTGGACTTGTTGAAGAATGTTCTTTAATTGAACCAAGAATTCTTTCGCTTCTTTTGCTTTATCAGAGACTCCGCTCAAAGCCTGGGAAAGCTGAGACTGTGAAGGAAAATAACAGATGTGAACATCATTTACATATATTAGTATTCAAGAAATTGTTAGTACTTGATTGCTATACCTTACATGTAAATGTATAAACTCACAAATGTAACCATATCAACACATACGTCTGTATCATAGAATTATACTTTTCCTGTCTTTACAACTCATGGGTAAACCTCTTATTTTTAAAATGTCTATAAATGTCAAATTACATAGTTACATAGTTAGTCAGGTTGAAAAAAGACACACGTCCATCTAGTTCAACCAATAAAAGAGATTTTTTTTTTTAAATAAATAATACAATACCATATACACAATCCTATACCAACAGTTGATCAAGAGGAAGGCAAAAACGCCCAGCAAAGCATGCTCTAATTTGCTACAGCAGGGGGAAAAAATCCTTGCCCTGAGAGGCAATCAAATATTCCCTGGATCAACTTTACCTTTAAATGTTATTACTGTATCCAGGTATACAATGTTCCTTTTAGGAAAGAATCCAGACCTTTTTTAAAGCAATCTGCTGAGCTAGCCAGAACCACCTCTGGAGGGAGTCTAGTCAACATTTTCACAGCTTATGCCTCTTACACATGATCGGAATTTCCAATGGAAAAATTCAGACTGATTTTTTCCATCGGAAATTCCGACCGTTTGTATGCCCATCCAAGTTTTTCCATCGGAAATTACCAGGAGTTCCATCGGAGTTTACATAGAGAACATGTTCTCTTTTCCTCAATGGAATTCCATCGGAATTCCGATGTGAGTTTGGTCGAGCAAAAGCCCAATCATGTGTATAAGGCATTACTGTGAAGAAACCTTTCCATATTTGGGGATTAAATTCTGTTCCTCTAATTTATCCTCATAGCAAATTACTATTATAACCACTGTGAAAATACAAACAAAACTTCAGAGTGCAGGGAAAATTTAGAGCCTCTGACAGGTTGTCATTGCCTTCTCTGACCCTACAAAAAAGATTTGTGCCTATTTTCTGTCAGAACAGGAAGTCATGGCAAATCTCTCCAACATAGAAACATAAAAATAAAAGCACTTTTCATAAAATGTGGAAATATTATATCTTGAGTAATACAATGTATGAGACTGTATGGGAGGATATCCATATTTGTACCCACATACCAGTAACCGAATAAACAAATGAAAAAATTACCAAAAAACACAGACTTTTAGGGTACAATGGTCCAAAGCAAAAATTGTTAAAAATGTTGCTTTATTCTAAATAGTAGTTTAAAAATTTCACATAATCATATGCCATTATAAAATAGGATAATCTTTTTCTCTGAGTGCATGGACGGACACAGCCTAAGGCCGCGTACACACGACCAAATCTGTCTGCTGGAAACGGTCTGCTAGACCGTCCCAGCAGACAGATTCGATCGTGTGTACGGGCGAGCAGACGGATTTGGCCAGCCGACAGATTTGAAAGCATGCTTACCAATCTGTCGGCTGGGAACACGTCCGCCCGACATGTCTGCTGGTTAGTACGCTAACCAGCAGACATGTCTTCTCGCACACGCGCCAAATGATTTCGACGCATGCGCGGAAGTGTTTTACTTCCTGGTGCGGTGACGTGGCGGCGTCAACGTCACCGCCGCGTCACCGACACGTCAGCGCGCTGTCTGCTGGCGGGGATTTTGGTTTGCTCGTGTGTACACGCGAGCAAACCAAAATCCAAGCAGACAGATTTGTTCAAATCGGTCGGTCCGACCGATTTGAACAAATAGATTGCCTCGTGTGTACAAGGCCTTAATCTTGACAAAGTGGGTATTAGCCTTCCTTTAGGAGTGACTAGGCAGAAACTTATAGTAAATGTTTAAACAAATCATACAGACCCTACAGTCCCACCCAGAGGCAGGCCCTCTGGGTATAACCCCTCTCTCTGCATCTCGCAGATCAGTTTGTCAAAAAGTAGTACAAACATAAAAGGAGGGGTGGGTGCTGTGTCCGTCCTTGAACTCAGAGAAAAAGATTTTACCATAAGTATAAAATCCTATTTTCTCTCTCGTACATGGACGGACACAGCCTTAACCTGCCTGGCGGTATCCCCGAGCGTGATTCGGGGTGTTTTTTATGTGCTGAGATCAGTATCCCCGAGTCACGCTCGGGGTAGCTATGCAGAGCCTGCAGCGCGCGCTGGCTTACCTTTTTCCTGGATCCAGCGATGCATCCACGCTGTGTGAGCGAGCGGGTCCTCGCTCGATTCACACAGTGCCTCTGTGTGCCGCCGATCTCCGTTCCCTGCGACGTTACGACGCACGGGAGCGAAGAACGGCGCCAAATTCAAAAAAGTAAACAAACACTTTAGAAAACAAGGGGGGGTTGGTGTCTGCGCTGTGAAAAGGTAAGATCCAAAGGCGATACGGGAGTAAATCCCTAAGCTAGTGAGCGTAAGTGAAAGCAAAAGGGGGTGGGGGTAAGTTCAGAACAAAGTGATAACATACATGAGTAATGTGTCCGTACATATAACGTCTAGGTTACAGTGTAACACAAAATGTGAAATACCAAAAATGGCAAATGACAAAAGAGGTACAAATCCAAAAAACAAAATATATACACAATATGCTAGTATGTATAAAATGTTAAATCAGCAAAGGTTTCCCACTAGGGGCGTCCTAGGGTGTATAACACAGTGAGCAATGCAAATAATATACAAATATAAATAGATATATAAAATATGCAAAAAGAAAGTCTCTGAGAGTGTTTCCCAAATGTCCCAGAAAAAAGGATCCAAAGATGGAGAAATGGTGCCGAGAAAGGACGTTTCACAGTGAACACCTCTGGTGGTCCCTAGCTCCTCACCTCACGGCTATGGCACGGATAGCCAAATTAAACCACCTCCAGCAGAGGGGAGGGGAATGCACTTCAATGGGCAGAGACGACAGCAGCACTCCTCAGCAGTGAGACATGGAGAAAATACAAAGCAAGTTTTGATAGTGTTAATGAAATGTTTATGCAAGCATCATCAATCACTCATACATCGACTCACATGGAGGTGATGGATAGTGGGCCTATCACCCACGAACTCCGAGTTCATCCCGGGTCATGGATGGACACCTGGCTACTCCTCTTCTATATCTGGGCTGGGTGGACACTCGAAGCAGGTAGAGGGGACCCTCACACAGCGTGTATGTCAGAAAAGAGAAAGACCATAGTACATCCCCGCAAAAATTGAACAAGTTTATTGAAAAGACATGGATGCACTCACATTTGGAAGATAGTCAGAGTCCACACGCCTGACGCAGCAAGACCCCCCTGCCATCTGTCTGGTATTCTGTGCCCAGTTTTATCTTCCAAATGTGAGTGCATCCATGTCTTTTCAATAAACTTGTTCAATTTTTGCGGGGCTGCACTATGGTCTTTCTCTTTTCTGACATACATGCTGTGTGAGGGTCCCTTCTACCTGCTTCGAGTGTCCACCCAGCCCAGATATAGAAGAGGAGTAGCCAGGTGTGCATCCAGGACCCGGGATGAACTCGAGTTCTTGGGAGATAGGCCCACCATCCATCACCTCCATGTGAGTGGATGTATGAGTGATTGATGATGCTTGCATAGACATTTCCTTAACACTATCAAAACTTGCTTTGTATTTTCTCCATGCCTCACTGCTGAGGAGTGCTGCTGTCGTCTCTGCCCATTGAAGTGCATTCCGCTCCCCTCTGCTGGAGGTGGTTTAATTTGGCTATCCGTGCCATAGCCGTGAGGTGAGGAGCTAGGGACCACCAGAGGTGTTCACTGTGAAACGTCCTTTCTCGGCACCATTTCTCCATCTTTGGATCCTTTTTTCTGGGACATTTGGGAAACACTCTCAGAGACTTTCTTTTTGCATATTTTATATTTTTATATATCTATTTATATTTGTATATTATTTGCATTGCTCACTGTATTATACACCCTAGGGCGCCCCTAGTGGGAAGCCTTTCCTGATTTCACATTTTATACATACTAGCATATATTTAGTTTTTTGGATTTTTTGGATTTGTACCTTTTGTCATTTGCCATTTTTTGGTATTTCACATTTTGTGTTACACTGTAACCTAGACGTTATACGTACGGACACATTACTCATGTATGTTATCACTTTGTTCTTAACTTACCCCCACCCCCTTTTGCTTTCACTTACGCTCACTAGCTTAGGGATTTACTCCCGTATCACCTTTGGATCTTACCTTTTCACAGCGCAGACACCAACCCCCACTTGTTTTCTCATTTGCTATTTCTCTCTGCCCAGGACAGAGTGTGAGGTGTTTGCAGCAGTGACCCCATCCCATCCCCACCCCCTTCGGTAGCGCAGGAACCTCTGTTTAAAACAAACACTTTACATACAGTATACTGTAATCTTATAGATTACAGTACTGTATGTAAAAAATACACAACCCCCTTGTCCCTAGTGGTCTGTCCTGTGCCCTGCATGTCCTTTTATATAATAAAAAATGTTCTTTCTGCCTGGAAACTGTAGATTGTCCATAGCAACCAAAAGTGTCCCTTTATGTCAAAAATGGTTTTAGATTAGCTAGAAATCAGCGATAATAAATTATAATCACTTGCAGAATTGAGCGTTAGCGTTAAAAAAAAAAAAAATAATGACAGCGACAATTCAGCAACTGAGAAAATGTCAGTGTTTTTGAGTTGATTACATTATTGAATATTTTTTATTACAATTACATTATAATTATTTATAGTTTTTTATTATGTAAAAAAATTATGATTTTGTTTTTCAAACTTTATCATACCCGGGATGTCTTGTTTGGACAGATTTAAGCGAGTTATTCCTAAGAATTGCAGGCCTACAGTATAAAACGCCAAATTTCCATGCAAATAATTGTACCGCTTTTGGTACGTAATTCCAGATAGAATCATACCGCCAGGGAGGTTAATCTTGACAAAGTGGGACATCCCAAAGCAGTGTAAAAAAAAACGAGGGGTGGGAGCAGCATACAATTAAACTTCATCCCAAAACAACAGAGCTCCTCAACTGAGGAGTTGCAACTCTTAAACAGCCACCTGCAAATCTTTGCGGGCCAAAAGAAGCATCCGAAAATGCACTCACATCAACCTTGTAGAATTTAGTGAAAGTGTGAACGGACGACCAGGTCGCCGCCTTACACACCTCAGAAACAGACGCTTGATGTTGGTAAGCCCAAGAGGCCCCTATTGCCCTGGTCAAATGCGCCGTGACAGGAAAGGGGGGCGCTCGACCCCTTATGGCGTAAGCCTGAATCACTATCTGTGGGATCCACCTTGAGACAGTGGCCGACGAGACCGCTAGGCCCTTCTTGTGACCAGACACCGAAACAAACAGTGAGTCTGACCTTCGGAACAGGGCAGTAGCAGACAAGTATACTCTCAGAGCTCGGACAACATCCAGGGAATGTAACGACACCTCGCAACGGATGAGGCCACAAGGATGGAAGTACAATGTCTTCATTGAGATGGAAGGCCGAGGCGACCTTAGGTAGAAAGGAAAGCTGCAGACGCAGCACCACCTTATCCTTGTGGAAGATCAGATAGGGAGCTTTGCATGACAAGGCTGCCAGTTTGGAGACTCGTATAACTGATGTAACAGCCACCAAATAGACCACCTTCTGAGAAAGTGTCAACAATCTCCCTAATCTCTTCGAACAGTGGTTTCTGAAGCACTGAGAGAACCAGATTCAAGTCCCACGGAGGTAGCGAAGGGTTGACTGGAGGAGCCACATGCACGAACCCCCTGTACAAATGTTCTCACTAGAGAGTGAGCCACCAGGGGCCGCTGAAAAAAATCAGCCAAATATGTACCCCTTAATCGTGCTTAACCACTTAAGCCCGGACCAATATGCGGCTAAATGGCCAAAGGCGTTTTTACAATTCGGCACTGCGTCGCTTTAACAGACAATTGCGCGGTCGTGCAAAGTGGCTCCCAAACAAAATTGGCGTCCTTTTTTCCCCACAAATAGAGCTTTCTTTTGGTGGTATTTGATCACCTCTGCGGTTTTTATTTTTTGCGCTATAAACAAAAATACAGCGACAATTTTGAAAAAAATGCAATATATTTTACTTTTTGCTATAATAAATATTCCCCAAAAACATATATAAAAATATTTTTTTCCTCAGTTTAGGCCGATACGTATTCTTCTACCTATTTTTGGTAAAAAAAAAATCGCAATAAGCGTTCATCGATTGGTTTGCGCAAAGTTTTTAGCGTTTACAAAATAGGGGATAGTTTTATTGCATTTTTATTATTATTATTTTTTTTACTACTAATGGCGCCGATCAGAGATTTTTTTCATGACTGCGACATTATGGCGGACACTTCGGACAATTTTGACACATTGTTGGGACCATTGTCATTTTCACAGCAAAAAATGCATTTAAATTGAATATAACAGTTGCAGTTTGGGAGTTAACCACAGGGGGTGCTGTAGGATTTAGGGTTGACCTAGTTTGTGTTTACAACTGTAGGGGGGTGTGGCTGTAGGTCTGACGTCATCGATCGAGTCTCCCTATAAAAGGGATCACTCGATCGATGCAGCCGCCACAGTGAAGCACGGGAAAGCCGTGTTTACATACGGCTCTCCCCGTTCTTCAGCTCCGGGGAGCGATCGTGAGCGGACGGCTAGAAACGAATAGCCGCGCCCTCGTCCCGGATCGCTCCCCGCGGGTTTCTGACCACCGTATGTAGCGGGGGGGGTCCCGATCGGACCCCCGACCCACGCAAAGGCAGGGACGTATATATACGCCCATCTGCCTTAACGTTTCCTACATGCGGCGGTCAGGAAGTGGTTGAAGCAAACTTTTGGTCCACCCCGCGCTGTAAAAACAGCAGGATTTTGGACACCAGATAAGTCTGTGGATTGCACTTCATTTCCTCGCAAAGGGCTAAGTAAGCTTCCAAGTGCGATGGTAAATCCTCTTAGAGGACAACTTCTTAGCCTTCCTCATGGTGGGAAATTACAGAATCTGATAGGTCTCTTAGTACCTGGCTTTTAATAGCCATGCCGTTAAAGACAGCGACTGTAAAGCAGGATGCAGTATGGGACCTTGTGACAGCAGGTCCTCTCTCAGCGGTAGACGCCAAGGTGCGCCTGCTACCAGACGCACTAGATCGGTGTACCAGGGACGCCAAGGCCAATCCGGAGCAATTAGGATCATAGGAATCCCCTCTGCCTCCACTCTGCGAAGCAGATGAGGAAGGAGCTTTAGAGAAGGGAAGGCATAGATTAGCCGGTACTGACTCCACGGTGCCATTAACGCATCTGTTGCATCTGCCCATGGGTCTCTTGACCTGGCCACAAACCTCAATACTTTCTGATTGAGTCGGGACACCAGGAGATCTACGTCTGCGTACCCCATCTCTGGCAGAGGAGCTGGAACACATCCGGGTGCAGAGACCATTCTACTTTGTCCAGCATTTGGTGACTCAGGTAGTCTGCCTGTCAATTTTCCACACCCGGAATGTATACGGCCGACAGGGCCGGTACACTCCTTTCTGCCTACCTTAGGATGTGAGCGACCTCTGAGGCTGCAGCCGAGCTTCTTGTTCCTCCTTGATGGTTGACATATGCCACCGCCGTGGCGTTGTCCGACTGGATACTGACTGGATGCCCCTGTAGCCTCTGAGACCATGTGGAGAGGCACAGCCTGATCGCCCGAAGTTCCAGGACATTGATCGGCAAGTGGGAATTCTCCGGAAACCAGTGACCCTGGGTCGACTGAACTCCCCAGACTCCCCCCCAACCGGTAAGGCTGGCGTCCGTCGTGATGACTATCCAGTGAATATGAAGGAACGACTTGCCGGACCGAAGTGCCGGTGAGGTCAGCCACCAAACAAGGTAGGTCCTGACCAGGTGGCTCACCTGAATTTGATAATCCAGGAATGATGGGCGCTTGTCCCATCTGGACAGAATTTTCTTTTGTAGCACTCCGCCTGAGATTGCGCATATGTTATCGCCTCGAAGGAGGCCACCATGAGGCCCAGGACTCGCATGCAAAAGCGGAGTGACGACCATTTCTGGGATGTCAACTGCTGCACCGCGGCCGGAAGAGTCTGAAACTTTCCACAGGGAAAAAAAACCTTGCCTCTGAGGAGTCCAGAATCAACCCCAGATATACTAGGCGTTGAGTCGGTACCATTACTGACTTCTGAATGTTCAGTACCCAACCAAAGTGTCGGAGGGTTTGACAGGTTATAGACACGCTCACCTCTAATTCTGAGGCTCTAGCGGCCCTCAGAAGCAGGTCGTCCAAGTAGCCCACGATAGCCATGTCACGTTGTCTTAGTAGGGCGAGAATTGGGGCAAGCATCTTGGTGAACACCCTTGGTGCCGATGCCAGGTCAAAGGGGAGAGCCACAAATTCATAGTGGTCTTCCCCAACTGCAAAGTGCAGAAGTCTCTGATGCTTTGTGCATATGGGGACATGTAAATAGGCATCCCTGATGTCCAAGGATGCAAGAAAGTCCCCCAGCTGGAGTGCAGTGACGACAGAGCGAACCAATTCCATCCTTCACAAAGCAATTGAGGGCCCTGAGGTCCAGAATTTGGCGAACGCTCTCCTTCTTTGGTACTATGAACAGATTGGAGTAAAACCCCTGAAACCATTCCTGTACTGGGACAGGAATAACCACCCCGCGTTTCAGCAGGTCTTGAAGTGCCCCAAATAGGGCTTCCCGACGAGTCGGTTGTAGCTGGAGGGAAAAAATCTGTTTGGTGGGCAAGGTAGAAATTCTATCTTGTACCCTGAAGACACTACTTCGCAAACCCACCGGTCGGGGACATGCGATGTCCACCGGGTCGCAAATTCGCGAAGACGTCCCCCCCACCCGAGAGCTGTACTGGGCGGACGAAAAAACGCTTGTGTGCGGTAAAGAAGGGCCCTTTCCTACAGTGTGGCTCCTTCCCCTTTTTGGACTGTGGGAGCAGTGTGCTCTTACCTCCTGTAGCATCTTTAATTATGTCATCCAGGGAGGCTCCAAAAAGTCTATCGCCCTTAAAGGGCAAGTCCATCAGGGCTTTCTTGGAAGATTGGTTGGCGGACCAAATCTTTAACCAACGCAGACGTAGGGGGAACACCACCACCTGACTTGAACCCCTGGCAAGCAGAGGAATAGTGTCCAAGGCTGATTCGCAATACTAGTTGGTCAGCTAGGACTGCCTCATTCGGGGAAGTTTGACGTGCTTGTAACCCATTGAGCGCTATCTTTGCCCATTCCGTGAGTGTCTGAGACATCAGGGCCCCAACTATGGTTGGGCGTACCGCCGAACCCACTACAGTGTACAGGTTGCGGGTGATCACCTCAGCCTTCTTGTCCGCAGGGTCTTTGAAGGTGGGAGCCCCCTCCACTGGTATGGTGGTTAGCTTGTTTAATCTGGACACTGGAGGGTCCACTACCGGGGGTGAGGTCCATTTTTTCCAAAAACTCTCTTCAAGAGGGTAACGCTGCGCTAGATTTTTAGGGACTGAAAAAACCTTCTGTGGGTTATCCCACTCCTTGTATAAAAGGTTGTCTAAATAAGACACACAAGGAAACACCTTATCAATGTGGGTCGCCTTACGGGAACACAAAGGGGACCGGCGCGTCTGTTGCTTATGCAGACCCCTCTAAGGTCACTTACTAGAGCCCTATCACGTGCTGGCCTGGGTCCGAAGTCATCCTCACTGTCTGGGCGATCCTCAGATACCTCAGAGCCAGGGTCATAAACGCTAGCTGGACCCGGCTCCACATCTGAGTTGTCCCCAGAAGATGGCGGGGGGTGGGTGCGCTTTCTAGCCCCCGTTCTCCCACACCCTGCTTCCACCTTGGCCACAAAGGCATCTAGGATTGATGACATAGCGTCCACCAATACATCAGGTGCAGGGGCATCAATTGCCATCTCAGGTGTCTCGGGGGAAAAAGCGTCAGCTTCTGACGCCATGCTGTCCTCACACCTGACACCACAGCGACTCCCAAACAAGTAACCCACCACTCCTGGCTGCAGCAGAGACGAGGGTTTCCCCCTAGAGGACACACCACCCAGGAACCGTAGTAGATGGTTTAGCTAGCAGAGTTGCTTCCTGCAGAGTGTGTCTGTCGATTTGTGCTCTCCAAATCTGGGATCAAATGCGGTTTGTGGGGCTGCTATTTTTGTCAGTCTTTCAGACTGCTCAGTCAGCAGCCTGTATCTGTTCATCTGCCGTTTTTAAATGGTCTGGTCCATGGTAAAATGGCCGCCGATCTGATACTAGAGGCCAATAGGGCATGGGCCACAAAAGCATGGCCGCCAGCCTAGATGGATCTACAGGAAAATGGCGGCTAGAAGCCTACCCAGCACGGCTACAGGAACGATCGTTCAGGGCGCCGCCGTATCTGAGAGCCTGGAGAAAAAATGCGGAGGCCGCTGAGTGGCCATTATAGCAGAAAACCACAGTGCAGCAGAGTAATGCAGCAGTCAGTACACATCAGCAGGAATAACCAGGAAAATGGACGCCGAGTGTTTCTAGAGGCCAATACAGATGCGGCTACAAGAACATGGTCGCCAGTGCAAGTAAAGTATTACAGCATGGACACACCAAACATGGCCACCGACAGCATGGAGCAGGGCACACAGGTAAGCAGACGCTCTTATGCAGCTTTATACACTGATTTAGTGACTTATGGTTCCCCAAGTGAAGCTCCCCAGAGGAACCCCTGCCCAGCAGCTAGCTCAGAGAGTCTAAGGAGGAGGGAAGGGAGAAGGGAGATAAGGCCCTTTACTCACCTCTTCAGGGATGCCCAGCTCTGTCTTCCTGCCGAAGCAGGGGATTACTTCCTACCCTTCCTGAGGGTTGTGCTGGAAGCATCCTAGACAGACCATCTCCTGCATGGTAACGGAGGTGAATGACAGCCCGGCTGCTGCGACTCGGCCCTATAGACCGGCCATATGCGTGCCCTGGAGCGTTTAGCTCACCGGCCACCGTAGAGTGATGGTGTAACGTATGTAACGGCATACCCTGAGTGGAGTCCATTTTATTAGTTTTTGGGGTTTCCGTTATTATGTTACGCTCACTTCACTCTCTTGTATGAACAGAGAGTTTAGGGTTTAAATCATCACAACCTCATACTTGGAAATCAACGTTATCATGGAGCTTAGACAAACATAAAGCTAGTATGATTAAAGATAGGTTACGCTGGTAAGCGGACTAAGCAAATGGTTCAGGTTGCATTGAATAGTACTGTATCCCTATTCATGAGTCTCTGGTCAATACCGATAATATTCAGACAGTAACTGAAGGATAAGGTGATCAGACGGGAATAACTAATACAACAACATTCCCTTAGAATTTCACTATGATGGCAGCAAGCTCATGGTTGCTATAATATGTTACATAATACTTGCGATTCTGTAGGTCAGAAGGTGCAGACAGCAGAGAGAATCCGAAAATACAGGCCGGGGTCAAAGGGCAGGAGACAGCAGCAATCCGAGGTACATAAACAAGAGGTCAGAAGCCGGGGTCAGTCGTGGAGCTGAAGAACAATACAGGAACTGTTCACACAGACAGGAAGATCAAATCACAATGAACTGACAAGGCTGTCAGAGTGAGGCAGGGCTTTATACCCTGGATAATTTGGGTAAATTGCCTCAGCTGGACCAGAATATTCAGGTGTAGATTGCAATGAGATCCAACTAAGGTGATCAGCACATTCAGCACCACCTTAGCTGGAAAGCAAGGAGAAATCCCAAACTGAGAAGTGGCTCAGAGACAAGGTATTACAATAGCAAGGGTAAGGTCCTGGGTTCAAGCCCACCCACAGCCACCTGGAGCACGACCATGCCTCGCGGTCTGCCTGGCACAATAGGTATCGTGACAAATACACATGTAGTGGACGACCAAGTGCGTAACTATGGTCGGCACACGCTCGATGGCCGAAACTGGGGGGACTAGAAGGATCTCGGATCCAGCCTGTCGCTCAGTGGGCAGTTGATCGAATATCACAGGAAAAAAATAAAAGAAAAAAAAATCCAGAAGGGAGCCACGTCTTCTCCTTAACTAGGCAGAAAAAAACTGATCTGTGAGATGCAGAGAGAGGAGTTATACCCGAGGGCAGGGCTGTAGGGTGTTTATGATGTGTTTAAACATTTACTATAATTTTCTGCCTAGTCACTCCTAAAGGAAGGCGAATACCCACTTTGTCAAGATTAAGGCTGTGTCCGTCCATGAACGAAAGAGAAATAGCTATACATAATACATAGTATTACATAAATCTGATTAAAAAAAAAAAAAGTCCATCCAGTTCAACCAACAAAGAAAAAATAAGAACACCAATACACTCAAATAGGAAAACCTCTGTATACACTATCCAATACCCACAGTTGACTCAGAGAAATCCAGATCAATATGCAACAATTCCACAAAAATGTAATGTTTTACAATAGCTACCAAGCAATTATATATCTTATTTAGTGTTTTGCCTCTATAATATCCATATAATGATCACATGTTTTCCTAGTCATATTGAGGATTGCTGAAGCAGGGAGGTATACAGTCCTTAACATGTTTCTCAGATCAAAGGTTTACTTCCTCAGGAGGATCAAGGGAGCTGGAAATTGGAATACTATAATATCATAATATCATCACTAAAGGCATTTGGCACTAAAGGCATTTGTGGGTGCAACCATCCAAAGATTACCAAAATAAGGGATATCACAGAGGGGGTTAGTAGCTGAAGGTCTTGTAATGTTATCATGTGTCTCAGTTTGTGCATGGATACAGTTCTCCTGAATTGATGTACACCCATCAGACCAAGATTCCAGTAGCCCAATCAGATACACTCCCCAATTTATTCAAGGACAGATGAGATCTCTGAAGGCTATTACTGTATTTCTTTGTTAAGCATAGAAAAGTCTGCTGTCAGGTAGATGCACAGCATCCCACCAGCATTAAGCATTATAGAATAGTACTGTACTGTATACATAGAATAAAGTAAAGTATAAATAGAAGTATTATCATGTTTTACAACTAGTTTAACCCTTTATTGCTTGCATAGTTGCCACAGGGACAGAAAGTACACTTGATAGAAATTTTTGAAATTTATAGAAATTTTAACTCTCTCTCATTTAGGGCTTAGGTATTAGTCTTTAACCACATGCTGACCAGCCGCCGTCATTCTACGGTGGCAGGTCGGCACTCCTAGGCGAGAGGCCGTCATTCTACGTCGGCTCTTCAGCGGCCACTAGGGGGCGCGCGTGCGCGCCGCCGGTGGCCCGCGCGCAGCCCCCCCCAGTCCCGCGCGCGTGCTCGGTGGGTACGATCACCGCCGGACACCCGCGATTGCTCGTTACAGAGCGGGGAACGGGAGCTATGTGTGTAAACACATAGCTCTCGTTCCTGTCAGTGGGGGAAACGCTGATCTTCTGTTCATACAATGTATGAACAGAAGATCAGTGATTTCCCCTAGTGAGTCAACCCCCCCCCCCATATAGTTAGAACACACCAGAAACACACTTAACCCCTTCCCCGCCCCCTAGTGTTAACCCCTTCACTGCCAATGGCATTTTTATAGTAATACAATGCATTTTTATAGCATTGATCGCTAAAAAATGCCAATGGTCCCAAAAATGTGTCAAAAGTGTCCGGAGTGTCCGCCATAATGTGGCAGTACTGAAAAAAAACGCTGATCGCCGCCATTACTAGTAAAAAAAATAAAAATAATAAAAATGCCATAAAACTACCCCCTATTTTGTAAACGCTATAACTTTTGCGCAAACCAATCAATAAATGCTAATTGCGATTTTTTTAACGAAAAATATGTAGAAGAATACGTATCAGCTTAACTGAGGAAAAAAACGTTTTTTAATATATTTTTGGGGGATATTTATTACAGAAAAAAGTAAAAAATATTGAATTTTTTTCTAAATAGTCGCTCTATTTTTGTTTATAGCGCAAAAAATAAAAACCGCAGAGATGATCAAATACCACCAAAAGAAAGCTCTATTTGTGGGAAAAAAAGGACGCCAATTTTGTTTGGGAGCCACGTCGCACGACTGCGCAATTGTCAGTTAAAGCGAAGCAGTGCCGAATCACAAAAAGTGCTCTGGTCTTTGGACAGCAATATGGTCTGGGGCTAAAGTCGTTAAATGAATCTCTTCCTCAGAGAATAATGGAAGCTGTCATTGCTAACTTCTCATTCTGAAAATGACATTTGCCTGCATGGCAATGCTCAAAATCTTTGTTTAATACTTGACAAATCCAGAATATTTTCTTCCATTTTCCTACCTGCGTACTAGTTTTTGGTTAGTAACTCTGGAAGTAGTGAGGGTCCGCATAACAGCTAGGCAAGTAGCAATTTCAAAAGATGGATAACAATGGTTGTCTCCATATTTTTCTCAAGTAAATTATACTTTCAAAAATTGTGTAGAAAGTACAGTTTTATATAATAACAATTATAACAAAAAGCCTCTCTGCAATATCTCTTGTATCAGTTTTTTTCTTGAATTAATTAGGGTCAGGATATTGGATGCAAAAACTGTAAATGAAAATTACACCTGAAAAATAGGCATATCATCATATATTTTGTTTCAAAACACTAATATGCTCTTAACCAGGGTAGGGTGAAGGAAGGGGCAAAAGAGGCACTCACCTGGGTCACTGTGCTCTGGGAGGCACTATTGTAGCCTCTCCTGCCTCTGTATTACCAAGCCATGGCTTGCAATGTTCAGGACTGAACTGTCAGTTTTATAGATGGGTGGAGCCTGAGAAAGAAAATGAGTGGAGGAGGGATTGCTGTCTATCGGGAGGAAATGGACTGGTGTTACTCCCTAAGGGGCGCTAATGCTCCACTGTAAAGAAAGACTGGTTGAGAGAAGAAAGCCCCTAGTGGGAGAGATTTAGGCTACATTGATTTATCCTGGAGGAGACTTTTTGAGCCTCGCAGTTACTTTACATTTGTTTAAATAACTGTACCCAAGTTAACATTCCCTCACTGGGCTAAGCAACATTTTATATGTGCTCAGCAAAGAATAGTAAAGATAGAAGAACTAGACTTTGTGTGTGCAATTTCTTTGCGCCTGGCTGGTATCCGCTTATTGTCTGTGTACATGTGGGTCCTGGATTTCACACCAATGTGTTCTGCTTGTGTAACTTGGGACCTAGAGTTTCGCTGATGAAGGACTTGTGGGTGGTAGAATGGGCTTAAATGCAGGACCGTCTATGCAATTTTGTTCTCCATCTGCTTTGAGGCATACAATAAATAGCAGCTAGTCTCAAAATCAGTTTACTGAATCAGATCAGGCAGCGATTGCGATTGGTTGCCAGAGGCTACAGTGTATCATTACCACTCACTGACTGGGTGCTACAGGTTACAGCACACATTACGGCTCACTCATTAGTTGCTAGAGGTTACAGCACATCATCTCCTCGCTGCCTGCACACCATGGACTGAGTAGGTCAGGGGACCCATTAATACACAGAAAACTCCTACGAATCCGAGGACTCCTGAGATCAGTGGCAGTGCTGGGGGGGGGGGGGGGGGGGTGATAATTTCCAGTATGCCCCTTTATCTCCCCAGTGGACACCAGTCATATAGGACAATAGAGCAGAGCTGGGCAGCATTAGTAACAGAACCTCACACTGAGATATCAGGAGACAGCACTGCACTAAAACCTCAAGGGATGAGGGAATTTATACTGGGGTAGTTGGCAAATATGGGGCAGCTGTTTTGGGCCTCACAATAATGACAGGGCCCAGGACAGCTTCCCCCTTTGCCCTGCCTTAAAGACGCCCCTTCTTAAATGTATGCTTCCAAGATTTTTTGTGGGGGTTGGAGCTTTTTTCCTGTGACTGTGCTTGGGTTTCAAATCCAGATTTCGAACCACTTGTTACCAACGCTCATCCAACGATCCCTTAGGATAACTGATCAGCTTTCCTTTAAACTCAAAAACAGAATCAGAGTTTTATTTTCAACACATCAGGTATGCTGTGAACAAGCATGTGTATCCATGTGCATCTCAGTGACATAGCAAATATTGTGAGAATGCTAATTTGCATGTCTGCACACAATAAATGCACTGTATACACATAGGCACTAGTATGTGTATATGCAGAATTTTAAACCTACATTCTTTGGTGTTTTATATGAAACAAATAATGTTAGTTGATACACTGTATTGGTTGCAGAATTAGTAAATTGTGCAATAGCTGCAGTCCTTATTGTGTAATTTATGGAAACTATGATTACTAGTTGTTCTGTATGCTACAAATGTAGTAGATATGAACTTCTGCAATCCTTATTTCTGTATTCTATCCTGAGAAATGTTTGTGCTGTCTCTGTTCTCAGTGTTTCTTTATTTGTCCACCCATTATCGTCTGTCCATCATTCCTTGCCGTTATCTGCCACTTCTATTTAGGATACCGCCCAAATCATTTCCAAAATGTTTACAGATTTTTGTTAATTATGAGGCACGAAAACCTGTAAACAAATCCAAATTTGCCAATGTCATTGTGACTAAGGAGGTTGCTGAAATGATCAAAGCGAACAATGAAAGGGTAGAACATTCTCTAATTAGTACATGTGTTCTTGCAAGCTCCTATTAGGCTGTGAACTTTAGTTTAGAGACACAATATGCACAGATAATTTACAGGTATGCAACAAAGATCGCTTCTGTGTGAGCCTTGATGATAGTTTTGTTGTTTTAAAAATGTCACAAAGTGCAGGTGGCGCAGACATGGGAGTGATGTATTTTTACATCGGGTTAGGAGTAACGCAGTTTACGAGCACTTTGCAAGAAGCTATATTTTTTTAAATCTTGCCTTGATTTGCGAACGCTTGTTTTGCAAGATGAGCAGCAATCAAGCTGCTGGTATATATTACCATATGTGGCCAGAGGTCCGGGGGTGCTGGTGGCTCCCAGCACTTCCTGGAGAACTTGGAGAAGCTCGGAGGCACTCAGAGACACTCCCAGCTGGGTGGGGTGGGCGTAACGTGCATCGGAGCACCCCTAAAAAGTGTCAACAGTTCCTGAGTGTCTCCGAGCTTCTACGAGCATTACCAGCGCCCCTTGCACCTCTGGCCACATACAGTATTGCATACACCAACGCCCAAGCACCTTTTTTGGGTTCAATTCAGTTTTTCACCCACCTGGCCACGTCACTCATCCCCAGCGCTCTGTGAATTGAAAACTACAAGGTCTGGCAGCCTTTGTGGCTGTCAGGTTGTAGTTTTCATGAATGAACTACAACGACACTGTGGTAGTTCATTCATTCTTCCTGTTAGACTGTATTTATTTCTGTATTGGTTTCCTCGTATGAGGGTACGGGTAAGCCAATACACTGTCAGATCTGCATGAGACCTGCATGGCATCTGCAATCTGCTGATCACTGGTGAAATGCCTTACAGGCTCCAGAAACCAAAAATAATAAATAGGCATTTTTTTCACCTGTCCTCAACTGGTCAAGGTCATCCTGGAAACTGCAAGCACAGCAGATCTTTGGTGAGAAGTAAAGATTTATTTGAACTATCGGGACATTTTATTATTAATGAGGAAACTCGCTTTATACGAGTGCTTTGGATGAAGGAGCAAAGGGGCACCTTTGGACAGCAGCATTGTAAGTCTGGGGGGATGATAGTGCTAGATGCACTAGAAGAGTAAAATACACTGACAAATCGAAGCCAATCTGGGATAAAGGTTTTACATAAATAAATAAAAGCTGACCAGTGTAGCACCCCTGTGAGCATCTGCCAGACTTTCTGGCTGGATCACTTGGTGAAAATAAAACAAACAAATGCAGCCATCACATCTAAGAATTTGTAAGCTGCAATATAATGAACGTTTGTTTTTGGGTTTAACACCGCGTTTAGAACCCTTTCACGCTGTGCCGCTCATAGCGTCGGCAGTAAAACTCTGTTATTTTTACAGCCGACGCTATGGGCTGATTTGCCGGCACATTTTGGCTGCTAGCGGGGCAGTTTTACACCCCGTCAGTGGCTGCGAAAGGGTTAAAAATGCTCGCATTGATTTCAATGGGCAGCAGCGTGAAGGAGCGGTAAACACACAGCTCCTTCTCCATACCAAAGGTGCGGCTAGCAGGATTTTTTTTTTTTTACCGTCCTGCTAGCACAACGCTCCAGTGTGAAAGCCCTCGGGGCTTTCACACTGGAGTGAATGTGACAGCTGTTTAAGGGCGGATTGCAGCCGCTATTTTTAACGCTATAGTGCCTACAATAGGCTCCAGTGTGAAAGGGGTCTTCTAAGAGGTTTATGAACACAAGACATACTGGCTGCTCTTAATTAGTTTACTTTCAGTGACAATGGTAATACTTTTGGAAAATAGCTACAGAAAGGAGGGTGGTAATGTGATATACTGTAGCTGCATGAGTTCCTATTGGACAGAAACTTTAAGGCCTCATACACACGGTCAAATAAATCCGATCAAAGCGGTCTGACAGACCGCTTTGATCGGATTTGTCTGCTGGGGCATATTTGTTTGATCGTGTGCAGCGCCAATTACACCGAGGTATCCCACGGTAGGAATACCAAACACAAATAAGTGATATTTCTAAATGAGTATAAAACCGGTTATGTGGGAGTGTCAGTCCCCACCGGAAAGAACTATTCACAATAAATAATATATACCAAATATCAATGATGTAAATATAAAGAACAATGTGCAAACCTAATAGTGAAAATGAACTAATCCAGTGCTAGATTGTGGATAACCATAATCTAATAAGCAGTCCAAATACAAAAATGGATATATATAAATATATATCTAAAATAATAATAATAATAATGTCCTCTGTTGGATAACTTTACAGCATCTGAGGATTGTAGGATTGTATGTATCTTATTCCAATTGGAACCAGAAGGGTTTTCAATTGTTTGTTATGTACAAAAATTTCCAGGTCTAGGAAATGAATGTTGGAGAGACTGGCTTCGTATGTAAGTTCTATACCTACCTCATTCTGGTTGAGGTCAGCCATGAATGAGTCCAATGACTGTCTATCTCCCTTCCATAGGAGGAGGATGTCATCTATGTACCGAGCCCAGAGGACTATCTCTGGGCGTTCTGGGACACGGACGACATCCTCCTCCCATTTGGCCATGAAAATATTGGCCAGACTGGGGGCAAATTTAGCCCCCATGGCCACTCCTTTTTGCTGGAGATAGAAATCACCTTCATGCCAAAAATAGTTATGTGATGTCGCAAATCTCAGTAGATCCATAATGAACATTTTCTGTATCATGGGAAGTTCTATTACTCTATCCAAAAAACATTCTACAGCCTGAAAACCCAAATGGTGCGCTATACTAGTATAGAGGGACGTAACGTCCGCTGTTACCAGTAGGATATCTTCAGTATATTCTACTTCTTGTAACCTGGCAATGGTGTGCCTCGTGTCCTTAAAATATGAAGGAATGCTTTTAACTATTGGCTGTAGGTGAAAGTCGATATATTTGCCCAATCTTGAAGTAACCGAATTAATACCACTAATAATGGGACGTCCTGGAGGACAAAGGCCATTCTTGTGGACTTTCGGCAAATAGTACATCACGGGAATACGTGGTACTGTGGGAATCAGAAAACTTCTTTCTTTATTATCCAGTATTCCTCTTTTCACCCCTGTCTCTACCAACTTTTTAAGGGAAGCCTTGAATTTTAAAGTTGGATTAGAAGGTAACTTGACATACGTGGCCCTATCTCCCAGAATTCTGGACATTTCTTTGCTATAAGCTCTCTTGTCCAAAACCACGATACCTCCTCCTTTGTCCGCTGGGCGGATCACAAGGTCCTTCCTTTCACATAAAGACTTCAGACCAATCTTGATATTGGGATCTGAGTGAGATCTTTTCAAAGGAAGCTCATCTAGGTCTCTGAGGACCAGATCTCTAAAAACCTTTATATTGGATGCCATAGGGCACGAGGGATTGAAGAGGGAGGGATTTGAAAGACCTGTGTGTATCACCTGAGTGGTTACTTCTGGGAGGTTGGGTCTGCAAGGGTTCGAGATGAAGTATCTCTGGATGTTCATTTTTTGAACATCCACAAAAGTGTTAAACTTGTTCAGTCCTTTTGATGGAACATATTTTAATCCTTTGTCAAGGACCGTCTTCTCTGCCTCAGAAAATTCGGCAGTACTGAGGTTAAAGATTCCCCCGGCCTTTATACTCTTCTCCTTTTTCTTCCTGGCCCGTCTCCCCCCTCTCGAGCCCCGTTTGGTTCTCCCCCCCTGGGATAATTTCCCTGTCCCCTGTGAAAATCCCCCCCCTGGATAGGTCCAGGTTGACTCTGGTTGTAAGTGTAAGGGGGTCTCTCAAACTGATCATCTTCTCTTTCCATATATCCATAAGGAGGTCCATATGATCCAAGCTCAAGGGACCCCCCACCGTATGGTGAGCTGTGGGTCTACAGCAGTTGGTAAGCGTAGCCATTCCATATTTACCTTACATCTACTATACAAGAATGTGGAGTCTTACAGGAATGTGGAGTTTTAGAAGAAGTGTATGATACTGACCAGTACTAAGAATCCCCTTCTGGTTCCAATTGGAATAAGATACATACAATCCTCAGATGCTGTAAAGTTATCCAACAGAGGACATTATTATTATTATTATTTTAGATATATATTTATATGTATCCATTTTTGTATTTGGACTGCTTATTAGATTATGGTTATTCACAATCTAGCACTGGATTAGTTCATTTTCACTATTAGGTTTGCACATTGTTCTTTATATTTACATCATTGATATTTGGTATATATTATTTATTGTGAATAGTTCTTTCCGGTGGGGACTGACACTCCCACATAACCGGTTTTATACTCATTTAGAAATATCACTTATTTGTGTTTGGTATTCCTACCGTGGGATACCTCGGTGTAATTGGCGCTGCACTTTTTTTCACATTTTCACTTACAATATTTTCCATTGTTGTGTTGGCTGCCTCACCTTTTCTTTGTTACCAATTTTTACGTATTTTACTAACACTATTGTATGTCACTTACTTATTTTCACTTTGGATTAGCGCAATATATTTTTATTTTTATTTTTTTATTTTCATATTTGTTTGATCGTGTACACACGATCAAACCAAAATCCCCACCAGCAGACAGCGCGGTGACGTGGCAGTGACGTTGACGCCGCCACGTCACCGTCACCAGGAAGTAAAACACTTCCGCGCATGTGTCAAAACCATTCAACGCGAGGGGGCGTGACCGGAAGCCAGCCTGGAAGGAAGCATCCCCTGAGAGCTCCTCTCAAGCCCGCAGCTTACAGGCAAAAAACCGGGGGTATACGCCGCCATCCATGGGCGGTTCGCGGCCCACCAGATCCAGCAAAGCAAGGGGATCATCCCAACCCCCGCCAGGCTCCGCTACGATGCTAAAAGACTACTTTAAGACGCCCGACATGCCGCCGGGCAGAGGGGACAAGATAGCGCCGGACGCAGCCACCCTTAGGACAGAGACTTCTCCTCCTCGCTCCCCCTTGCCTGACCATCCGGAGCCATCCCCGACCCGAGCGCGGACCACCGCTCCATCCCTGAGATCGGATGGCTCACAGCCGTGGGTGAGTGAACCTCAGCACCCCCACCCCCCCGCAGCGGATCACGAGGCACAGGCTGCGGCCCTCCTCACCTCTCCGGAGCGGGACACCCTATGCACGGGGGGCCTTCCCCCTCCTGCTACGCACGGCCCCGGACCCTGAGCAGCACAGCGGTCCGCAGATCTCTCCCTCACCCACGTTTGAGGAGGATTTCCTGGTCCTGCAGGCCTCCTCACGCTCCCAGGCCTCCATGGGACTCTCAGAGCGCAGCAGCTCCTCTGCTGCTGCCAGGCCAGGCTTTACCTCCCCCGCAGCTCAGGGACAGACCCACCCAACCATCCATCCGAGGAATGGGGATCAGTTGGGCAGTTCTCCCCCCTCATATGCCTCTATGGCCAGCACCAGTGCGCCCTGGCACGGGAGGGCCCCCACTCCACTCGTGGATCAGGCTGAGGCCTGGTCCAACCCATGGGACTTACCCCAGCAACCCCCCCTCGAGGCCAGACAGCACAGGGAATCAGCTCCCTCCCGCCATCCATCCCCCACTGATCCACTACAGCCTACTTATGATGTCAGGGGACCCCCCTACCACCCCCCCTCACCATGGCAGTCTTATTTGCAGGCCATGCCCACGAAAGATGATTTTAAACAGCTTGTTGAGGACGTTAAGGCGACCTGCCGCGCTGAAATTCAAGTTCTCCAAACGGGCCTCAAACACTTAACTGACAGAATGGAAATGGCAGGAGGAGATCCAAGAGACCAAACTGGCGGTGCATCGCACCCAGATTCAGGCATCAGACCACCGTCTCATGCTAAGAGACATGCAGCGGCATGTTGAGGACCTGGACAACAGGGGGCGCTGCAACAACATCCGCATACGCGGTCTCCCTGAAGCAGACGGGGCAGAAGACCTGCAGCTCACCCTTCAGAATTTATTTAATGAAATACTGGGTGAACCACCAGACAAGACCATCGAGATGGACAGAGCCCACCGAGCCCTTAAACCAAAGAGCCCAGCCTCCAACCCACGTGACGTCATATGTCGCATAAACTCCTACAAGTTGAAGGAAAACATAATGCGCAAAGCCCGTCCCATGCGCAACCTGGCCTTTGACAACAACCCTCTGCAGCTCTACCCGGATCTCTCTTGGATCACGTTGCAGAAACGACGCCTACTACAACCCCTGCTTCGCACCTTACAGGACAAGGACATTGTGTATCGATGGGGCTTCCCTTTCAGCCTGTCCGCCAACCACCAGGGGACCTCAGCCACTCTACGCTACCCAGAGGACCTGGACGACTTCTGCAGAACCCTGGACATCCCTGTTACCCGACTGCCGGACTGGGACCTCGTGGCCACACCACCCCCCCGCCAGTAGTCTGGCAGAGAGTCCCACCGCCCAAACGCCCTAGGGGCCGAAACCCTGCCCGCAACTCCCCCAGGCACGGGCACACCTAGGATGGTAGCCCTGGCCACAAGAGTCGCCTTGAGCACTGCATGAAGCCCTCCTGTTTTGCTTTTGTTTTTGCTTTTGATTTCACTCCATCACCTTACCCCCGGTTGCCCCAGCCTTACCCCTACGCTACACATCGGGCCTGTCTCGGATGAGACACCGAAGAGGCTGCCCTTCTGATCACGGACCCCCCCATGGCTTATAGCCTGAGAGTTCCTTCTCCCCTAACCCCCACAGTGGAGTCTCTCCACACCACCCCCTTGCCCCCCCGACCTATGTTTTTGGACTTTTTGGTCGGGAGGTCCTTAAGGAACTGTTGGGACCTGAGGGCCCCTTGGGCCCTCACTGTTGAATGTTGATGTGTTCTCCTTATGTTTTGTTTTTTCTCTCACCCTTTTCTTTCTTTTCAGATATCTCTCTCTCCTCTCCTGTGCAGGCAGCACCCGACAACGCACCCTGGTGGCTGTCGCCTCGGCGGTCTCCCCACTCACCCTCCCAGAACCTGATGCAGCGCGCCTGACTCCAGCTAAGTACAACCCACGATCTCTCCACTCACAGTATGGCTAAGTTGCTATCTTTAAACGTACACGGGCTTAACTTCAATAGGAAACGCCATCTAGCACTTAGGGAATTCAGGCAATCAGGGGCGGAGATTATAATGGTACAGGAATCGCACTTCTCCAAGGGCGATTCCTTTACGTTTGCATCCAGGTACTTTCCCTTAGTATACTAGGCCTTTAGTTCACGTAAACGGGCAGGGGTCGCAATCCTGGTTAAACAAGGCACCCCCGTCACATGCACAGACTCCTACATCGACCCTCTGGGCCACTTCATCATTCTGAGGGGAACATGGCACTCACGAGACGTCACTCTATGCACCCTGTATGCTCCCAATGCACATCAGCACAGATTTCTAAGCCGGGTTCTTACCCGCCTGGCCAGATCCCCCCGCGACCTATTGGTGGTGGGGGGGACTTTAACCTCCCCCATTCGGTGGCCTGGGACCGCCTGGTGGTGAATCCCCGGGCCTCTCAGACGAAAGCCCTGCGGGACTCTAAACTCTTCCGTCAGCTTACAAGGAAACATGCTCTATTCGACGCATGGAGGGCGCTTCACCCAGGGGATCGCCAGTTCACCTTCTATTCATCCCCCCACCACACGCACTCACGTATAGATTACTTTCTAGTCAACAATACTACATTACGCGTCACTGACACTGCACAGATCCTGCCCATCTCCTGGTCCGACCATGCCCCCATCACCCTGACCCTTGACCTCAATACTCCCACCCGCAGGCCCTATAACTGGCGTCTGAATGACTTTCTCCTGAAACACACCCCCTCCAAAATAGAAATAGACTCTGCCCTGCAACTCTACTTTAGCGAAAATGACACGCAGGACATCTCCACCACCACACTGTGGGCCGCTCACAAGGCGGTAATCAGGGGACGGTGTATGGCCATCTCCTCGGCCCTTAAGAGGAATGCCGAGTCGGCTAGGAAACAGGCGGAAGCGCAGCTCCGAGCCCTAGAAATTCGCCTACAGACTTCCCCCTCCCTGACGCTCCTTAAACGTATCGCCCTGGTACGGTCAACGCTCCGTGACCTTGCGCTGGGTCGAGTCGAGAAAGCTCTAGTACGCCTCCGCCAGGTATATTATGACAAGGGCAACAAGGCACAAGCTCTATTGGCGAGGAAACTAGCGGACCGCTCGCTCGCGTCCACCCCACACCAGGTCCAGGATAGTTCGGGCAATATTCTTTCACACCCTCAGAGTATTGCAGATGCCTTTGCAGCATTTTACGCTGACTTGTATAACAAGCCGGAATTCCCCCATGACCCACCCCCCCCGACCTGCTAGATAGGATGACACAATACCTAACTCGGGCGGGCATTCCCCGACTACAACCGGACGACCTAGCCTCCCTCAACGTCCCCATTACAGGTGAGGAGCTGACCATGGCCATTAAGTCCCTACCCGCCCATAAATCTCCGGGCCCTGACGGATTCCCATATGAATATTATAAGACCTTCCTCCCCACACTCCTCCCCCACATGACGAAGCTCTTCAACGCCTTTCTACGGCAGACCCCCATCCCGCAAGACATGCAGCGCTCATTCATCACCCTCATCCCCAAACCAGACAAGGACCCTTCACTATGCGCGAGCTACAGGCCGATAGCCCTACTGAACTCTGATCTCAAGATCTTCACGAAGGTCCTCTCCCTCCGCCTAAATGTAGTTTTACCCTCTTTGGTCCATAAAGACCAAGTGGGCTTTGTCCCCCTCCGCCAAGCGGGGGACAACACGAGAAAGGTGATTGACCTAATTGACGTGGCGAGCAGGGAGGGCCCGGAGTCTCTGCTCCTGAGTCTGGACGCAGAAAAGGCGTTTGATCGCCTTGGCTGGCCCTTCATGTTCGCCACGTTAAAGCATATGGGTTTTAGGGGACCTTTCCTACAGGCGGTCCGACACCTCTATACCGACCCGATCTCACAGGTGAAAACACCCTTTGCCACTTCATCCACCTTCCCCGTTACTAATGGAACCTGTCAGGGGTGCCCCCTCTCCCCCCTCCTCTTTGCCCTCTGCGTCGAGCCCTTAGCAGCAACGATCCGAGACAATCCGGACATTCGAGGTATCCCGGTAAGGGGGAGGGAGTTTAAGATCTCCCTCTTTGCCGATGATATCATCCTGACACTGACGCGCCCCCGCATCTCCCTGCCCAACCTACACAGGGAACTAGAACGCTACGGAGCCCTCTCGGGATACAAGACTAATACGTCCAAGTCCATGGCCATGCCGATTAATATGCCCGAACCAGAAGCCTTACACTTGCAGTCCGTTTTCCCATACCACTGGGAGCGAACCTCCCTGAAATACCTGGGGGTCCACCTGACCCCAAGCTTTGCATCCCTATATCAAGCCAACTTCCCCCCCCTATACAGCTCAATAAGGGCGCTGATCCATAAATGGAAGTCCCACCAGATATCCCTATTGGGCCGGATAGCGGCCATAAAGATGGTTGTCCTCCCAAAACTATTATATATATTCCAGACCCTCCCTATCCCGGTCCCCTATGCTCATCTACGAGCCCTACAAGCCGACCTCCTCCGGTACGTGTGGAACTACAAGCGCCACAGGATCCCACGTTCGGTTATGACGGCGTCACGAACCGAGGGAGGCCTGGCCTTCCCAGACCTGGTCAAATACTACCAGGCATCACAACTCCGGGCAGTGGCATCATGGTTCCCCCAGAAGTCTTACAATAGATGGATGGAGGTGGAAAAGATCTGGTTGGCACCAATACACCCCAACAACCTCCTGTGGAACGCGAATGCGGTAGTGGAGCCCGGACGTCTACTGGGCTCCATGCGGCAGCTTCAAAGTACCTGGAGGAGGCTAGCCCGAGACGGTCAACTTCAGTCCGATAGCTCCCCGCTGACCTCCTTCCTCTACAACCCTAAAGTGCCGACCAGTCTCACCCACCAGATGTCCTGGCCCTGGGCCTCGCGAAACCTATTCCACTTTGGTCATCTAATAGACCCCAGATCCCGCACCCTACACTCCTTCACTGATCTCCAAGCCAAACATGACATCCCACGACAAGCCTTTTTCAGCTACCTACAGATCAGGCACTATGCCCACACAATCGCCCCCCGGCTCCTTTTCTCAAAACCGACCCCATTTGAGCGAATCATACTCGAGGGCACAGCCCGAAGGGGCCTCATGTCTGATATTTACCAAATTCTCAATGAATACCCCTTACAAACCAAAGGTAAACATGCATATATGCTCCGATGGGAGAGAGAGCTGGGGGAGGTGCTCTCAGAGGATGAGTGGAGGGCGGTTTGGAGGAAGGCGGCCAAAAGTTCGATCTGCACCCTTTATAAGGAAAACACGTATAAAATACTGTTCTTTTGGTACCTGACCCCGGACGTCCTCCACAAGATTTACCCCTCCGCCTCTGACCGATGCTGGCATTGCAACCAAGCCAAGGGCACATTGTTCCACCTCTACTGGACGTGCCCCCTGATTGTCCCATTCTGGACTCAGACACGTGAGCTCCTATCCCGCCTCCTGGAGGCACCCATACCCCTCTCCCCGAAGCTGTTTTTGCTGGGCGTATCCCAACCTCGCATAGCTAAACCTTACAAGAAACTGTTGAGACACATAACCACGGCTGCGAGGTGCCTGATAGCGCTTCATTGGAAGAAACCAATCCCCCCATCCCAAGAAGCCCTTTATGCTAGGGTCAAAGATGTAGAACTTATGGAAAAAATGACGGCTAGGATCCGGGATAGGTTGGAGGACCACGACCTGGTCTGGGAGAGGTGGCACGTGAAGGAAGACCTGCCGTGAGCCGACAACGGGTCACCAAGGTACACTACTCCACCCGATAATCCTGCCTGCCCCCCCCCTCCCCCCTCTCTCCTGTCCTCTCCCCTCTTCTCCTTTTCTTCCTCGCCCCCCCCTCCTCCCTGTCTCCCTCTCTTCACCCCATCCCCCTCTTTCTATCTCCCCTCTTTTTTTTATCTTTTTTTTTTCTTTTGAATCCCCAATTGTGTTACAAGTTACTGATAGCATAAATAGATACGAAACCACTGTGTTAGCCTAACTAGCTGGAATTTTGTACACCTTCTTATCTAATGCACTTGAACTGCTGCTATGTTTTGTAATGACCTTTTATGAAAATAAAAATTGTTATTTGAAAAAAAAAAAAAACATTCAACGCATGCGCGGGCAGATATGTCTGCTGGTTAGCGTACTAACCAGCAGACATGTCGGACGGACGGGTTCCCAGCAGACAGATTTTAAAGCATGCTTTAAAATCTGTCTGCTGGAAAAACCCGTCTGTCCACCCGTACACACGATCGAATTTGTCTGCTGAAACGGTCCATCGGACCGTTTTCAGCAGATAGATTCGATTGTGTGTACGAGGCCTAAGTGTTACTAAACTCAGAACCCTGCATTCACTACAAATATACTGCTAAATACCTTTCCTCATCAGTGGTATGTATAGCAGTCTTGTGTCTTCAGTGTCTGGTTAAAGCGTGTAGGATGTTTTTTGTTTCTACTCTGACCGTCCTATGAGGCTGCAGGTCCTCTGACCCTCTATCTGGACAGTGCTGATTGACCCTGTGCTGATCACATGCACCCCCCCCCCCAAATAAAACCTTACTAGTAATACACACCAAACTGAACATGTGCACAGTGACTCCAAATGCTCTATCTTGTCAGGAGATGGATTGGAGACAGTGGAAGTAGGGGAGATTAATAAATGAGGCGAAGTTTTACTGACCTCCACCATCCAATCATGTTCAAGCAAAAATTATTATAATTTTTTTTCCTTGCATCTGATTTGGTATTCTTTGTAACGTGAACTTTCACCACATTCCCTACGTTCTAGGAAAAACTCCCATGCTGAGTGCAGCTTCCCGTTCCAAAAAACAGCTTTTTTCCTTCAGGTTTGTCTCTAGTGGAGTGTTTTGTTTCACAAAGAGTTTTATTGGGCTTTTAAATTTCAAGGAGGATTCGTTATTACATATCTGGTGGGAATGTCCATCTGTCCATGATTTCTGGGGTGTGATTCTTCGGCTCCATACTCGTGCAACTGGGAGGATAGTCCCCAATATGCCACAAACTACTTTGCAATATATATTTCCTTTTCAAATATTTTTATTTTCCATTTACAAGAAATAAAATAGGGTTTGAGATAATACAATTCTTGGTTATACAATTTATAAATGAATAAAAACAAAGGATAAAATTGGTATAATAATGATGAAGTTTCTCATGTATCATAACTACTGTTTAAATGCAGGGTAAAAGCATATAACAGATCTTTATCAAAGTTATATTTTAAGCAACATATATACTTGGGGTAATAAAACCGTTGTCTAAAACGTAAACTGAGATAAATATAAATGTTGAAGCTAATATTGTTAGATTAATTCTAAATAAGGGAGGCATAGTATAGCTAGGGGGAAATAGGTAATTTTCCAGGGCCATGTTCCGGCAATATGGCTTGGCTTTATCTGGAGCTGTAGATAGTAATCCTAACCATCTCATATGTCATCCATAAAAAAATGTAAACTAATACATATAAAAAAATAAGTTGACGTAAATAATCGGAAAATAGGAATGGAAAAGAAAGGAGGAGGGGGGGGGGGTTCTCTGTCTGAGGGGTATCCAGTGAACTAAATAATTTTATGTGTAGTATATTCTGGGGCGTTAATGGAGTAATAACAAATTTTAAGCCCTGGTGGTAGGAAATGTTCTGTCCATGGCTTCCATATAGTTTCAAATTTCGAGATGTTATCTAGGTAGATAGCTTCTGTTTTTGCATGGATTAGAGTTTGGGTAACTCCGCTTGACTGATACAATACTAAGTGTGTCATTTTTCCAGGCTTTCGCTTGTTTAGCTGCAGTAGTTACAAAAAGCATTAACTGGAATTGACGATGGGATAGGATCTGGGGTTTACTTTTAAGAAGTGTGAAAGTTGAGTTAGGTAGTATTGTCACCTTAAACATTGTAGAGAGCATTTTAAACACTTTTGACCAGAAGGATCTGACGATGTTGCATTTCCACCAGATATGAGCATGTGTTCCTAAAATGGGGCAGCCGCGAAAGCATTGAGGTGAGTAATGTGGAGTGAATTTGGATATCCTGGCTGGGACTAAATACCCTCTGGTAAGAACCTTATAGTTGGTTTCAAGTGCTTCTATATTTGGGGAGACCGACTTTGTTGTTTGCCAGATTTGGGTCCAGTAAATGTTTTTTGTTTGCAGCTGGAGATCTGTTTCCCATTTGATGGTATAAGTTGGGGGGGAGGCGGTGATATGTGTTAGTAATTGGACGTATAGATTGGAAATAAGACCACGTTTATGTGGGTCAGATTTACAAGCTTGTTCAAACATAGTTTTTAATTTGAAGATATCTAAAAGTGTAGAATCTTATGACTTTGCAATCTATCTTACCCGACTCTTATAAAAACATAAAAAAAGGCCTTTTTAGGCATTGGCTGACAGCAGCAAGAGAGGTTATACCGCACCATTGGAGATGGACCATGTTATGATGATGGAGATGCTCTTGTCACGTGAATTGGACACATATAAACAATGTTGTCAAACTTGGCTTCCTTGAAAATTGTTCAGGGAATCCTCTGAAATGAGACATATATACATGGGTTGGCTGTAAGATGTAAACCAGGTCCTGAGTCAAGATGAACAAGGTGCTGTTGGTATGTACATGTGCCAATTCCTAACTCTGTTAGTTTTTCTTTTTTGTTTGTAATGTGTCCTACACCCTTGCGGGAGTGGAAGAGGGGGAGTAGTAGCTAAAGACTATAGTCTTGTTGGGGTGAGGGAGATTTTAATATGGTTATTGGCTCCAGTGGGCCAACAACCTGAGTAGTCTGGTAGTTCATCTTATTTTTTTTTCCTAATATTTAAGCGTATAAATTGTTGGACTTATCTCGATAGTACCTTAATTAACCACTTGCCCACCGCGCTATAGGCATTTTACTGCTACAGCGCGGTGGAGCTATTTTGGGATGACGTCCCTGGGACGTGGTCCTTCACTTCCGCGATTGCGCGTCCCCTGGGCATCACGGATCACGGTAAATTGCCGCTGATAGCGGCCGTTTACCACGTGATCGCCCCGTCAAATGATGGCGCGATCACTTGTAAAAAAAATGACGTCATTTGATGACGCCGGTTCCTCCCTCTCCTGAGTCTCCTCTCTGTACCGTTCGGTACAGTGTGCGAGGAGAGGGGGGGGAACGGGGTGTCAGCAGCAGCGCTGTGGCTGGATCTGTGACAAATGCAGTCACAGATCCAGCCATCCCTCCATCCATCCCAGCTCTGCAATACCCCAGTACCCTGCAATACCCCAGTACTCTGCAGTACCCCAGTACCCTGCAGTACCCCAGTACTCTGCAGTACCCCAATACTCTGCAGTACCCCAGTACCCTGCAATACCCCAGTACTCTGCAGTACCCCAATACTGTGCAGTACCCCAGTACCCTGCAGTACCCCAGTACTCTGCAATACCCCAGTACCCTGCAATACCCCAGTACTCTGCAGTACCCCAGTACCCTGCAGTACCCCAATACTGTGCAATAACCTGCGCAATACTCTGCAATACGCCAATACCCTGCGCGATACTCTGCAATACTTCAATACCCTGCAGTACCCCAATACCCTGCAGTACCCCAATACTCTGCAGTACCCCAATACCTTGCCGTACCCCAATACCCTGCGCGATACCCTGCAATACCCCAATACTCTGCAATACCCTGCACAATACTCTGCAATACCCTGCACGATACTCTGCAATACCCCAATACTCTGCAATACCTTGCGCGATACTCTGCAATACCCCAATACTTTTCAATACCCTGCGCGATACTCTGCAATACCCCAATACTCTGCAATACCCAAATACTCTGCAATACCCAAATACTCTGCAATACCCATTTTTTTAAAGCACCCCTGTCCCCGTGTGCTCGCATGCAGAAGTGAACGCATACGTAAGTCCCGCCCACATATGAAAACGGTGTTCAAGCTACGCATGTGAGGTATCTCTGCGAACGTTAGAGCGAGAGCAATCATTTTGGCCCTAGAACTCCTCTGTAACTAAAAACATGTAACCAATAAAAGTAATTAAAGCGTCGCCTATGGGGATTTTTAAGTAGCGAAGTTTGGCGCCATTCCATGAGTGTGCGCAATTTTGAAGTGTGACATGTTGGGTATCTATTTACTCGGCGTAACTTCATCTTTCACATTATGAAAAAAAATTGGGCTAACTTTACTGTTTTTTTTTTTTTTAGCACAAAACTGTTTTTTTTTTAAAACACGCGTTCAAAAAATGTCTACGAAAATACCATGCGAGATAAAAAGTTGTAACCGTTATATTCTCTAGGGTCTTTGCTAAAAAAGCATATATAATGTTTTGGGGTTCTATGTAATTTTCTAGCAAATAAATGATGATTTTTCCATGTAGGAGAGGAATCTCAGAATTGGCCTGGGTGTTCCAGAACGCCTGATGGTGCTCCCTGCATGTTGGGCCTCTGTATGTGGCCACGCCATGTAAAAGTCCCACACATGGGGTATCACCATACTCAGGAGGAAAGCAGAATGTGTTTTGGGGTGTAATTTGTGGTATGCATATGCTGTGTGTGAGAAATAACCCGCTAATATGACAGAAACAAGATTTTTTTTTTTTTTTTACAGAATTTTCAGTCGTTTTTCTTTTATAGCGCAAAAAATAAAAAACCCAGAGGTGATCAAATACCACCAAAAGAAAGCTCTATTTGTGTGAAAAAAAAAAGGACAAAAAATTCAAATGGGTACAATGTTGTATGACTGAGTAATTGTCATTCAAATTGTGAGAGCACCGAAAGCTGAAAATTGGTCTGGTTAGGAAGGGGGTTTAAGTGCCCAGTGGTCAAGTGGTTAATTAAAGCCAACATCTGGGCAAGGGTTTTTGTAATTGTTTGTATATATATATATATATATATCAATTTATATGTATATACACAGTGCGGAAAATAAGTATTTGAACACCCTGCTATTTTGCAAGTTCTCCCACTTGGAAATCATGGAGGGGTCTGAAATTGTTATCGTAGGTGCATCTCCACTGTGAGAGACATAATCAAAAAAAAAATTCCAGAAATCACAATGTATGATTTTTTTAACTATTTATTTGTATGATACAGCTGCAAATAAGTATTTGAACACCTGAGAAAATCAATGTTAATATTTGTTACAGTAGCCTTTGTTTGCAATTACAGAGGTCAAACGTTTCTTGTAGTTTTTCACCAGGTTTGCACACACTGGAGGAGGGATTTTGGCCCACTCCTCCACACAGATCTTCTCTAGATCAGTCAGGTTTCTGGGCTGTCGCTGAGAAACACGGAGTTTGAGCTCCCTCCAAAGATTCTCTATTGGGTTTAGGTCTGGAGACTGGCTAGGCCACGCCAGAACCTTGATATGCTTCTTACAGAGCCACTCCTTGGTTATCCTGGCTGTGTGCTTCGGGTCATTGTCATGTTGGAAGACCCAGCCTCGACCCATCTTCAAAGCTCTAACTGAGGGAAGGAGGTTGTTGCCCAAAATCTCGCAATACATGGCCCCGGTCATCCTCTCCTTAATACAGTGCAGTCGCCCTGTCCCATGTGCAGAAAAACACCCCCAAAGCATGATGCTACCACCCCCATGCTTCACAGTAGGGATGGTGTTCTTGGGATGGTACTCATCATTCTTCTTCCTCCAAACACGGTTAGTGGAATTATGACCAAAAAGTTCTATTTTGGTCTCATCTGACCACATGACTTTGTCCCATGACTCCTCTGGATCATCCAAATGGTCATTGGCAAAATTAAGACGGTCCATGACATGTGCTGGTTTAAGCAGGGGAACCTTCCGTGCCATGCATGATTTCAAACCATGACGTCTTAGTGTATTACCAACAGTAACCTTGGAAACGGTGGTCCCAGCTCTTTTCAGGTCATTGACCAGCTCCTCCCGTGTAGTCCTGGGCTGATTTCTCACCTTTCTTAGGATCATTGAGACCCCACGAGGTGAGATTTTGCATGGAGCCCCAGTCCGAGGGAGATTGACAGTCATGTTTAGCTTCTTCCATTTTCTAATGATTGCTCCAACAGTGGACCTTTTTTCACCAAGCTGCTTGGCAATTTCCCCGTAGCCCTTTCCAGCCTTGTGGAGGTGTACAATTTTGTCTCTAGTGTCTTTGGACAGCTCTTTGGTCTTGGCCATGTTAGTAGTTGGATTCTTACTGATTGTATGGGGTGGACAGGTGTCTTTATGCAGCTAATGACCTCAAACAGGTGCATCTAATTTAGGATAATAAATGGAGTGGAGGTGGACATTTTAAAGGCAGACTAACAGGTCTTTGAGGGTCAGAATTCTAGCTGATAGACAGGTGTTCAAATACTTCTTTGCAGCTGTATCATACAAATAAATAGTTAAAAAATCCTAAATTGTGATTTCTGGAATTTTTTTTTTTGGATTATGTCTCTCACAGTGGACATGCACCTACGATGACAATTTCAGACCCCTCCAAGATTTCCAAGTGGGAGAACTTGCAAAATAGCAGGGTGTTCAAATACTTATTTTCCGCACTGTATATATATATATATATATATATATATATATATATATATATATATATATATACCGGTATTTATATGTATTTAATATGTTTTATGCAATGTATATTTATATAGTTTAGTATGTTATTTCTGTTTAACCACTTCAGCCCCGGTCCATTTTGTTCCTAAAGGACCAGGCCCCTTTTTGCGATTCGGCACTGCGTTGTTTTAACTGACAATGGCGTGGTCGTGCGACGCGGTTTGCAAACACAATTGACGTCCTTTTTTCCCCAAAAATAGAGCTTTCTTTTGGTGGCATTTGATCACCTGTGCGTTTTTTTTTTTTTGCGCTATAAACAAAAATAAATATATATATAAAAAAATGTTTTCCTTTAGTTTAGGCCGATACGTATTCTTCTACATATTTTTGGTAAAAAAATCGCAATAAGCGTTTATTGATTGGTTTGCGCAAAAGTTATAGCGTCTACAAAATAGGCACTTCTATTAATAATTTCTTTTTTTCCCGATTATAATTCTTTTTTATTTTAAAACAAGTTAGTACAACACATATATATATATATATATATATATATATATATAAAAATAAATAATACATAACAGAACATTATTACAAAACAACAGTCACGGTCCATCTTATTATCATACATCCCCTTTTACTTTGTTGTCAAAATCAAACATATATCTCCTTCTTACGTATCTCTCCCCTTTCCAAACATCCCTGAGAGAGAAAGAAAAAGAAGAAAGGGAAAAAAAACAGCCCACCCTACTTCCCTCTCCTCCGACCCGTCTCCATATTCCTGTGGTTTCTCATTAAATCCCACATATACCCAATCCAAGTTCCCGGGCTCCTTCTATACCGTTCAGCCTTATCCTCCTTAGCCTTCACCCCTGTAGTCCATATAGGACTTCCAGGGAGTCCAAGTTCTTAAATATTTTCCCCTTTTATATTTTGTTGTCAGAACTAACTCTTCTAATTTGCTTATTTCCTTAACTTTACATATCCACATCTCCGCTGTTGGTGGAACTGGTGACCTACACCTCTTCATTATACAGGCCTTAGCGGCATCTAATAGATGGCATATACCGTAATCATTTCCCTATAGGCTTTTTCTGGTATTTGGTTTAAATGCAGAAGATAGAATTCCGGATCTTCCGGAATATCATAATCTGAGCAAAACTGTAGAGCTCTTTTAATCTCTGCCCAAAAACTCCTTAGCATTGGGCACTCCCAGAATATGTGTAGCATTGTTCCTTTGCTTTCCTGGCACCTCCAGCATTTATCTGATACCTCTGCAAAAAATTTGCTTAGCCTTTCTGGTGTCCTATACCATCTCGTGAAGATCTTATAGTTTGTCTCTTGTATTCTCACACATATTTATGTTTCGTGTGTTCGCCTGTATATGCATTGTCGCTGTTCCGGACTGAAGGACTTCTCCAATTCCCTTTCCCATTATTGAACGCACCTCAGGGGGCAACCTCCTGATTGCACTAATAACTCAAAGCTTATTGAAAGACTATGTAGTAATGTTCCTTGTTCATTACATATTTTCTCAAATTTCATGAGTGGTCTTTCAAAGCTCTCTGGATTTGGCAAAGAGTTCAGGAAGTGAACCATCTGAAGTGCATTCCAGAATTTCAAACGGAATACATTTCCTATTTCCATCAGTTCCGCTATGGTTACCCATCTTCCCATGTGGATATACCTTGCTACTTGTGTACACTCTCTTTTCCTCAACTGCCGGAATGCTCCGTATTTTTTTACCAGTAGTGGCGGCAATCAGCGATTTGCGTGACTGTGACATTATGGCGGACACATCGGACACTTTTGACACATTTTTTAGACCATTGTCATTTACAGCGAACAGTGCTATAAAAATGCACTGATTACTGTGAAAATGGCACTGGCAGTGAAGGGATTAACCAGTAGTTGGCGCTGTAGGGGTTAAGTGTTTCCTAGGGAGTGCTTCTTACTGTAGGAAGGATGGGCTGTGTGTCACATGACACTGATCTCCGCTCCGACTACACAGAGTGGAGATCAGTGCCATTGTCACTAGGCAGAACAGTGAGATGCTTGTTTACACAAGCACCTCCCTGCTCTATCTCTCTGTGAGACGATCGTGGGTGTCTCCTCAGGGGTCGGGCTCACGGAGAAAGCGTCAGGGACGTATATATACATCCTTATGTCTGTCCGTGCCACTCTGCCGACATAAATATACAAGAGGCAGTCCTTAAGGGGTTAATTGTAGTATGTTGAAATATTTTTTGTTTTATAAAACTGTATGAAAAAGTGTGATTAAGTGTGAAGAATAATATTATAAAATTATATTATATACAAAAAAAAAGTCAGGATTCAGCAGTAAAACACTAGTGGAGTGTTTTGATTGGATATAAGATAGTGACTATGATTGGCTAACTGAAGTTTGGATGGTAAAATAAAGATACACATTTTTATTTGCATGAAAATTGAGCATAAAGCTCCAAACCGTCAAACATTTCATGATTGTTTTAACATACATTTAAAAAAAAGCTTTAATAAAAAAAGAAAGAGTTTTAATAGTAAGAGAGTGCCATCTTAAGATCAAATTACCATAATTCATAATGCATTTGGCTTGGCATAATGTATCCTTAAAGTGCTCACTGACTAGGTTTAATGCCATCCCTAAAGTTCACATACCAAGCCTTCTTTTAAATTAAACACAATAATGATATATTGATTTACCCCTCTGCTGTAATAGACCATACATCTGCAGATTTTCCTGAGGAAAAGAACGAGCAATAAATGAGCTCATTCAATGTGGACTGTGGAGCATCACATGACTTCTAAGAAGTGGCCATTAATTCATGTCTTCGATCTGACATTGAAACCTGTATTCTAACAACTTGTTCACAAAGTACTAGAGTAAATAAATGTGATATTAGGGCTCTAGGACAGTGGTTCTCAACCTTACTAGTGCCGTGACTCCTTGATAAAATGTTCCAAGTTGTGGGGACCCCTAACAATAAAACTATTTTTGTAGCTTGGGTTGTCAGGACCCAAGGCAAGACAAGACATTTGCGTCCCTAACCCAAGGAGATTTAGTGCTCCCTGAGTCCCTTCCGCTCATACAGTATTAAAACCCCTTATGGTACATTTTAGGATGTACCATTCTCTTTGTTCTCCTTTCTTTCCCTTTTATCTCACTCTGTCCTAATTTCTTGTTTTTTTCCCCCTATCCCTATCTTTAGCCGTATTTGTTGTTCTTTTTCTTATTCTTTCTTTCCCTTTTACTTTGTTTCTCCCCTCTTTTCCTCTCCCTTCCATGTATTCTCCATTTTTATTCCTTCTCTTACTCCTTGGTGGGGGGTGGGATGAGTGGCAGTGCTGGGGGGAGTTCTGATCAGCCAACTTAGGTACTCTTGATCAAAGTCATCTGAGAACTTTGGTGGGGACATTTAATGGCAACTAAAATCGCAGGTAGTGTTACTCACTGTGTCCTTGACTTTGTGGTGTAGCAGTGACACCTATGCCAAAATCAGGAGATATGGTCTCCTCAAGCCCCTCCCACTTCACATTCTTTACCAGTCAGCTGATCTCTAGTCTCTGCCCCCCAGCCATGCCATGCTGATTGGTGGCTGCGAAGAGGCTACGTGGGCAGCCACGGGCTCCAGGAACAGCCCTGCTTTGCTACCACAAAAAGCCTGGGAGTGCGGTGAGGGCTTCTGGAACAGGCCAAGATTCAGTAACTCCTGGCAAATCATCATTTGACCCTGAGGAGGTCCCGAACCCCAGGTTGAGAACCACTGCTCTAGGAGGCTTTCATGATGCAATTACTCCAAATCTCAAATAATATGTCAGAACCTAAGGCCAGCAAGGGTGTAACTTCACGTTGTGCTGTGTTAACCAATAAAATCCAACAGTCATTCAGTCTTTATCAACTAATACTCACATATCCCACCCTCCCCCATTTCTTCTGCATCTTGCTGTATACTGTCTGAACCATAAGGCCTCATGCACACTGGACATTAAAATAAGTTATAAAAACACCAGTAGCTTTGTTTGAGGTTTTTCTTAATAAAAATGCTTTAGGGTAGAAGGAACAGACACTTAAAATATTTGGAAGTGCTTCCTTTCACTGCTGGTCAATTACCTGCATAGCAGTAATGGAGGCATTCAAAGCAATAAGACCAACTTGTTAGATTAAGAGGTACACAAATATTTTATATGATTGAAAAAGTGTTTTTCAAAACATTTATACACTAACATATACATTTTTTTTCCCATTCTAGCTTTCTGTTTTGTGGGGAGGACCAGTCAAAACATGTTATCTAGTTTAGGGCAGAGTGAGGAAGGTTTAGAATTATTTTACTTGCTAACCTGCCTTCTGCCCACTATCACTATGGTACAATGTGAAGGGAATTGAAGTCCCAGTTTTGACCCTGGGACAGTACATGAATGTAAAAGGGAGAGAGAGAGAGATATTTGCTGGGGGGAGATGACTTTTAAAGAACAAATACTGTATCTTTTACCCATTTTATTGTAGCAGAGTGCCACTCTGCTTGCCATGCTTTTAGGCAGGCACCAGGTTCCGATAGTCTCTTAGACTTCTGAAGAGGTATATAGTTTTACCTTTTTCCTTCTAGGGCTCAGAGAGACCGCACCTAATGAAACAGAGATGGCTGGGCATGTGATTTGCAGCCAGGTCTATAGTTATGCGCTGTTAGTTTTGTAAAGTGGGCAGCTGGACTGGAACCCAATAGAACATAACTTTGTATGGAAGACCCAGTCACTGCAGAGCAGAGTACACTTCTCCAATTTATACTAGAGCACTGCCCTTCAAGCAGTGTGGCCTGGTGCCTCCAGCCACTTGTCTCTGCTACCCATCCTGGGATCCCTTCAGCTGTTCGTCTGTGTTGCCAAACCTAGCCTGGACTTTGCTGTGAGGTACTTTGGCTGAGTATAAGCGCAATTAGCGGTTTGTGTATTGTTTACTGAGTTTGTTATTTTTCTCTACTTATAAGAGCCTTATAGGGACTATGCTGTACTGACACCTACTGCTTCATAATCTGTTATACTTTGTTCTGTATTGTAAGAATGCATATTCTTTGCCATTCAGACCCTGTCTACATTGTTCATCCTACTCTGCATATATTTATTACATTTCAGGTTTCAGGTACTCTCTGTCTGATCATTTAGTTGATTCCTCATACTCTAATGCCGCGTACACATGGTCATTTTTCAACTTCATTATTAAAACGATGTTCCCCACACACGATAGTGAAAAAAAAATGCTCAAGCAAAGCGCGGTGACATACAACACGTACGACAGCACTATAAAGGGGAAGTTCCATTCGGATGATGCCACCCTTTGGGCTGCTTTTGCTGATTTTGTGTTTGTAAAAGACAATTCGCACTTTTCTGTCTGTTAACCTCTCTGGCGGTATGATTATTTCAGATTTTAGGTGCTGAAAGCAGTACCATTATTTTGCAAGGATATTTGGCGTTTTACATTGTAGGCCTGTAATTCTTAATAACCCACTTAAATCTGTCCGAACAAGAGTCTAGTAGACATCACGGGTATGAAAAGGTTTGAAAAAAAAATCATAAATTATAATATAATAAATAATTATAAATAATTATAAAAAATAATAATATAATTATAATAAAAATTATTCAATAATGTAATCAACTCAACTCAAGAATTGTCGCTGTCCTTACTTTTATTTTTTTATGATGAATTTCCCCACAAATAGCTATCACTTAATTCTGCAAGTAATTATAATTTATTATCGCTGTTTTCTAGCTGGTCTAAAACCACTTTTGACATTAAGGGACACTTTTTGGTTGCTATGGACAATCTACAGTTTGCAGGCAGAAAGAACAGTTTTTATTATATAAAAGTACATGTAGGGCACTGGGCAGATCACTAGGGACAAAGGGGGTGTGTATTTTTTTACATACAGTACTGTAATCTGTAAGATTACAGTATACTGTATGTATTGTGTTTATTAACTTTTTTGAATTTGGTGCCGTTCTCCGCCCCCGTGCGTCGTAACGGCGCAGGAAACGGAGCTCGGCGGCACACAGGGACAATGTGAATCGAGCGAGGAGACACCGCTCGATCACACAGTGCGGCGGCATCGCAGGATCCAGGGACAAGGTAAGTAAACCCTGCCTGTGGCTGCGAGGCAATCCCGAGTCTGGCTCGGGGTTGCCACTTTTGGTAATGAAATACCACCCCGAGCCAGACTCGGGAATACCGCCAGGGGGGTTAAAGAGTGATCAATGTGCTTACTCCATTACGAACGGTAGTTTTACCAGAACGAGCGCTCCCATCTCATAACTTGCTTCTGAGCATGCGCAGGTTTTTCATGTCCTTAACCACTTGCCTACTGTGCACCTACACCCCCTTCCTGCCCAAACAAAATTTTAGCTTCCGGCACTGCGTCGCTTTAACTGACAATTGCACGGTCGTGCGATGTGGCTCCCAAACAAAATTGACGTCCTTTTTTCCCCCCACAAATAGCGCTTTCTTTTGGTGGTATTTGATCCCCAGTGCGGTTTTTATTTTTTGCTCTATAAACAAAAAAAGAGCGACAATTTTGAAAAAAGACACAATGGGTCAGATTCACAGAGCGATTACGCTGGCGTAACAGGAGATGCGCGGCATAAGTCTAAATTTGCGCATGCGTTTCGATACTCCGCATCCCCAAAACGAGATACGCAAGAAATCTACTTTTTTTGTCTAGCGTAATTTCGTTAGACAGGCGCATCCGTCTGCGCAAAACTGCGCTAGACACACCATTGATTTGCTATTCAAATATGCTAATGAGGGAGTTACAGGGATCCACAAAAGAACGTTGGTGCAGCGCACGCTACGCGATGTGCGCAACAGCTGCACGGCCTGTCTAAAATTAGACCATATAAAAGGTGGTCTAAAATTAGACAATTCGTCTACATGTCAGAGAAAGCAACACCGTTAGTGAGGAGCAGAGCAGTCACACGTGTTGCCCAACAATCTGTATGCCAACATGCCAGGGACATCCTCGCTCATAGCTATACTACTGACTTTAGATGAGCAAAGAAGGAGGAGGGCACAGAGGAGGGCACGGGAGAGGATATACCGCACCAGCATAGACCTCTTTGGCATGAGTGATTCTGAGGTGTATTGCATCTTCAGATTCACCACTCATGCCATCCTGGAATTAACCATAACCTTGCAGGAGGACATCACCAGCCCAACACACCGCTCACATGCAGTGTAGCCACTGGTCAAGGTCATGGCAACACTCCATTTCCTTGCCAGTGGCTCTTTTCAAAGAACAAGTGGAGTGGTGGCTGGGATGTCACAATCTTCCGTGAGCAGATGTGTGCACCAGGTTGTCCCTGCAATCCTCAGACGCATGGCCAACCAAATCATCAAACCCACCACTGAGGACCTGCGGCTGAAGGCAATGACAGATTTCTACAGAATTGCCAGATTCCCACGCACCATGGGGGCCATTGATTGCATTCATGTGGCACTCCAGCCCCCCCCCATGAGACAGAGCACATATACCGCAATCGGAAGCATTGGCATTCCATCAACATACAGGTGATAGTCGATGCCCAAGGCCTCATATGGCACGTCCGTGCCAAACACCCCGGATTCCAGCCATGACAGCTACATATACAATCAGAGCCCCTTTCGAATTGAATTTGAACAGAACGTGTATGGGGACAGCTGGCTGGTTGGTGAGTGACATGGGTGGCAGGCATGACTGTCCCCCCTCATGATGCACAAATCACAAGGGGCACATGCATGACTAACATCCTCCTGTGTTTTTCCTTACAGGTGACTCTGCATATGCACTGGGACCCCATCTCATGACTCCTATCCGGAACCCCCAAACCCCAGGAGAGGAAAGATACAATGAAGCCCACGCCCAAACACGTGCAGTGGTGGAGCGCACCTTTGGCCTCCTGAAGCCACATTTCCGATGCCTGGATAAGTCTGGGGGGACCCTGTTGTATTCCCCCAACTTTGTGTGCCAGATCATTGGTGCATGATGCATTCTGCACAACTTCGCAGTGAAAAAGGGCCTGCAGATTGACCTACGTGATGACCTGACCCCTGAACCAGACAATCCTCCCCTAACTGAGGTTACCCCGTCTTCTGAGGGAAGAGCAGCCAGGAGACAGCTCACATTAGGCATCTTTGCACGTTAAACACACACATTAATCATGGCACAATGAGAATGCATGCATGCACACCACTGTGGTCCCTAGCACAGACACATCACATCCTCACCTAATTGTATTAGTACAAGCCCACCATGCTGGGCTTGTGAGCAGCAACGCCACGCCACGGCTCCAATTATGTCACTGTACATTCATACACCATTCACACGGACCTGGGGATCACTTTTCCCTGGTCCTGGGGAACCCTTCTCCACCAAAACTGAGGGTGACACCCCTTTGCCGGCAGGAATATCACCCCCACATTCCAAAAACATTCACATAAAAAAAAAAAATGTCCAGCAAAAAAAAAAAAAGGGGAAAAACAAATTAATGCCGTTGGCATGAGCCACGCCTGGGGCGCCCACGGCCATGGCCCGGCTCCTCAGGGGAGAGTCATGGGAGGGGGGGTAATCCGGGGAAGGAGGAGCAGCCCCTGGTCTCTGCCCACCTGGCGGCCTGCCCTCCAAGGCCACAGCAATTCTGGTCAGGCCAGCACCTAGTGTTGCCGTGTTGTCCTGGATAGCCTGGGTGAGGGCCCTTACATCCTGCTCAATGTCTGCTGTTGTAGTCTGCAGTGCGTTTAGGCAGTTTGTAAGAGCCCGGGAGTGGCAGTCCAGGTCCCCAAGCGTATCCTTTATGGAGGACAGGCTCTCCTCCATCCGCCCGAAGGTCTGGCTGACCTGTCCCAGATGGCGGGTCTGAAGGGCCTAGTCCCTTCTCAGATTGGCGGGCAGAAGCTCGGCCACCCCCCTGGTCTTCTGGGGCAACTTCCTGCCTCCAGCTGAGGCTTGTGGCCGGGGAGAAGGGGAGGCCCTTGGGAGAGGAGCCCTGTTGGGGGAGGAGTGGGAGGGGCTAGCCCTTATGGAGGGCTGGCTGCTGCCGGCCAGAGAGGAAGACTCCTCCAAAAACAACAATCCACTGGCTGACATGACATCCTCCTCCTCCTCAAACTCCTCCTCCTTAACCTCCTCCTCTTCAACCTCCTCCGAGGACTCCGGCCTTGTCGGGGGGTCCTCATCAGGCTGGGACGGTGTGGTCAGCCCAGATGGCCCAGCTCCCTCCTGCTCATCTGTGGATGACACAAAACATTCACAGGTTGGAGGATCCACACACTTGCCACATATTCCCTTTCACCCCCTCCCCCACACATGCTACACACCTGATAGGGAAAAAAACCTTACCTGGCATCACGCCTTCATGACTTGAGTCATAGCTGGGCAGGCCCTCCACCTGTTGTCTATGAAAGGTCTGGGCCATCGCACGCTCCTCCGCTGTCAGCCTAACAGGGCATGGTGGGCCCCCTCCTGTGCCCCTGGCATGGGCTAACATTTTGGCCAGCTTCTTTCTGACCAGACGCCGGAGGTCATTGATCTTCTTTTTAATCCCCGACCGTGTCCGGGTCTCCCCCCCCCCCGATGCATTCACTTAGTCAGTAATGTTCTGCAAGATATCACGCCTCCTGGCCAGGGTGGTGTTGGCACTCTCTGGGCCATGGAGGAAACGCCCATATTGGGAAATGGCCCGGGCAAGAATTTGTTTCTCTCCCAAAGTAAAATTTAACTTCCTCTTTCTCTCCATCATACTCATACAAAAACTCTCTCCCAAACAGTCAGCAAAAATCACTCACAAAAACAAGCAGCAAAAATCACTCACAAAAACAAGCAGGAAAAATCACTCACAAAAACAAGCAGGAAAAATCAAGTAAGAAAACAAACAAACAAACAAAAAACTATCAACCAAAAACTCTCACAAGCAGTCACAAAAATTACAAATATCTTCTAACAAACACTAGATCACACAGTCCACAAATATCACAAACACAAACCACAATGCAACTAACAACAGAACAAAAGCACCTTGCTGTATAGGGAGGGATACAAAGGGATGTACTTTTGCAAAGGAAGTGCGTTTCTGTCAGTCTATTTATGCTGTCTGCGTAGTTCACGATTTTGCCCTAGTCCACTTCCAATTTCACTGATTGTGCTGTTCCCGAGTTGTGAGCATGCGCACAGAGGTGCTGACATGGTCTGCTTCAAGCACGCATGCGCGAGCCGGCCGGCCCTTCATTTGCATGGGGTCACGGCTCATTTCAATGTAACACGCCCACGTCCTTCCCAATTTGTATTACTCCGCTTTGCGCCTCAGAAATAACGTTGCGCAGGCGCAAATTTCTGCGTAAAAGCACCGCTACATTGCGCCAGTCTATCGTAAAGGCGGTGCGCTACGCCAGTCCAATAATGCGCAGATGTACCTGAATCTGGCCCAATATTTTTTGTTTTTTGCTATAATAAATATCACATTTAAAAAAAAAAAACATTTTTTATCTCAGTTTAGGCCGATATGTATTAATTCTTCTACATATTTTTGGTAAAAAAAAAAAATCGCAATAACCCATTAGTGACTGGTTTGCACAAAAGTTATTTTGCCTACAAAATAGGGGACATAATTATGATTTATTTATTTTTTACTAAAAATGGCGGCGATCTGCGATTTTTTTTCGGGACTGGGACATTATAGCGGACACATCAGACACTTTTGACACATTTTTGGGACCATTTACATTTATACAGTGAACAATGCTATAAATATGCATTGATTACTGTATAAATGTAACTGGCAGGGAAGGGGTTAACCACTAGGGGGCGGGGAAGGGGTTAAATGTTTCTCCTACATTGTTTTTTAACTGTGGGGGGAGGGGCATGACTGGGGGAGGTGACCAATTGTGTCCCTATGTACAAGGGACACAGCATCTGTCTCCTCTCTCCCTGACAGGTACGTGGAGCTCTGTGTTTACACACAGAGCTCCACGTCCCAGCTCAATTGTAGGCAATCGCATGTGCCCAGTGGCCATCGCGGCCGCCGGGCACACGCACGGTGTTCTAAGTGACGCGACGGGCGCGCCCCTAGGAGCTTAAAGTGACAGGACTACATATGACGTCCTGTCAGGAACATAGAGTATCCCGCCCACCGTCATTTGACGGCGGGCGGGTATCAAGTGGTTAAAGCCCACATACGATCATTTTTTACAACCCGAAAAACGTCATCGCTTAAAACGTCAGTAAGAAATAGAGCATGTTCTCGAATGTATTTTTTGTCGTTTTTCAGAACCCGAAAAATGCTGTGAAGCCCACACACGATCATTTTAAATTACATTTTTAAAAACCGTCGTTTTTACAAGCGAAAAAATTATCCTGTGTACGCGGCATTACACTACATTTAAAAAATCATATTCCTTTCTCCATTTCTTCCACTAATTTAGCTTCCCTGTTTAACAAAGGAAATGTTTTAGGTCTTCCCTAGTCTGTTTCATATATAGAAACATATTCACCATTCACATTTGCCAAAATTACAAGTCAATTTCTATCAGAATAGATCTAGTTCCAGTAACAGGAGCTATTATAGAGGCATTAGCAACATTTCAATCAATTGCTCTATTGATTTATTTTCCATGGGCATTTGCCTTTATTTTATGTAACTTATTAGTTAGAATTATATATGACTCTTGTAGCTACCCACAACAGCCAAAACATGCAGTCTTAAATAAAATGCACATAGGGGCTGATTTACTTAACCACTTCAATACAGGGCATTTTCACCCCCTTCCTGCCCAGACCAATTTTCAGCTTTCAGTGCTGTTACAGTTTGAATGACATTTGCGTATTCATGCAACACTGTACCCATATGAAACTTTGATAACTATTTCCCCCACAAATACAGCTTTCTTTTGGTGGTATTTGATCACTTCTGCAGGTTTTATTTTTTGCGCTACAAACAAAAAAAGAGCAACAATTTTGAAAAAAAAACAATATTTTTTACTTTTTGCTATAATAAATATCACATAACAAAAATCCTCAGATTAGGCCGATATGTATTGTTCTACATATTTTTGGTAAAAAAAAAAATCGCAAAAAGCGTAATTGATTGGTTTGCATAAAAGGTATAGCGTCTACAAAATAGGGGATACATTTATGACATTTTTACTGCTATTTTTTTTGTTTTACTAGTAATGGCGGCGATCTGTGATTTTTATTGTGACTGCTATATTGTGGCGCACACATGGGACACTTTTGACACTATTTTGGGACTATTCACATTAATACAGCGATCAGAGCTATAAAAATGCGCTGATTACTGTGTAAATGTGACTGTCAGGGAAGGGGTTAACACTAGGGGGCGAGGAAGGGGTTAAATGTGTATCCTAGGGAGTAATTCTAAGGCCCCTTTCACACTGGGACGGGAGCCACGCTGGCGGTATAGCGCCGCTAAAAATAGCGGCGCTATACTGTCGGATTTGCCGCGAGTTGCAGCCCATAGCGTTGCGGTATTAGCCCCCACTAGCGGCCATGAAAGGGTTAATACCATCTGCAATGCGCCTCTATAGAGGCGCATTGCGGGCGGTATTGCAGCGGTTTCCCATTGTTTTCAATGGGAAGGAGCAGTGAAGGAGCGGTATACACACCGCTCCTCTCACCACTCCAAAGATGCTGCTGACAGGAGATTTTTTTCTCTCCTGCCAGCGCATCGACTCAGTGTCAAAGCCCTCAGTCTCCTCTCCCCTGACAGGACATTGATCTTTGTATTTACACACACAGATCCACGGTCCTGCTGTGTTCACGGGCAATCGCGGGTGACCTAGACACTCAGGACGTAAAAGACATCATATGACGGCAGCCTGGAGGGACAAAGGGTTCCTGCTGCCGTCATATGACTATGTGCGGTAAGGAAGTGGTTAAACAGGAGAGTGCAAAATGTGGTAAGGCTTCCTATAGAAACAAATCCATTTTTTTTTTTTTTTGTTAAAGCTTAAGGCCCCTTTTACACTGGGGCGTTTTTGAACGTTATTTGAGCGTTATTCAAGCATTATTCGAGTGTTATTCAAGCGTTTTTCGAGTGAAGCCTCATCTGCAATCCCAATGTGCTGGTAAAGCACCGCTAAGACCCTAACGTCTTAGCGCGTTTTTGCAGTGCCTCAGTGTGAAAGGGTAAGGCGTTTTTACAGCGCTTTCAATTAATTTCAATGGAGAGGGGGGTTTTGGAGCGTTTTTTTTAACACACAAAGCTGCTCCAAAGATGCGGCTTGCAGGACTCAGTGTGAAAGGGTCCATTGAGATGCATGGAGAGCGTTTTATGAGCGTTTTAATAGCGATATTTTTAACGCTAAAACGCTGTAAAAACGCTTCAGTGTGAAAGGGGTCTAAATGAACAAGCTGAAGTTAGAATCTGATTGGCTACCATGCACAGCTGCATCAGATTTTGCACTTTCCAGTTCACACTTATGTGTGTTTTTAATTATTTTTGCAGAAACGCACTACAATCCATTCAACATGCAGAAAAATGCATCAAAAATGCATGTGCATAAAGCACTGCAGAAATGGATCAAAAGCAAACTGCGTAGGTGTGAACCAAGCCTCTTATAAAATCAACCACACAGTTTCCATTACTTCTTTCAGCTCTTGCCTAGTTAGAACTGTGAGTTTCAATGAGGTGTCTACTGAGGACAGAAGGAAAATAAGGGATTTAAGGTGGTGATAAAGGGACACTCCTTAAGATAAAATTAATGATTAATGAGAGACTTATGCCGCGTACACACACAGTCATTTTTTGTGATGAAATAAAACGACGTTTTAAAAAAACGTCATTTAAAATGATCGTGTGTGGGCAAAATGTTGTTTTATGTCTTCTGAAAAACGACCAAAAAAAAAATTCGAACATGCTTGAATTTTTTGTGTCGTTTTTCAAAATGTCGTTTTTTGTGTCATAAAAAATGATCGTGTGTGGGCAAAACGATGTTTAAAATGACGTTTTTAAACCCGCGCATGCTCAGAAGCAAGTTATGAGACGGGAGCTTCAATGGAACAGAGTGCCGTCGAACGTGGTGTACGTAACCGCGCTTTGCAAGAGCATTTTCAGAAAACGATGGTGTGTAGGCAATGTCGTTTTTTAAAATGAAGTTTGAAAAACGTTGTTTTGTTTCGTGAGATAAAACGATGTTTTTTTGTATCACAAAAAGTGATCGTGTGTATGCGGCATTATGCCTTGTACACACGATCAGAATTTCCGATGAAAAAAGTCATACGGAATTTTTTCATCGGATATTTCGACCGTGTGTGGGCCGCTTCTGACTTTTTTTCCATCGGAGTTTAGAAATAGAACATGTTTAATTTTTTTCCGACAGAAATTCCGAAAAAAACACACATGCTCAGAATCAAGTCGACGCATGCTCGGAAGCATTGAACTTCATTTTTTTCAGCTCGTTGTAGTGTTTTACGTCACCGCGTTTTGGACGGTCGGAATTTGGTCTGACAGTGTGTATGCAAGACAGCTTGAACGGAATTCCGATCACACAAGGGCATAATGTTTTGTGCATTTTATATGCATTTTTTTAACCCCCCTGGCGGTATTCCCGAGCGTGACTCGGGTGTTTTTTTTGTGCTAAAATCGGTATCCCCGAGCCACGCTCGGGGTAGCTTTGCAGAGCCTGAGCGCACACTGGCTTACCTTGTTCCTGGATCCAGAGATGCATCCGCGCTGTGTGAGCGAGCGGGTGCTCGCTCAATTCACACAGTGTCCCCGTGTGCCGTCGATCTCCGCCCCTGTGCGTCGACGTTACGACGCACGGGGGCGGAGAACGGCGCCAAATTCAAAAAAGTAAACAAACACATTACATACAGTATACTGTAATCTTATAGATTACAGTACTGTATGTAAAAAAAATACACACCCCCTTGTCCCTAGTGGTTTGCCAAGTGTCCTACATGTTCTTTTATATAATAAAAAAATTTCTTTCTGCCTGGAAACTGTAGATTGTCCATAGCAACCAAAAGTGTCCCTTTATGTCAATTTTTTTTTTTAGATCAGCTAGAAAACAGCGATAATAAATTATAATCACTTGCAGAATTGAGCGATAGCGATTTGTGGGGAAATTTGTCATAAAAAAAATAAAATAATGACAGCGACAATTCTGCAACTAAGCAAATGTCAGTGTTTTTGAGTTGATTACATTATTGAATAATTTTTATTATAATTATATTATTATTTGTTATAATTATTTATAATTATTTATTATATTATAATTTATAATTTTTTTTTTAAAACCATACCCGGGATGCCTATTGGTGTTTGTGTTTGGTCAGATTTAAGTGAGTTATTCCTAAGAATTACAAGCTTACAGTATTAAAAGCCAAATTTCCTTGCAAATAATAGTACCGCTTTTAGCACCTAAAATCAGAAAGAATCATACCGCCAGGGAGGTTAATAAACAATTGTTCCAAAAGAAATATTTCTCTTTGTGAAATTAACATCTTTAGGAGTGATTATCAAAGTAAAAATAGTTACAATATCTAATCAATCTACGTGTGGTAAGTGAACTTAATTTAAGAAATGTGTTTCCTTTGAACATTTCTATTGTAGGGACTACCGTGCACTGGCATATCTATCCTTGAACACATATGACATATATTAATATAGTAATTTTCACAGAAGTGTTCATATAAGACATTAATTTCCGGATTGTCTCTCTACTCCATTAACAATGAGTAAGCATGAGTAAAACGTGGATGAACGTTCGTTTTCAGCTCCTAGAGCGTCTGATGCAATATCATGCAATGTTAAATGTGTCCTCATCTGCTAAGGATGAGGCTGGGAATATCCAAAAGATGCTATCAGAACTATTCTGACAATCAAATTCTATGTAGATCCATATCAAAACAAACTGTTACATAAGACGGTAAATGTTCAGCACTAAGCTAAATCATCACATGGAACCTTTAAGCAGTATTAAACCCAAAAGCAATAATTTATTATATTACAGTTTACCAATTCTTATGCCGCGTACACACGATCATTTTTCGCCATGAAAAAAATGTCGTATTTAAAAAATGTCATTTAAAATGTGTGGGCTTCACATCATTTTTAGGTTCTGAAAAACGCCCCCAAAAAATTTCGAACAGGCTGCATTTTTTAACGTCGTTTTAAACGATGCCGTTTTTCTGGTTGTAAAAAATTATCGTGTGGGGGCTAAAACGACGTTAAAAACCTCAGAAGCAAGTTATGAGATGGAAGTGCTCGTTCTGGTAAAACTACTGTTGATTTACCGTTGATTTTAATCTAGCAGCTTGCCACTAGAAGGGAAATCTGCAAATGTACAAATCTATATATAAATTAGGGCTGCGGAAATGAACGATTAATTCCTCGATTAATCGTTAATTTCTTTGATCAATCAAAATAATTTTGACGGTACGATCCGCAGATTGAGCTCTGCTGTCTGGCCCATTGGAAAGGCAGCGGCTTTGGCCTAGCCGTGGCTGTTGGTACACGCGCGGCGGCCTAGTAGCGGGCGCCCTGACTTCATCATCACCCACCTGCTTGTGTCGTCTGCGGACGGGTCTGCCTGCTGTCCTTTCTATTCTGGTAAGAGCAGGGAGATGTGGACATTACAGTATAGGGGAGATGTGGATATTACAGTGGGGGAGATGTGGACATTACAGTATGGGGGAGATGTGGATATTACAGTGGGGGAGTTGTGGACATTACAGTATGGGGGAGATGTGGATATTACAGTGGGGGAGATGTGGATTTTACAGTGGGGAGGAGATGTGGATATTACAGTGGGGGAGATGTGGACATTACAGTATGGGGGAGATGTGGATATTAAAGTATGGGGGAGATGTGGATATTACAGTGGGGGGGGGGGATGTGATATTACAGTGGGAACTATATATGGTGGTGATCTGAAAAATGATCCGATCCGTCTTAAAGCGGAGTTCCACCCAGGAAAACAACATTTGACCATATAGCTTAAAAAAATTAAATAAAAAAAAAAGTGAAAAAAAAAAATACTCACCCGAAATACCTGTTGCTATGCGGAAGTCCGTAATCTGCCTCTTCCACACCGCGGTGTCTTTTCTTCTTCTTCTGCTTGTGAATGGGGCGCGCTGCTTTCTGGGAACTGTGTGTGTTCTCAGAGAGCAGCCGCCCATTCACAAGCCAGCGTGAGACTCGCGCAGGCACAGTAGGAAATGTGTGAATGGCGGCGTGGGACCCGGAGCGATCGCGGGATCGGCATCGGGGGGGCCATCAGCGCGGGCAAGTAGGACAAGGTAAGTGTCCTTATTTAAAGTCAGCAGCTACACTGTTAGTAGCTGCTGACTTTAAAAAAAAAAAATTGCGGCTGGAACACCCCTTTAAAGTTTAATAAAAAAAAATTGTAAAAACTGTATGTGCACTATGATTAATCGAAATTAGTCAATTAATCGATTAAAAACATGTCTGCTGGTTAGCGTACTAACCAGCAGACATTTTGGGGCGGACGGGTTCCCAGCCGACAGATTGGTAAGCATGCTTTCCAATCTGTCGGGTGGCCAAATCCGTCTGTTTGCCCATACACACGATCGAATCTGTCTGCTGAAACGGTCTAACAGGTTTTCTTCTAAGATTGCCCTGTATTTGGCTCCATCCATGTTCCCATTAACTCTGACCAGCTTCCCTGTCCCTGCTTAAGAAAATAATCTCCATAACATGATGCTGCCACCACCATGTTTCACGGTGGGGATGGTGTGTCCAGGGTAATATGCAGTGCTAGTTTTATGCCACACATAGCGTTTTGCTTTTAGTCCAAAAATTCTATTTTGGTCTCATCTGACCAAAGCACCTTCTTCCACATGTTTGCTGTGTCACCTACATGGCTAATCGCAAACTGTAAATGGGACTTCTTATAGCTTTCTTCTTGCCGCTCTTCCATAAAGGACAGATTTGTGGAGTGCATGACTATTAGTTGTCCTGTGGACAGATTCTCCTACCTGAGCTGTGGATCTCTGCAACTCCTCCAGAGTTACCATGGGCCTCTTGGCTGCTTCTCTGATTAATGCTCTCCTTGCCCGGCCTGTCAGTTTAGGTGAAAGACCATGTCTTGGTAAGTTTGCAGTTGTGCCATGCTCTTTCCATTTTCGGATGACGGATTTAAAAAAGTGCTCCATGTGTTTAAAGCTCGGGATATTTTTTTATAACATAACCCTGCTTTAAACTTCTCCACAACTTTATTCCTGATCTGTCTGGTTTGTTTATTGACTTTAATGATGCTGTTTGTTCATTATTGTACTCTAACAAATCTCTGAGGGCTTTGCAGAACAGATTTATTTATACTGAGATTAAATTACACACAGGTGGGCTCTATTTACTAATTAGGCGACTTCTGAAGGCAATTGGTTCCACTGGATTTTGGTTAGGGGTATCAGAATAAAGGGGGGTGAATACAAATGTAACAGATGTTTATTTGTAAAAAATATTGAAATCCATTCATCATTTTCCTTACACTTCACAATTATGTGCCACTTTGTGTTGGTCTATCACATAAAATCCCCCAATATAACATTTAGGTTTTTGGTTGCAATATGACAAAATGTGGAAAATTGCAAGGGGTATGAATTCTTTTTCAAGGCACTGTAAATTCAGGTAAACCTGAGAAAGCTTCTATCTTTCTTGCACTTTACTAAGAATTTGTATTGTCTGTAGTTTAAAGATTTCCCCTCACTTACTGTCACTTTAGGTAAGGACAAGTGAGAATCTAACTCATCCCTACCATATCAGAAATCAACAAATGTTTTTGCAAAAATGTAACTTGTAAAAATAACTGTCCTACAAAACTATATATTTCCTGAACAAATCTAAACTCAGTCACACAATAAAATCTGTGAATTTGAATCCAATTGCTTATTTTTTCATGAGAGGCATTCTGATGACTTTCTTTGAGCCCCAAGACTGCTGCTGGGTACTGCCTACTTGTAACTTTTTACAGTATTTTTCTACGCTATAAAGTAATGAAAAGATATTCCCGCGCTGGGCAAGCACTTAAGGTAGTATCAAGACCCAGGTAAGTATAAATGTAGAAGTAGTGCTGCGTTGTGCATAAAAAGGTGATAAAGTGCAAATATGCTCATGTGACAGGTACACTTGAAAAGGCAATAAATGAATGGTCAAAATAGCAACAATAAAATATAAATAATCAGCTGCGACAATATAAACAATGGACTGATAAAGTGTCCAAATACTGTGAAAAGTGTACCACAAAATAGCTGTGAGAATACACTCATAAATTCTTTAAAATGGCATCATCATGTGACAAGTGCAACCATAAATAAATATATTCACACTAAAATTCCATAAAATGAAAAAAAGAAAAAAAATTATTTAAAAAAAACGAATGGGCTGCTCTTTACAAAACTACTGCTCAGAGCAGGTAAGTATGACAGGTTTGTTATTTTTAAACAAAATAAAAAAAAAAAACAAGACTTTAGTATCACTTTTAGAAGCTGATTGGCTACCATGCACAGTTGCATCAGATTTTTCACTATTCAAGTTTAGTAAATCAACTCCTTATAAGTCCCTGAAATTGTAGAGTGCTAAATAAAAGTTAGTACAATATAGCCTACATCCTACAATTTCCATCTGCTCTAAAAGCTGAACTCCAGGCAGATTTAAAAATCCATACTGTTTTAAATGCATATACCAGCAAAGCTGATGACCAGGTGAGTGAAATTACCTTATCAGTCTGCTGCTGCTCCTATACTGTCTAATCTCAGGCTGGGGAAGGTTGGTGACCAAGCTGTATTGCTTAAAGTGGAGTTCCAGGCAAAAAGAGAGAGAACTCTGTCTCAAACAATTGACCCCCCCCCCCCTCAGATATTTTTTTTCCATCCAATATTGCCGCAACAAGGTACGTCACTTCCACGGTTGCAACTGCCCCCCCCCCCCATTGCCGCCTTGGACCTGTGTGTCCTAGAAGACGACGGAGCCATTTGGAAAGCGCTGCACGACTTGCGCTTGCGCAGTAGGAAACGGCTGTGAAGCCTGAATGCTTTACTGTCGGTTTCCTTTACTTGCAATACCGGTGCCTGCACCCAAAGCCGATGGATGGATCTGCTTGTTGTGCCGACATCGTGGACTCCCTGGACAGGTAAGTGTCCTTATATTAAAAGTCAGCAGCTACAGTATTTCTAGCTGATGACTTTGACATTTTCTTCCCAGGCTGGAACTCTGCTTTAACTGCAGTGCAAAAAAAAGTTAGGTCACCAGGCTGGCTATGTTGTCTAGAAAGACTTTTTCATTTGCAAAACTACAAATATTTTGACAGGTAGAGCCACTTATAGTGTGCATTTAGACCATAGGCGTGCGCGGGGGGTGTGCCTGGGCACACCCTAATCACTCCTGTGGCACTGATTCCCCCTGTTGATACACCAAAGCCCCCCCAACAGAGCTCCTAAAAAAATAGTAAAAAAAATGCTAACAAAATTGTAAAAGATTATATAAAAGTAAAATTGTAAGGAACAAAAAATAAAAAATAAAAACTGATGCCACCGTTCACTGCCCTACTGTTTGCACATGCACAGTAAAACCTTGGTTTGCAAGCATAATTTGTTCCAAAGCACTTGTATATTAAAGCATTTTTTTTACAGGGTATAAAAGAGAAGAGAAGAGAAGAGAGGCACCTCTGAGTGCAGCAATAAGTTGCTAAATGTTTTACCCTTATTAAATGTAACCATATTGCTCCACGTAGAGGCTCCTCTCGTCTCTTTTATACTCAGTTGTGGGATGACGCTACTCTTATATCAAGACATCGCTTGTATATCAAGGCAAAATGTATTAAAACATTTTGCATGGCTTGCAAAACGCTCTCAAACCAAGTTACTCTCAAACCAAGGTTTTACTGTATTTATAAGAGTGTGTGTGTACATATACAGTATATGTATAGCTGTGTGTGTGTGTATATATATTTATGCACACACATGTGTTTGAGCTTTGGGGTGCACACCCTAATGCTATAGGCTGCGCACACCCACCTATGATTTAGACATTGTTTTAGCAGTTTACCCCAAGTTCAGTTTTCACAGAAGTAATTTTAGGAAAAATAGACATATCTCCAGAACTGACCTTGTGTTGCTTCCACATAATCCCCAGTGCTTTCATCTCATGCTTGGCATGCTTTCCTTCTTGCTGACACTGGTAGCACACAGGTGTCCTACAATGCAGACAATACATACTGTAGTTCTCCAGCTCATGGTCAGTGCAGGTTGGGAATTTTCTAATGAGGTTGGGTGGTGCTACAGCTGTGCAGAGCGGCTTTAGTCTGTTGATGGTGGAAGGTGCTAGCTGAGCAGGTGACACCAGCCTGTGCTTGGCGAAAGGTCCTCTGGTGGGGTGACACTTTTTCTGGCAGGAAGAACAGTAAAGGACATCACATTGCTCACACATCACCGCGGCCTCTGCTGGGTTGGTATCACACAACTGACACCTAGCATGGCTCAGTCCTCCAGCCGCCTCCAGCGTCCCGTTGCCCTCTGCGTCCGCCTGCGCTGCCCCGCGTTCCTGCTGATATCTCTGCACTATTGTCTCCAGCAGTCTATTGCGCTGAAAGCCCCGCAGTCCCCTCTCATCCAGGGAGGCGCTGCGGTGACACTGCGGACAGGTGATGGAGGAAGAACTACACAGGCTGCCATGTAGACCCCGGGAGGAGGCTCCAGCCGAGGCCCCCAAGCTTGGGGCAGGAGCCGGAGGCAGCACCCTCACCCCATTAGGTGACTTGAGGCTGGGGGTGTAGGAGCCGTAGCCGCTGTCTGTCTCGCTGTGCAGACTCATCTTATCCAGGTATTCCGGGTAATCGTAGTCTGCTCCCATCAGCATCATGGGCCTGGCAGCATGAGGTAGGTGCTCGCTTTCTGGGGTCTGCACTACAATGGTGCGGGCACAGGGCAGGCATACGTTGTGTGAGCAGGGAAGGATCAGCGGGTCCCGGAAAAAGGAGCCACAAACCGGGCATTTCAGCTCTTCCTCCATGGCTGGTATGTGTGTGTGTGTGTTGGGGGGGGGGGGGGGGGTCTTCTTCTATAGCCTCTCCTTTACATACACTGATGTCATGAGAATAGACAGGGCCAGACCCACTCAATAAAGCTCTACACAGATCACAGGCAACCGAGGGAACAGCGCAACATGGACAATGAAGAACAAGCCAGGAGGTGGGGAGAAACGCTCATGTACGCCTGGTGATAAATTCCAGGCTCGGCATAGGAAACAATGAGCTAGTAGGTGTCACGGGAGACACGAATAGTGTGTAAAAATAAAGGCATGCAATGGGGGGGAACAAAGGGGACATGGAAGGGAAGGTGGTAGGGATGACAGGGACAGGATTGCCTGCCTTTGCCAGTGCTGAGGTCCTCTTCTTCTCTAAACGCCTCCTCCACAGACAGAATAGACGCTGCTAGGTTCAGTGCTTTACTGCTAGATTCAGCACCAGTGAACAGCACCTTACTGCTTAGTTCAGCGCCCGCGGACAGCACCTTACTGCTAGCTTGGTTCAGCACATGCGGACAGCACCTTAGTGCTTAGTTCAGCGCCCGCGGACAGCACCTTACTGCTAGGTTCAGCGCCTGCGGACAGCACCACAAGCCAGCGGACAGCGCCTTGGCTGAGACTGAATGGATACGGCTGTTTCAGCACCACAAGTCAGCGGATAGCGCCTAACTGCTGGATTCAGCACCACACATTTAATGGAAAGCGCCTTACTGCTAGATTCAGCATCACAAGCCAGTGGACAGCGCCTTGGCTGAGACGAAAAGGATTCGGCTGGTTTCAGCACCACACGGTAGCGGACAGCGCCTCCCTGCAAGATTCAGCTCTACACATCCGATGGACAGCGCCTAGGCCGAGACAGCATGGACGCTACTCGATTCAGCACCATACTCCAGTGGACATCGACGCCCTGCTAGATTCAGCACCGCCAGCCTGCGGACAGCTCCTTGGCCGAGCCTGGTTGGACTCGGCTTGATTCTGCCTCAGGATCCAGCACCACCAGACAACACAGAATGGAGGCTGTTTGATTCAGAACCACACGCAAGCAGACAGCACCTTGGCCGAGCCGACAAGTTGATCCTCCTTGTTCATCAAGCTGACACCTAGAAAAATAAAAAAATAAATCCTTCCTTTTTTTTTTGCCTCTGTGATCTCTCACCAGATAACCTCATACAACCATCCAGCCAGGCAGTGATGAGTACAGCTGTTTTGATTTGCCTGGCAAGACAGATGAGAAAAGGAAAGGAGGAGGAGGAGGAGGAGGGATCTTGCCGGGGGAATAAAAATAAAGAAGAGGGAGGGAGCACGAATAAAATGCTGTTGGCAAATAAGTGTGAGGCTTACTACAAATAGCCCTGGCCTGAAGATTAGGCAAGATATCAGATCTAACCCGAGTTCATTATTCATCTACATAGCAAGGGTTTAAGTCTGTGAATTTCATTCATCAGGTGGCAATTTCCTTGCCCTGTGTCATAGTATTTTGCCTACATAGATTGTCATGTCAGTTCACTAGCAAGCTGCATAGCAAGGGGTTAGGTCTGTGGATTTCATTCATCAGGCATCATTTTATTTTCTCCATGTAATAGTATTTTCCGCACATAGGATCATTACTAATCCACATAGAACTCTTTGGATCATATTTAGTAAGCATATTTTTTTACACCATGTATTAGTATTTTTTATACATAGGTTTGTGAAGTAGATTCCTTATTATTCTACATAGCAATGGTTTAGATCTGTGGATATCATTCGTCAGGTAGCTTCATGTTGCTTACCCCATGTAATAGTATTTTTTTGTTATACATAGATTTGTGATCTAACCCAACTTCATTATTCATTTATATAGCAAGGGTTTAATTCTGTTAATTTCATTCATCAGGCAGCAATTTTCTTGCTTTGTTTATTTTTTCTACTTATAGGTCTGTGATGTAAGATCATTACTAATCCACATAGCAAAGACTTCACTCTTTGGATCATATTTATCAGGTATCATTTTTATTACACCATGTATTAGTATGGTTTATACATTTTTTATGCATGGTTTGTGAGTGAAGTAGGTTCCTTATTCTACATAGCAGGGGTTTAAGTCTCTGGATATCATTCATAAGGCAGAAATTTACTTCATTTTGCTTACACTATGTAATAGTATTTTTTATACATAGGTTTGTGATCTAACCTGACCTTATTATTCATTTACACAGCCAGGGTTTATTTTTGTAAATTTCATTCATCAGGCAGTAATTTTCTTGCTTTATGTATTTTTTTTTGTACATAGGAATGTGATCATTACTAATCCACATAGCAAGGATTTAACTTTAGATCATGTTTAGCCAGCATCATTTTGCTTACCACATGTAATAGTATTTTATACATAGGTTTGTAATTTAACCCAACTGCATTATTAATTTACATAGAAAGGGTCTGTCTGTGAATTTTATTCATCAGGCAGCAATATTCTTGCCCCATGTAATAGTATTTTTTTGTACATAGGATTGTGATGTCAGATCATTACTAATCCACATAGCGAGGGTTTAATGCTTTGGATCATATTCAGCAAGCATCATTTTGATTACACCATGTATTAATTTTTTTAACATAGCTTTTTGAAGTAGGTCCCTTATTATTCTACATAGCAAGGGGTTTAGGTCTCTGAACTTAAATTGTCAGGCAGCAATTTACTTACTCCATGTAATAGTATTTCTCCTACGTAGGATTGTGATGTCAGATCATTACTAATCCACATAGCATGGGTTTAACTCTGTGGATCCCATTCATCAGGCATCATATGCCCACCCCTTCTAATATTAGTGTTTATACATAGGGTTGTGAGGTCACTTCCTTACTAATCTATATGGCAAGCATTTAAGATCATGGCTTCCATTCATCAGGTATAATTTTACTTAGTCCATGTAATAATATTTTTTTTATACATAGGATTGTGATATCAGATCCTTATTAATCAACACTGCAAGAGTTTATGTTTGTGGATTCCATTCCTCAGTCATCATTTTTCTTACCCCATGAAATATTATTTTTCATACATGGGATATTGGTATCAGTAAGAATATGCAGATAAAATATGCTGAAAACTGTCATTAACAATTTTTCTTAAAACTGAAAAGTATTTTTTTCATTGTAACATTACCTTTTCCTGTCTAGAATTTCCATGGAATTCATTAATTCTGGGCTTGCATGCACACAGGAACTTGATGACTGTTTGACAGACTCAGGTTTGGCTGAGCTCCTCCTAATTTGTCACATTTATATGTCCTATAATGTTTCTTAACCTAGGGAAAAAATTGTATTCAACAGTATAGTATGGTAGCTGTTACTCCAGTCATGTATTTGGCAGAGTCCACCCTTTTTTAAGTCTGCATTTTGATTGGCGTCTCTGTAAAATGCCTATCAAGTGCTGTGCTCACTTGCAGGGTGACATCACTTTACACACAAACACACAGAAACAGCTCCCTCCTCTCTCTCGTCAGGCTTAGTGATTGCATATAAGCCATGAACTGGATTATTTTTCATGTTTAAATCCACGCTTTAGAGCACACAGTCATTTAATTTCATTACTTTTTTTGGTGTTTTTATATTATTGTTACTAACATAATAAATATGCTTTATTGTTTCAGATCATGAGCACTTTGTAGATATACATTTATAGATATATTGTGCTTCTGGTCCAAGGGTGCTTGAAAAAATAGTTATTGCTATACTAGCCAAGTCAAATTAATAAAACATTGCTTTCTAATCACCTTCTGTTTCTGTACACTGATGTGCGCATCAAATTATTTAAATGCATCGTAATAAGATTTATTTTTCTCCAATAATGCATAAAGAAAACTCAAGCCAAAATGTGCTTTTTGTTTTAGATCGAGTGGGAAAGAGTTACAAATTTCGCAGGTTTTTATTATTTATTTTTTCAATATTCTCTCTTTTATTTTATAATCAAGTATAGACAGAGACACATGATAAAAGTCATATTCCTATATCTAATGTCCTTAATCCAACAAATCTATACATTTGTTATCCTTATCCCCAACCCCTCCCCCAAAACAACAACACCAAAAGAAAACATCTTTTCCTCTCCTCTTCCTCCCCCCAATTCCCTACCTTCATCAAATTCCTCCAACCTCCAGATTCCTTAAACTCTGTCCATTTTCCCCATATATTCCGATCTGTCCCCAGTGAGTCCTCTACTGTATGAATTGTTTCCTCTTTAGCTCCTACTATTTCGACCCTTACTACCCACTCCTTAATGCTCGGCACTTATTTGGTCCTCCATAGACTCTGAATCAAGCTTTTAGCTGCGTTTAGAAGGAATGGGGCTAGGGTGTTCCTATATTGGGGGACTGTTTTCCTCATGAAGTAAACATTCCCAGGGACCCTTATGAATCCATTCTCCCGTGATTTGGTGGATTTCTGCTAAAATTCCCTCCCAATAAGGTTGAATCTTTGTGCATTCCCAACACAGATGTGCAAAGGTTCCTGGGGTGTTACATCCCCTGCAACAAGTTGGGGGTTCCTCTTATGTTGCTGGTCCCTGAGAGGGCTTATCTCCTCTTCCCATTTCTCATATATGGAGGGAATTCTGGTTCTGGTTCCTTAAATAGAATTTTATACATTTTTTATATATTTTTTTATTTCTATCTATAACACTAGTATAGAGGCTTTCTCTCATTGTTTCTGTGTTGTCTAACAAGATGGAGTGAATAGCACATAGGAGACAGGAAGTCACAGACAGCATTTAGTTGTTATTCTTCCTCACTTTACTAAAAATGTGTTATTGTGTTTGTCTGTGTCCTTGTTGGGAAGTGAGGAGAATCTTCCCAATATGAAGAATGACTGCAGTAATAAATAATAATGAAAAATACTTCATTACTGTACTTCAACACTTCAATACTGAGAGTCCATGCAGCAAGTACACAGCAAACAAGTCAGACCTTCTAACCAGCCAATTATCTGCATGCTTGTTACAGGTCAGTGACTCATAGGGGTTGATTTACTAAAGGCAAATTCACTCTGCACTACAAGATCTGAGGGGAATATCTGAAATGAGGGGAAGCTCTGCTGATTTTACCATCCAATCATGTGCAAGCTAAAATGCAGTTTTTTTATTTTCCTTGCATGTCCCCCTTCAATCTACAGCAACTGCACTTCAGTGCACTTGTAGTGCAAAGTGGATTGGTCTTTAGTAAATAACCCCCATAGTTCCGAACTTATTAGTATACCATAACAGCAAGGCAACTGGCATTTTCAGAAGGAGCAGTCAGCAATGGTAGCTTCCAAATAACCTTCATATATTCCTATAACATCCACTGGATATTCCCCAGATTAATCATCTCTGGTGTTATTACTTGCAGTGTAACCACAAACACAGCTTATTTGTATAAACAACCTATTTAGGACACCTTGTACAACACACCAAGCAGATCAAACCAAAAATATATACCAAACAATACTAGTCAGCAGTGTATTTTAACTGCACAGTGGGAAATTAATGTGGTTCTGATCTCGAGGCAAAGCTGGCTCAGCCAGTTGGATGCTGGGGTTGAGGGAGAACCTTATGAGAAATGTGCAAAAAAATGGGCTAAACCTACTTCATGAGTGTCAATCTGTTATGCACAACAACTATATTTGGTGATTATACTGTATGTACAAGTACCACCACACTACTATGATAAGTACAATCTTGCAATGTATCAAACTGTTATATTACAGGGCTTGAAGATAAACACTGATGTGTGTTCCCACACCAACTAAACCAAATAATACAAAAAAGTTTAGTGCCGGTTCACACTACAGCAACTTGGGATCCGACTTGTCAGACCTCAAGTTGCCCCAAGTCGCTGGACATAAGAAATTCCATTGAAGTGAATAAGAGCTGTCTTAATGTACACTACTGAAGTTGCTCCAACTTCAGAAAAGGTTCCTTTACTACGTCAAGGCGACTTTTAGGCAACTTGTACCCATAGACTTTAATGGAAGTTGCCGCCAAGTTGGATCTCCGTCTATATTGAAGCAACTTTGCAGGAAAAATAAAATAGTTTACACATAGTTTATACAGAAAAACCCCTCCCTCCCACAGAGCTGATTATTCTGTGATTGCCCACAGCCAAAGTCGCCTGTCCTGGAGACAACTTTAAGTCACGTTGTAAGTTTCTCAAAGTCCCTGTGTGAACCGGCACTACCTCAATTTTTCCAATATGTGTAAAATATTGAACCACAATACATGAAAAGTAAATAAAATATAAATAAAATAAATTCCTAAACTATGCACCTTGTGATGGTTCATAATGAAGGTCAAACAGTGAATAGTGGTGGAAACCTCCTGAATAAAATAATAAAGTCCAGTGCATCAATAAGTCCGTAACAAACAATCCACATAATGGTATCCTGAGTTATGAGCATAATGGCAATCCCACAACAGTTACACCGTGTTATATCCGTCACCAGCCATATCAAGTGCTCATCTCCATATTTGACCTAAAAAAAACAGGTCATTGCATACCTTCCCCTCCTTGGGATTAACTCTAATTTACTCGTATGTTATTCAGGTGCATCTCATATCCAACAGCTTCTTTTGCTCCACTGTATAAGGTTTTTAGACATTCATAGTTCAAACATAATCACAGACAGGCCATCATTGTGCTTTACCATCAATCTTTATTACAAGACCAAAATAAATACACTCACATGAAACAGTTCACTTTAAACCATGCACTGTGGATATATAGCTTGAAGGTATACAGTGTACTGCCCCCTTAAGAAACATCAGTAAATTGGCCTTCTAACCTTGCATATTATCACCGACTCTGCCTCCGACATGTTTCGTCACTAATCATGCGACTTCTTCAAGAAGATGGAGATTGCCATCTTCTTGAGAAAGTCACACAATTAGTGATAAAATCTGTGGAAAACTCTGATATGCAGGTAGAACCAAGTTATGTTCAAATTTGTTTTGTCAAAATAGAGCCAGCCGGCCAGAGGTCAGTGTAGGTGGCAGGCAAGCAAGAAGAGAAAACAGGTAGAAGGTCAAGGGCCTATGGCAAACAGAATACCTGTGTTGGCAAAATAGAATAAGACAGGCAAACAGGATCAGAAATCAGGCAAAAGGTCAAGGCCTTATGGCAAAACGGCTCCCTGTGTTGGCTGTGAGGGGGGTAGGGGCATTTCAGGCAATTGCCTATGGTTAACCCCAGGAGGGAGAAGTGTGTGAACTGGCTATACAAAATTAGGATATACTGCCATTCTACCCAGGTCCAATCTCATTGAAAAAGTCCAGGGGAATACATTTTTTTAAACAATGCTCTATTAGGAGCTTTAGGCCAGCACTCAGATTTAAATTACAAAGTGCCATAAAACTGATTCACAATGTAAAAAAATGAAGCCACTATATATGAAGGACTGCAGGCAAAAGATTTGGCTACTGAATTAAGTGTCTGGGAATTGAAATACCAGAGAGATTAATTGGAGACTAATTGCTCTCTAGTTGGAATACTCTGAAAACAATGCTTTCTAAAAACACAATGCAACATACCCGCTCCACAATAAACACCCTGATATACTATATCACCCTCTATGTATGGGAAGGGCACGAGACAGTAATCAGAGACAAGCTTATCCACACATCCTCATGCATGTCCTTAACCTTCTGCTAACAAATCAAACTAAAAACTGCTCAAACGCACAGCACATAAATACTTTCTGAAGGGCAACAAACAGGATTCAATTTTAGGCACTAGACTAGAAATATTCAGCCCTCCTATAAAGCACTCAAACTCTAAACCAACAGAGAAACTTATACTAGTTACCAAAAGGCCAAAATAGTCACCATCTTTCAACAACAACTTGCCAAAATATACCAAGGTGTCCATACACCATACTATACTGCCAATTTTTCCAGTTCCCTAGCATATTGTATCTTTAGTGAACTTTACCTCCCGTAGGCTGCTTTGGTTAAAGAGGCCTTTGACTTCCTTGAAAGTATATGCAGCCAACAACTCTCCACTCAGAGAGAAGGACTGATAAGGGCAGTTGTATATCTGTTTCACAATTTTGTATTTTTGCACCAATTCTGCATTGCCCTATAAGGTTAAACTGGTATTCTCATGACTTCCTTTCAATTTCTGCATTATACATTTTTAGACAGTTATTAATAAAAGTGACATTTTAGGTCATGGTGGGTTTAGTGCCTGGGTATAGCGCACCTCTGCAGATGATTCTCAACAACTCCATCCAGACTAATAGAAAAATTTGGCCAGATGCCTCCACTGCTGCCTATTATAGAATGTTTTTCAAACTCCGAGCCCCTCCAAGTAGTTGCCTTTAATTATTTAAAAAAACGTGAGGTTCTTTTAGTCGGGAATGTCTTGTCCTCCATAAGCATGATTGTTAAATTCATTTAAAAAAAACACCCGCTGGTCTAAATATATGTCCATTTCCCTAATAAACTTAGATTTGAATTTTCTAGCTAGAATACTAGTATATCAACTATCATGTCAAAAAACACACAGAATATCCAAGCTCAACTTACCAACCATTTAGCAACCAACAAAATTCACCTGTCTAAAAAACAGGGGTTTAGTTGCACGCATTTGCAAATACATGCGTAAGCTGCAGGCACTGTTAGACAGGAGAATTTGGTTGGTTGCTGATTGGTTGGTAAGTTGAGCTTGGATATACTGTGTGTTTTTTGACATGCATTTGCCCTTTCCAGTACTCCTTGCTGTGAAGACCAGTTATAGGTAGGGGCAGTGACTGTTGTTTTTTGTATTGTTGTCATTGTGGTCAGGCAATGCACTAGCACCTTTTCTGCCATTGTGCGATGTGCTGGGTGTTTATTGTGCTCCTGCTCCTTTAAGGAGGGTTGGTGTCCCACCAGTCATCTGCCCTTCATCTATCCATCAGCATACATGTGCTTCCACTGAGGAGAATTTACATTTTAGAGTTGGGACTGCAGTACACAGGGAGCCTTGATGGGGCCTGCAGCTCACGCATGTATTTGCAAATGCGTGCAACTAAACCCCTGTTTTTAACGCACTCTAAGGCGGCGTACACACGAGGGGATATGTCCGCTGAAAACGGTCCGATGGACCGTTTCAGCAGACATCTCCGCTCGTGTGTATGGGCTAGCGGACAGATTTCTCCACCCGACAGATTTCAAAGCAAGCTTTGAAATCTATCCGGTGGGAATCTGTCCGCCCGACATGTCTGCTGGTTAGTACACTTACCAGCAGACATGTCGGCCCCCACCGCCGCCGCGCCGCTGCCGAATGGATTCGGCGCATGTGCGGAAGTGTTTTACTTCCTGGTGCGGTGACGTGGCGGTGACGCGGCGGCGTCAACGTCACCGCCGCGTCACCGCCACGTCACCGCGCCGTCCGGCGGCGGGGAATTTGATCCGATGGTGTGTACACGCCATCGGATCAAACTCCCGATCGGACATACCCGATGGAAATGGTCCGCGGACCGTTTTCATCGGATATGTCCGATCGTCTGTACGCCGCCTCAGACAGGTGAATTCGGTTGATTGCTGATTCGTTGGTAAGTTTAGCTTCCATATTCTGTGTGTTTTTTGACATGCGTTCGCCCTTTCCAGTGCTCATTGCTGTGAAGACCAGTAATAGGTGGGGCAGTGACTGTTGTTTTTTGTATAGTTGTTCGACTAAACTGTTCAATTGGCTTCTTAATCAGAAAATCCCATGTAAGCTTTATTTTGACCTGCAAAGCCAGCAATAATATTAAAAGAATACAATTACTTATGTACATGGTTCGAACACTTGATATCTCTTCCATGCCTCTTTTCTATAGATATCAGGAAATCTTTCAATTGCTTTTCCTGACTACACTTATTCTATGTCTTAACATTAGGTGTGGGACTAGACAGAAGTGCTATATCCCTCCTATTTTTTGTGCTTGCTAATATACAAGTCATCAAATTGGCAGATGTATGCCGTCTCTTTAAGTCCTTGTCAGATGAAAAGACCCTTTGTGAAAGCAGATCAGAATAAAGTTTTTGATGTTAAACTTGAAACTGTAGTTGAGGTTGAACATAAGACACAAGTCCATCAAGTCCAACCTATGTGTGTGAATATATGTCAATATTATATTGTATACCCCTGTATGTTGTGGTCGTTCAGGTGCTTATCCAATAGCTTTTTGAAACTATTGATGCCCCCCCGCTAAAACCACCACCTGTGGAAGCGAATTCCACATCCTTGCTGCTCTCACAGTAAAGAAACCTCTAAGCAGTTTAAGGTTAAACCTCTTTTCTTCTAATTTAGTGAGTGGCCACGTGTCTTATTAAACTCCCTTCTGCGAAAAAGTTTTATCCCTATTGTGGGGTCACAAGTATAGTATTTGTAAATTGAAATCATATTACCTCTTAAGCATCACTTCTCCAGAGAGAATAAGTTCAGTGCTCGCAACCTTTCTTCATAACTAATATCCTCCAGACCCTTTTATTAGCTTTGTTGCCCCTCTTTGTACTCGCTCCATTTCCAATACATCCTTCCTGAGGACTGCTGCCCAGAACCGGGCGGCATACTCCAGTTGAGTCCAGACCAATGTTTTTTAGAGTGGGAGAATTATTGATTTATACCTGGAATTAATCCCCTTTTTAATGCATGCCAATATTCTGTTTGCTTTGTTAGCAGCAGCTTGGCATTGTATGCCATTGCTGAGTCTATCATCTACTAGGACCCCCAGGTCCTTTTCCATCCTAGATTCCCCCAGAGGTTCACCCCCTAGTGAGTAGATTGCATTCATATTTTTGCCACCCAAATGCATTATTTTACATTTTTCTACATTAAACCTCATTTGCCATGTTGTTGCCCGCCCCATTAATTTGTTCAAATCTTCTTGCAAGGTTTCCACATCCTGCGGAGAAGTTATTGCCCTGCTTAGCTTAGTGTCGTCCGCAAATACAGGGAATGAACTGTTTACCCCATCCTCCAGGTCATTTATGAACAAATTAAACAGGATTGGTCCCAGCAGAGAACCCTGGGGGACCCCACTACCCACCCCTGACCATTCTGAGTATTCCCCATTTATCACCACCCTCTGAACTCGCCCTTGTAGCCAGTTTTCAATCCATGTACTCACCCTATGGCCCATGCTAACGGACCTTACTTTGTACAGTAAACGTTTATGGGAACTGTGTCAAATGCTTTTTCAAAACCCAAATACACCACTTCTATGGGCCTTCCCTTTTCTAGATGGCAGCTCACCTCCGCATAGAATGTTCTTCATGAATCCATGCTGATTACAGCTAATGATACCGTTTTCATTACTAAAATCTTGTATATAGTCCCTTATCTTCTTCAGGAGCTTGCATAGTATTGATGTTAGGCTAACTGTTCCGCAGGTCCCAGGGATGTGTTTTGGCCCTTTTTTTAAACATTGGCTTTTCTCCAATCAGCTGTTACCATTTCAGTCAGCAGACTGTCAGTAAAAATTAGGAACAATGGTCTGGCAAATACTTGACTGAGATCCCTAAGTACCCTTGGGTGCAAGCCATCTGGTCCCGGTGAGTTATTAATGTTAAGTTTTCCAAGTCTATGTCTAATTCTGTCCTCTGTTAGCCATGATGGTGCTTCCTGTGATGTGTCATGAGGATAAACACTGCAGTTTTGGTTACTGAAGCCCCACCGATTCACTCATTAAGACTGAGGAGAAGAATACATTTAATACCTTCGTAATCTCCCCATCCTTTGTAACCAGATATTGTTCCGCATTTTTTATAGGGCCAATATGGTCTGTCCTCCCATTATTACTGTTTATCTATTTAAATAATTTCTTGGGATTTTTTTGCTCTCCTCTGCTATGTGTCTTTCCTCTTCTATCTTAACTACCCTAATTGCACCCTTACATATCTTGTTGCATTCTGTCAGGAAGATCCTGCCTACAACAGATGATCCAGACCTGCTAATGAGTGATCGCGAGTGCCAATGTGCATGCGCATGCATGTGCACTCCCGCATGGGGACGTGCACACGCCTATTAGTGCCAGGCAGGCTATTTAAACCTGACTGACACATGTGTACTTTGCAGTCTGCTCTACAGCATTCCATGTGTTACTTACTTATCTCAAGTCTGTTCCTGTGTTTACCCGGATTTCCTGTGACCATCCCTGCTATCCACCTGCACCTGACCCCGGCCTGTCTTACTCCTCTTCTGCCTGCTCCTCTGGTCCTTCTGCTGTCTGCCTGATAACCGACCCTACCCAGCTTGTTCCTAGTTCCAGTCCACTGTTCCAGTTCCAGCCTGCTGTGCCTGTCTGCTGACCCAGCTTGTTCCTGGTTTCAATCTGCTACCTGCTGTGCCTGTCTGCTGACCCAGCTTGTTCCTGGTTCCAATCTGCTGTTCTTGTTCCTGCCTGCTGCACCTGCCTACTGATCCAGCCTGCTCCAGGTACCAGCCTGCTGTTCCAGTTCCTGTTCTCTACCTCCTGCAAGGAATCTCTTGAACTTCTGGACTGACCTCCTGCTGTTGATCCTGCCAGGTACTCATACCACTCCTCACTCTTGTGCCCCCTGTATACCCTATCAGGGGCCTCGAGTCGGAGGCATAACAGAGGCCTTCCTCTGAAATTTGGGCTCACCGACTAGGTACGTAACACATTCTTTGTAAAGTCTGAATGCTGATGATCATCCCTCCCTATATGCTTATCACATGTGAATGGAATGATATTGAGAGGAGAGGAAGTTAAATAAATAAAGACAAGATGCAGTTTCAAGTTTAACATCAAAAGCTTTATTCTGACCCGCTTATAGAAATGGTCTTCTCATCTTGTGAGGACGTAAAGAGACATCATCAATCTTTAGAGTTGCATAATTGGACTATTTCCTTTTTTATTACTTTTTTATGGCCTTGAATTGGAGAAATTGGATAGTGCTATATTGCCTAATTCTGACTTGCCCAGGGAGGCAATGTCTTACTAGCTGCTGGAGATGAGTATAATTTTTTGCTATATGCTTTCTTGAATCCTCCTGTGTGCTGATACTAAACTAGACCTTTTTGTAGATGATGTGCTACCATTTCTCGCCAACCATTCTAACTCAATACCCAACATAACAGATGACCTTTCTGAGTTTGAGAACATTTTAGGTCAGCTATTAAATGCCAAATCCAAAGCACTTAATATATCCCTTCCTCAATCCCTCATACAACCCTTACAAAAAACTTTTGAGTTCCAATTGACTGGTGGACAAAGGACAGATTACAATATTTGGGCATATGCCTAAACAAGTCATACAACAAACAGTTTTTTGCAAACTTTCTTACCAAGCGTAACACGATTAAATCACTTCTTAATGCTTAGAGAAAATACAGCTGGGCAGCTACAGTAAAAATATCCATACTACCAAAAATATTCTACCTGTTTTGAGTTCTCCCAGTACATGTCCCCTCACACACACTCATTTTAGACACTTCATCAGAAACCAGCAAAGATCTAGGTTCATTGATGGTCTGGGAATCCCTACTTGAATATTATTTAGCAGCACAAATAACCACTTTTGAAACCCCCTTGAAAGTAAGTAACAAGGCTCTGGAAATTGGTCCTCCTAGTATAAACAAAACACTCTGGCTTCTTCCAAGAGACCTAAACTACAAAACCTACTTAAAGTTCACATGTTTAGAACCTGGGATTCTGTGACATTCCACGCTAATATCATTTATACAATCCATCTTTTCCACTTGATACTGACTCTCCAGAATTTGCTAACAACGTGAGTTTTCACAAGTTAAGCTGCATACACACGATCAGTCCATCCGATGAGAACGGTCTGATGGACCGTTTTTATCGATTAACCGATAAAGCTGACTGATGGTCAGTCGTGCCTACACACCTTCGATTAAACAACCGATCGGGTCACGTGAAACACGACGACGTACTGAAACAAATGAAGTTCACTGCTTCCAAGCATGGGGCTACTTGATTCTGAGCATGCGTGGATTTTTAACTGATGGTCGTGGCTACTAACGATCGGTTTTGACCTATCGGTTAGGAATCCATTGGTTTAAATTTAAAACAAGTTGGCTTTTTTTTAACCGATGGATAACTAACCGATGGCGCTCACACATCGGTTTGGTCTGATGAAAACGGTTTAACCTATCATGTGTATGCGGCCTTAGACTTCATGGATGATATTTGTTCCTTTAAATAATATCTGGAAAAATACAAAATTTCTGCATATACATATATGTTCAATGTCTCCAAATTATAAGCTACTGTATATCACTAGCATCTCTAAGCCACAAAAATGTCATGACATACTGTATGTACTATATTTTTGCTTAGGTGCTGAGATGAGCTGCATAGCCCAGGTCTGATCTCAATTTATTTTTCACTGCTACATTCTGTCAGGGCTGGGCTTAGCCCTTCCTTCGCAGAGCATCCCGCTCAGCTGTCTGTTAATTGCAATCTCCAATCTTTTCCACAGTGACTTACGTGATGATATCCTGTTCATCAGTCCTACTGGTTACTTAAGCTGTTCAGTTCGCCCTGGTCAACACATTCAGAGACTCTCTTCTGTGTACCTGTTGAAGGCTTGCTTGGCTGACATCCCTTCTGGTTCCTGATCCTGCTTGCTGTTCCACTACGCTGATTCTCCGGTTTCCTGATTTCCTGGCCTGTCCTATGATTTGACTACGTTGCTCGGTTTACCCTTTTCTATTATTAATAAACAAATGTGATTTTAACTGCACTTCTGTCTCGGACCACATTCCCCCTCTAAGTCTCCTCCAACATACAATAAGAAAGGGGAAGCAGATTTAGGCTTCCCCCTGAATGAAGAAACGTGGACACAGATATGGTCCACAACCAAATTATACTCACAAAACACACTCACACTTGAAATCCATCTACTCTCTAGGTGGTATCGAATAGCTGCAAGAATTGCTAAGTTTTGCCTGAAATCTTTTTTTTGTGCTTTTGTGGTTGTATGTACCTAGGGTCTTTATGCACATATGGTGGCACTGCCTGAAGCACTGCATTTGATTTGTTCAAAAGTTTAGACACATAACTATAAATTCTGGGCTACATGCCCCATTACCACCCTCCCAACTTCCTTTTTCTGGATCCAGCTCCCACAACTCCAGTATCCCTCTCCCCCTGCTCATCCTGCCCTATTATCCTCTTGTTTCACTCCTTCCTACAACCTTCTATTTTTCCCTTTGTTCTAGTTTCTTCACTTTTTTATGTTTCAATATTTTTTTATTGTTTTGAAAAACCACAAACGTATTAGGAAGTCGATCTGAATAAGATACCATACAACATACTGTAAGTCGCATGTGTAAAAATGTCATACAACGTCAGGTTATAAAATACAAAGTTCCACAGCCCCCTAGCATTACTTATGCTCTGTTCACTATGGGACATACACTTTGTTTTTTATGACAGCTCCACAAAGTAGGCAAGAAAATTTCATGACACATGTATATAAAGTATATACGGTAATGAATGGGGGATTACAGCCCATAATTTGAGTTGGGCAACTGCGCTTCATAAACAATCTTCAAAACAAAACTCACGGTGGAAGATAGGGAAAGATAAAAAAAGGGGGGAAAGCATCATTGGTATTAATCATTTATGATAGGATTAAAAGTAAATATTATTTTAATGTGTTTTCAAGTAAGATTTAAAAAAATGTTCATTCATTGATGTTGCTATTAATATATACGGTGGAAATTTGTTACAAAAATGTGGTATGGGTAAACGCTCATGAATATAAATATAAAATAAAGTAATGTGGCCTTGCTTTGGATCTTACAAGGGATCCACCGCTTTCTACCATAGAAAATCAACTAATCCACTGAACATATACACTAAGTACCACTAAGCTGTTAAGCCTCTTACAGCAAAACAAATAAACTGATTTAAGACGGATTTAACATATTGGAAATAAATGACTGGCTAACAGTGGATTTTTTTATTTATTTAGCCAACACAACCATCATTCCAATCAAACACCCAATTGTGTGCATCAGAAGAAAAAATAATTTTAACCTTTTCTGCACGTGATTGGAGGTTTTTTACCAAATACGTGGTCGAAAAAAAAAAAATTGCATTTGTTAATCAACCATATAGCTACAGTATAGTGTGCCAGAGGAGCTGTATTGATGGATTCAGGAAAGAATTTGTGTTTAGTTTTTTTCTTATAATTATACATAATGAACTGTGCAATTTTATAGAATTAACATGACCAATAAAACTTGCATCATTAAAGTGCATAAAAGTTTTTTTACTCTTGGAGTATACATTGGGGAATAGAGAATGGCGATAGAATGTGGAAGGGCGAGAACGTCATGTTTTTTTGCCATCTTTGTGTCAGTGAGGAGAGATCGCCATTTTTATTGGTCCTTGTGACCATCATCTCTAGTACAGAAAGTGATAAGAAATATAACATTTTTGAGAGCTGCAGTCACAGGAACAGGAGGTGGGAAGAAATCGCCCAATGGGAGAACTTTGATCACTTTGATTTGCTGAGCTCCCCATTTACTTCTTGCTGTGTACAAAGTACAGTGGTGTGATGACCCAATGGCTTCAATAATGGTTTAGGCACTGACCTTAAACAGGTATGCAGATAAGTTTTAACTTCACTCAAACATTCTCATTTTTACACCCACAATATGGTAACAGTATTGGTAATAGGAGAATGGCATTAAGACACCCAATTCATTCACTTCAACAGCTTCCAACCACAGAGTAGGTTTACTGACAGAAAAAAAATACTGATAGAAAGCGGAAGGAAGTTTCCATATAAATGCTTACCTACCAAAAGCACCTACCTACTAGCAATTTTATCATTATACTATGACAAATCTTTATTTTGTTTTAAAAATGTAAGAAGTTATACCTACTTGCTCTGTGCCCAGAGAGGTCCCTTTCCTTCTCTTTTGCGGCTCCCTACTGGAAATGCCTGCTCCTCTGTTTTCCGAATGCCCCCTCAGCAAGCTGCTTGATATGGGACACCCATGCAGGCATGCTCCCAAGCCAGGCTGTGTACAGCAATAGAAACACACAGGGGCAGCAAGCCCCACCTCCACTCCTTGCATATAGGAGTTTTACTGGCAGCAGCAGGTTACCTTTGTACCTGCTGTAGCCAGGACTATAGTTGTGGATGTTTGCCTTTCCTACTATTGTTGCTACATTATTCCTCTGTGGAATTGACAAAGTTCAGTTGAACAGTTGTTTGTGTACAAATACTGCAGCCATCTTAAAGAAGACCATTAGTTAAACATCCATTTAAAAGACATAAATGCAGCAGCCATCTTTAAAGAGACAACTGGGGGCAGCCATTTTGGCTGTGTCTGGTGCTAGCTAAATGTACAGGAGGAGGACCTGGATGGGGCAGAGGAGTGGAGACACACATATTGAATGTGTGGGGACTGAGCTGCCTATCTGCAAGGTATCCCACCACTGGAGAAGGAATTCTGCTGCTAGTGATAGTAACTGGGTGTGCCAAGGATCCTGTTGTGAGTGGCTGTCTTCCAAGGACACTTCCGGGAAGCCAAAGAACAAGCTGATGTTCGGAGCTTGATTTTGAAATCATAAATCTACTCCCTGGGAGGATGTGAGGCATTTGGTGAACACATTTTGTGACTGGACTGCCTGATAGAGTCTCCTATCCCCCTGCTGATGGCAAAAGTTTTACCAAACCGAGTCGGTGTGAATGCAGAGAGATTCTGGGAGTGAGAATGGGTATGGTAAGAGTTCAAACTTCTGTAATGAAAAGGCCTCACCTCTGCCAGCGAATGTGCTTATCTCATCTATCACTGGCCCGTGAGGAAGGGTCTATTTAGTCGCTATAATTAGCCTCTTTTTCTGCTTGGTACTAAGCATAGGCTACCCATACAGTTGCAGTGGATTGCTAGAAAAGAGCATTGCTAGTGCTTAGCTATTATTCCCTCCAAACAAAATATATTGTTTTGTTGCCTGTGCACTCTTTGACATACTGATTGTCTTTTCTCAGATTTTTTCTGTTCGAATAAATTGGTAAAATGCCCAAAGTGTGTCAGTAAATGCTGGGTGAGCCAGGCGTGTAGTAAAATGTGTAGTAAAATGAATAAAATAAAAATCTGCCAGCACCTTAAAAGTCTAGTACCAAACTTAAAGCATTAAAAATAAACGAAATACATCTGAACATGTGCTGCTTTGTTTTTATTGACAAACGAAAAAAAAAATTGTTGTTTAAAAAAATAAATAAACAAAATCGATGCAGCGAAAAACATTTCCAAGTGAAAAGAAAAACAAAAGAAAAACTAAAGCAAAGACCCATTAGGATACCATGATGGTGATGTGTTAGCAGATGTTGGCGCTGCTGATGTGGTGATTGTTGCTGTGCGTGAGCGTGTGACGTAAGAGCGGTGATCACCTGACCGGTTTTGTCGTAGGACGTTTTCAAAACAGCACCTTTGAAAACGTCCTACGACGAAACCGGTCAGGTGATCACCGCTCTTACGTCACACGCTCACGCATAGCTTCCGCCATTCACAGCTTCCGGGAGGGACGCGGCTTGGAACGCAAACGAACGGCACGTTTTACACTCCATGGTGATACGGTCACCAACTATTCCCGGGATATGTTTGGCATATCAGCCTGTATCTACAGCTGAAGCTATCGCTGTCACTTAGGAAGCACTTGTTTTAAATGTTATCATTTTTTATCTTTGATTTTAACCGTTGTATTTCAACAAGGTATACACATACCTTATGTATTGGACATGGCTCATTTTTTATAAATAAACCCACCTGGGATACAGGGTTTACTACCCTATGAGGATTCCTCTTTCTTTTTCCTTGCAACATATCACTGTGACCCACGGCAACTGGGAGGATCGTGTGCAAACATACAGGACATCCAGACAACACCAGCGGGCTCCAAGACAGGACCTGTGGATCTTCATACAACACCAGCTGATTCCAAGACAGGACCTGTGGTAAGCGAACTACATCATCCACTGATCCCTAAGGCTCTACACCCCTTCCAGGGGACTACAATCTGGTGAGTAGGGATACAAGTGGGGGGAACACGGATGTTCAGATGATGTATGAAGCAAGAAATTAAGAACGGCTTGTCTTGGATACCTTATTTGCATATGTACTCTACCATTGTGTAACACTTATCTTGAGAGCTGCTACCTTATTTTAGGCAATTATTACATTAATTAAGTGTAGCCCGCAGCACTTATCTCCTTCACATATAAGAGACTATTTATTTATTATTTTTTGTATTTTACTTATATGATTTTTACCTATATGTTTTTTACCCATATATTTCACTTATAAGGTGTAAATTGGATTAAATAGATATGTGGTACTTTGGCACATTACACAGTCACCGGGGAAGGTGAATACACACACTTGGAACACACTAAGCTCAGGAACAGAGCTAGTTCACACGGACACACAACCACGGTTACCATAGGGTTGGTTATCTAGCCCTATCTATAACTTTTATTAAAAAGGGCACCTGGCCAAGCGGAGGCTTTTTTAGGTCCATCGCATACAGGCACCCGACACTATTACCTACAAAACAGCAACAATCACCACATCAGCAGCGCCAACACCTGCTAACACATCACCATCACTTTTTCACTATTTCCAAGGGAGATCACACAGGGGGCAGCAGCTCTTGTACCCAGTCCTAGCGCGGAAATTACATAACCCATTAGGATACCAGTCCATAAATGGCAAGGAATCTAACACCCATTTGTGTCGATGCAACAGAAAGCACTGCAGAAGAAATTTGGCGTGCAATTCCACACCCAGGTGAATAAAATGGCCTGCTTACCATATGGCGGTGACTGCTGAACAGCAGTCTCTCGCCCAGCATAGGGAAATCGGTCTCCCCCGGGATCAAAGCATGTCTAAAAACGGCAGCTAAAAAACGGTAATGCTCGGAAACATAAAATGAAAAACTCCCATAGTGCAGTATGTTGATTAAAAGCGAGTTTAATAAAACAAAAATAATTTCACTTACAGAGTAGAAGTCAATCAATGGCGATAAGGTATATCATAAAACAAAGCTGCGGTGTCTTCATCAGCTACACTTCACTTCCTACGTTTGTTTGTTTGACCATCCAACTCCTGAGAGGAAAAAAACATGACGTCACCGTCGTAGGCTCCACCTTACGCATTTCGTCACTGATAGACATCGTCTGGGGATTGGTCAGCTACATAAGTAGCCAAAGACATTGTGGGGAAATTCATCTTTGGAATTTTACAGCAACACTGCCTGCCAGCCTTCTAATGCCTTGGTGCCCTGCAAATGGCTTCACAGCACTGAGTGTGCAATCAGCTGCATGTCTTCAATTTGGGTGTGGCCAAACATGATAGTGGGGGGCAGTGGGGGGGCTTAATGGCAGTGTTTAAACAAAATCTGGGCTTCCTTGTACCTATAAAATATGGTTTGATTGTTGTGTCACAAGCTGGAGTCTCCAGTGTGAACCACCCTTATGGAGAGAGATTGGACAGAGGAAATTAGCAGTTATTTGAAAGTAAGGATCATTATGGTATATATAAGAAGGGAAGGATCATGATGGTGGATGCAAGGTAGGAAGGATCACTATGGCACATGGAAGGAAGGAAGGATAACTATGTCATATAAAAGACAGGAAGGATCACTATGGCACATGGAAGGCAGGAGGGATCACTTTGGTACATGTTAGGCTGGAAGGACCACTAAGGTACATGGAAGGCAGGAAGTATCACTATGGTATATAGAAGGCAGAAAGGATCACTATGGTTCATGGAAGGCATTATGGAGCACTATGACACATGGAAGGCAGGAAGGATGACTAAGGCAATGGAAGGCAGGAAGGATCACTATGGCACATGGAAGGCAGGGAGGAAGGATAACTATGTCATATGAAAGACAGGAAGGACCACTATGGCACATGGAAGGCAGGATGGAACTGTAAACAAGGCATATCTTATCTCTGACTTGTGGAAGGGATGTATTCTGTGTCTCTTCAAAGCAGGGACTAGAATCAATCTCTTCCCCTAGTAAAAGCAGCACTCTGTACACACAAAAACACTGGTTAGGCACACAATTAACCCCTTGATCGCCCTATATGTTTAATTTCAGCTAGAGTCATTAGTACAGCGACAGTGCATATTTTTAGCACCGATACCTGTATTGGTGTCACTGGTTCCCACAAAGCGTCAAAAGTGTTGCAATATCGTAGTCACTGATCGCCGTCTTTACTAGTATAAAAAAAAACTAAATTCCATTACAAAACTTCCAAAAACATTATAACATTTGTGTAAACCAATTAATATATGCTTAATGGGATTAAAATGTTGTTATATTCTACCTTAACCATCATGGGGACTTCCTCTGTTTACTTATACCAACATTGCGTTTCAAATACAACCCCCCCCTTTTTTTACCCAATTCTGTCATTTTACATGCAGGGTAGGAACATCAGGACGTCACCTTGCTTTTGTTATCCACCCAAGGACCCCTATCTTTATTGTGGCTGTCACCATATACACCCCACCAGGTGCATGATAGGCCAGTGCACCACAGGGAATCACAGCAAGCCTGCTCCTTGGATCAATTCACAGGTACAGCATATACAATACAGCATGTAATTTAATCGTTTGTCGCTGCCCATTTGGGTGCTAGCAATAGGTCGGTCCCTACGTGATTTTCATACATGAGGGGCCTATGTATTTCTAGGCTCTGCAGACAAAAATACCTTCCCCTCATCTTTTTTCTATTTGTTCACAGTGATCTTAGGCCTTGTACACACGAGTGAATAAATCCGCTGAACATGGTCCGACGGACCATTTCAGCCGAAAAATCCGCTCGTGTGTAGGGGCAAACGGACCGTTCTGGCCGGATTCCTCCGGCGGAAAATTTCCAAAGCATGCTTTGGAATTTTTCCGCTGGAGAGCTGTCCGTCAGATATGTCCGCTGGTTAGTACGGCAAACCAGCGGACATATCTGCCCGCACATGCGTCGTATCCTGTGAATGGATCCGATGCATGCGCGCGGAAGTGTTTACTTCCTGGTGCGGTGACGTGGCGGTCACGTGGCGGCGTCAACGTCACCGCCGCGTCACCGCGCTGTCCGCCGGCGGGGAATTTTATCCGATGGTGTGTACAGCCATCGGATCAAAGCAATCCGGCGGACAGATCCGATGGGAACGGTCCGTCGGACCGTTCCCATCGGATCTATTCCCTCGTGTGTACAAGGCCATACACTACACTTTGATCCCTGAACATATCCTCAAATCACCAGTGCTTCGTGCCCCTTGCTGGGGATTTCTCCCTGTGGGGGTGTCTCCTGTTTGGGCGCATGCAGGCTGCCGGACTTTGATGGGGTGCAGATGTCGAGCAGAGGCACCTTGTTGTTTTTAAATGGATGCACTTATATGATTTACAGCAACTACATATGGTCAGCAACTCTTACTTTTGAGTATGAACAATTAATACTGTGTATATACCTGTCATGTATACCTGTTGTTCATTAATGTCTTTTCTAAATTGTAGACATGCTAATTATTGCTGACACAATAATTTTCCCTGAAGAAGAAAACTATTTCGAAATCCGTTGGTTCTCATCGCTTTATATCTGCATATAAACAGTGTTTCTGATTGCCAGCTTTATGTATTGCATAAACCTCTCCCTTCTATCCATACAACCACTGGGATATGGAAAACCCTACTCTGTATACCCGCTTTAGCACCTACTCCCCTCTTTGCATATCCAAGGCTTAAAAGTAGGGATGAGCTTCGCGTTCGATGCGAACACATGTTCGCATCGAACATCGGCTGTTCGATCGTTCGTCGAAAACGAACAAATCGAGTCATTCGCGCCAAATTCGAATGACGTGCAACGGCCCATAATTCACTGCGGCGTTGCGCGCTGATGATTGGCCAAGCATGCACCATGACCCCGCATGCTTGGCCAATCACAGCGTCCAAAAAACGAAGAGACCTAATTGGCCAAAGCCTGGGTGCTTTGGCCAATTAGGGCTCAGGGCTTTAGCACACGCCCCACACTATAAAAAGCCACCTCCCGGGCGGCCTCGTGTAGTGTGTTCCGGCTTGCTTAGAGAAGTGAGACAGACAGACAGAGAGAGAGAGAAATAGATAGATAGAGACACAGTGTCTTTTCACATAGATAGATAGATATATAGATAGATAGATAGATAGATAGATAGATAGATAGATAGATAGATAGATAGATCAGGGAGGCTACTAGTTAGTATAGTTAAATGTACAGTTTGTAGAGAATATATTGACATCCCTAGGAGTTGTCAATATATTTATAAACTGTATAGCTTAGCTAGTTCTGCTATTAGTATCTATCAGGCAGGAGATTGTGCTTGATGCTCTAACGTGTTAGTGTACACGTGTTAGTTAATTGCACATAGACGCATTAACTGTTACTACACGTGTGCTATTTATTTGCACAGAAAGGCAGTTGCTGTTAATGCAAGTGGGCTATTGAATTGCACAGAAATGCAGTCGCTCTGACTGTGCGTGTGCTGTTTAATACCACCTTAGCGCATTTGGGGTCACCGCACGTGTGCTGTTACATACCACCTGAGCGCATTTGGGGTCACCGCACGTGTGCTGTTACATACCACCTGAGCGCATTTGGTGTCACCGTACGCGGGCTGTTACATACCACCTTAGCGCATTTGGTCTCACCGCATGTGTGCTGTTACATATCACCTGAGCGCATTTGGGGTCACCGCACGTGTGCTGTTACATATCACCTGAGCGCATTTGGGGTCACCGCACGTGTGCTGTTACATATCACCTTAGCGCATTTGGAGTCACCGCACGTGTGCTGTTACATACCACCTTAGCGCATTTGGGGTCACCGCACGTGTGCTGTTACTTACCACCTGAGCGCATTTGGGGTCACCGCACGTGTGCTGTTACATATCACCTGAGCGCATTTGGGGTCACCGCACGTGTGCTGTTACATTTCACCTGAGCACATTTGGGGTCACCGCACGTGTGCTGTTACATACCACCTTAGCGCATTTGGTGTCACCGCATGTGTGCTGTTACATACCACCTGAGCGCATTTGGGTGTCACCGCACGTGTGCTGTTACATATCACCTGAGCACATTTGGGGTCACCGCACGTGTGCTGTTACATACCACCTGAGCGCATTTGGGGTCACCGTACGTGTGCTGTTACATACCACCTTAGCGCATTTGGTCTCACCGCACGTGTGCTGTTACATACCACCTTAGCGCATTTGGTCTCACCGCACGTGCGCTGTTACATATCACCTGAGCGCATTTGGGGTCACCGCACGTGTGCTGTTACATATCACCTGAGCGCATTTGGGGTCACTGCACGTGTGCTGTTACATACCACCTGAGCGCATTTGGTGTCACCGTACGTGTGCTGTTACATACCACCTTAGCGCATTTGGTCTCACCGCACGTGTGCTGTTACATACCACCTGAGCGCATTTGGTGTCACTGTACGTGTGCTGTTACATACCACCTTAGCGCATTTGGTCTCACCGCACGTGTGCTGTTACATATCACCTAAGCCATTTGGGGTCACCGCACGTGTGCTGTTACATATCACCTGAGCGCATTTGGGGTCACCGCACGTGTGCTGTTACATATCACCTGAGCGCATTTGGGGTCACCGCACGTTTGCTGTTACATACCACCTGAGCGCATTTGGGGTCACCGCACGTGTGCTGTTACATACCACCTGAGCGCATTTGGTGTGACTCCGCTTGTGCTGTTACATACCACGTGAACGCAGTTGGTGTCACTGCGCTTATTCTGTTACATACCACCTGAACGCATAAACATGTCTGGAAGGACAACAAAGAGAGGCAGAGAGTCACGAGGGCAATCAGGCTCTGCATGTAGAGGTAACGCTGGTAGTAGATGTGGAGTACCTGTGCCAATATGGCAGCAGAACTGGGTCAGGGGAGCTAGTTTTTTTCCCCCACGCCAGTGGGCCTTGATCAGGGATGCATGCACTGTCCTGTCACCATTTGAGGAGGCCACGAGGATGGTGAGCAGTGACAGTGCATGCATCAGTGAGACTGTCCCTCTTATTCACATGTTGGAGCACACGCTACGTGGAATAATGGACAGGGCCCTTGAGGCAGAACAGAGGGAGGAAGAGGAGGACTTCCTTACCTCTCAAGGCCCCCTTCACCCAGACATTGGTCCTGCTTGCCCACCTAGCACACAGGAAGAGGATGAGGAGGAGGAGGAGGAGGAGGATTGTATCAGCAGCATGGAGGTGGAGCCTAGCACTCAGCAGCAGCAGTCTTCAAGGGATCATTTACAGTCCCAAGGAGCACGTGGAGTTTTACGTGGCTGGGATGAGGTGCCTGTGGATCCTGTTGTCCTCAGTGACCCAGAGGACTGTGGCCCGAATGCCTCAGCAAACCTACGCTGCATGGCTTCCCTGATTCTGCAAAGCCTGCGTAAGGATCCTCGTGTACGTGCTATAAAGGAGAGGGATCATTACTGGCTGGCGACTCTCCTTGATCCACGTTACAAGAGTAAGGTTGCGGACCTTATGTTGCCATCGCAGAGGGAGCAGAAGATGAAACTTCTGCGGGAGGCCTTGCAGAAGGGTCTGTGCAATGCGTTCCCAGAACCGGGGGGATTACCAAAACCTGGCTCTGGACAACGTCTTGCTGAGGCTTCGGTGAGTCACAGAAGGGGCGGTGGAGAAGGTGGTCGTCTGACCGATGCATTCAGGCAGTTTTTTAGTCCGCAGCCCCAAGGTCTAACCGGTTCCAGCAACCATTGCCAGCGTCTGGTTTACATGGTCCGGGAATACCTAGGGGCAAGATCCGACTTGGACACCTTCCCCACTGAAAATCCTCTGGCTTACTGGGTCTTGAGGATGGATCACTGGCCAGAGCTTGCCCAGTACGCAATTGAGCTACTGGCTTGCCCTGCATCCAGTGTTCCTTCAGAATGGACATTCAGTGCTGCTGGAGGCTTTGTCACTGATCACAGGGTGCGCCTCTCCACCGGCTCTGTTGATCGACTGACCTTCATCAAAATGAATCAGGCTTGGATCAACACCAGCTACCAAGCACCTGATGCTGATATTAATGAATAATATCTTTTTGTTGAAAAGTCGGATCCCTTTTAGACTGCTGATGCTGAGTGACTGTCCTCTTATGCTGCTGATGGAATATCCTTCTCCTCCTCACTTTTCTTGCTGATAGCTATTAAGAAATGTTGTGTTTCTGGGCTCCGCCACCAGTGCCTAAGGCACAATTTTTCAGCCCCTGTTTAACAGGGGCGCCTAATAAAAAATTTTGATGCAATACTTTGCACGTGGCTCCTTGTTGCGCTCCAATTGGAGTTATTGTGAGGGGTTGCAGTGTTGTGTTGTGCCCAAGGCCCAATTTTTCTGCCCCTGTTTAACAGGGGCGCCTAATAACAATTTTTGATGCAAAACTTTGCACGTGGCTCCTTGTTGCGCTCCAATTGGAGTTATTGGGAGGGGTTGCAAGTGTTGTGTTGTGCCCAAGGCCCAATTTTTCAGCCCCTGTTTAACAGGGGTGCCTAATAACAATTTTTGATGCAATACTTTGCACGTGGCTCCTTGTTGCGCTCCAATTGGAGTTATTGGGAGGGGTTGCAAGTGTTGTGTTGTGCCCAAGGCCCAATTTTTTAGCCCCTGTTTAACAGGGGCGCCTAATAACAATTTTTGATGCAATACTTTGCACGTGGCTCCTTGTTGCGCTCCAATTGGAGTTATTGTGAGGGGTTGCAGTGTTGTGTTGTGCCCAAGGCCCAATTTTTCTGACCCTGTTTAACAGGAGCGCCTAATAACAATTTTTGATGCAATACTTTGCACGTGGCTCCTTGTTGCGCTCCAATTGGAGTTATTGGGAGGGGTTGCAAGTGTTGTGTTGTGCCCAAGGCCCAATTTTTCAGCCCCTGTTTAACAGGGGCGCCTAATAATTTTTGATGCAATACTTTGCACGTGGCTCCTTGCTGCGCTCCAATTGGAGTTATTGGGAGGGGTTGCAGTGTTGTGTTGTGCCCAAGGCACAATTTTTCAGCCCCTGTTCAACAGGGGCGCCTAATAACAATTTTTGATGCAATACTTTGCATGTGGCTCCTTGTTGCGCTCCAATTGGAGTTATTGGGAGGGGTTGCAAGTGTTGTGTTGTGCCCAAGGCCCAATTTTTCAGCCCCTGTTTAACAGGGGCGCCTAATAACAATTTTTGATGCAATACTTTGCACGTGGCTCCTTGTTGCGCTCCAATTACAGTATGTTTGAGGGGTGCCCTTTTTTCTAAAAAATTTCTTTCACAAAATAATAATGGCCCCCCACCACCGCTAAAATATTCGACATATTGTTGCCACACAGAACGTGCGCAAGTAGCATTAATTACTTTTTTTTTATAGTCCTCTCATGTTGTGCAGGGACATTTCTAAACACGTGCCACTACTATAGACACCCAGCAGGTGTGATATTTAAAGGAATTTTTTTTTCCACTTTAAGCATCATTAAAATGGCTGCTCCGGAAAAAACGTCCATTTTTAAAAAACATTTTTCCATTGATACATGTTCCCTGGGGCAAGACCCGGGTTCTGAACGACGTTTTCCAACATTTAATTGAATTTTGGTCTTTAAAACGACCGTTTTTGAATTCGAACGTTCGGGTCCCATAGACTTCAATGGGGTTCGAAATGTTCGCGCGAACCCGCGGTCTGTTCGAACGTTCTGGTGCGAACCGAACCCAGGGGTGTTCGGCTCATCCCTACTTAAAAGGTGTACTTGAAATCATACCTTTCTCTTTTAAATTTGAAATGAAAGTAGAATAAAAAAGTTTCATATGCAATCTGCCTTCTCTCTACTTTACTCTACTACAATTCTTTATGTTTCTCTCTTATGTCTGGGCAGAAATAACCCAATTTATTTTTTGGAACATGCAATTTGCTTGTTCTTTGTCAAATATATCACTGCAATCGACTTGCTTGCTCATTTAGAAAAAAAAACGGCCTGCCTAAAAGGATTAAAAGTTTAGCGGCAGATGTGTATTTTTTTCTTTATTCAGTCTGTGAAAAAGGGAGTCTTTTTTTTCTTGTGGATGCAATCTCTTTACTCTCTCCCTCAGAAATTGTATCCTATTCCAGTAAAGACTGAAATGGGATGACATCCTAGAGGCCGCAGATGAAGGAGAATCTTCTCTCCTGATCCTGTTGGACCTAAGTGCGGCCTTTGACATGGTAGACCACGGACTACTATTGGCTAGGCTAGCGGAAGTGGCCAAAGTCACGGAAGCGGATCTACCTTGGTTCTCCTCCTTTTTGGAAAATAGATCACAAACAGTGAAATTGGGATCTTTCACGTCAGAAATGCGTACGGTATCATGCGGAGTCCCTCAGGGATCCCCCTTGTCACCGGTACTATTCAACATTTACCTCCGTCCCCTCTTTGAGATTATTAGCAACCAGAGCTATTTTACCATTCCTACGCAGACGACACACAGCTGTATCTCCGTGTTAGCAACGGAAAGGATCATTCGATGGGATTAGAGAGATCCCTCACCCTTATAGATAACTGGATGACATCCAGTTATCTAAAACTCAACGGCTCAAAAACAGAGCTTCTCCTGTTTCACGCAAACAGGAAAAGTCTCCCCACCTCAACTTGGATCCCACCGCCCATCCTAGGAAAAATCATCACCCCTAGCACCAAAGTCAAAAGTCTCTGAGGCCTCGTACACACGATCGGACATATCCGATGAAAACGGTCCGCGGACCATTTCCATCGGATATGTCCGATCGGGAGTTTGATCCGATGGCGTGTACACACCATCGGATCAAATTCCCCGCCGCCGGACGGCGCGGTGACGTGGCGGTGATGTTGACGCCGCCACGTCACCGCACCAGGAAGTTAAACACTTCCGCGCATGCGCCGAATCCATTCGGCGGCGGCGGCGCGGCGGCGGTGGGGGACGACATGTCTGCTGGTAAGTGTACTAACCAGCAGACATGTCGGGCGGACAGATTCCCACCGGATAGATTTCAAAGCATGCTTTGAAATCTGTCGGGTGGAGAAATCTGTCCGCTAGCCCATACACACGAGCGGAGATGTCTGCTGAAACGGTCCATCGGACCGTTTTCAGCGGACATATCCCCTCGTGTGTACGAGGCCTTAGTCATTTTTGACTCCCACATGACAATGGATGCACAAATAGGGGCGGTAGTCAGTGGATCCCATCATCTGTTGCGCCAGTTACGCCGACTCGCCCCTTTTATTCCTAAAGAGGACATTGCAGTCGTGGTGGGAACAATTGTCAATTCCAGACTCGACTATGCAAATGCCCTCTATTTGGGACTTCCTAAATACCAAATCACCGGTCTACAAGTCGTTCAAAATACGGCTGCTCGATTAGTGACTGGTAAAAAACCATGGGAGTCAATCTCCCTTTCGCTAAGATCTCTTCACTGGCTACCAGTGAAAGACAGAATCACTTTTAAGGCACTCTGCCTTACACATAAGTGCATTCAAGGAAACGCTCCCCAATATCTATGCGAATAAAAGCCCATAACCCCAATCGCACTCTGCGATCCACAAATCAAAACCTACTGTACATCCCAAAGGCAAGATACAAATCCAAAGGATATCGGAGATTTGCTGTCCAAGGACCGCGACTGTGGAATGCACTACCAACCACCATCCGACTGGAGTCTGACCACTTGGCCTTCAGGAGAATGATTAAAACTCATCTCTTCTGAAGGCAGAGCCTTCCTTTATTCCAAGGAATGGAAACAGCGCCCAGAGGCGATTCAGTTCGCATGTGTTGCGCTCTATACGTTTTTCACTCACTCACTCAGAAATTGCAGCCTGCCCATACAGACTTGTTATCAATGGTGCAAATCTTTAAGGCCGCGTACACACCACTAAATAAATCCGATCAAATCGGTCTGACAGACCGTTTTGATCGGATTTGTCTGCTGGGATATATTGGTTTGATCGTGTACACACGATCAAACCAAAATCCCCGCCGGCATACAGCGTGGTGACGTGGTGGTGATGTTGACGCCACCACGTCACCGAACCAGGAAGTAAAATACTTCCACGCATGCGTCAAATTCATTCGACGCATGTGCGGACAGATATGTCCGCTGGTTAGTGTACTAACCAGCGGACATGTCGGACGGACGGGTTCCCAGCAGACAGATTTTAAAGCATGCTTTAAAATTGGTCTGCTGGAAAAACCTGTCTGTCCGCCCATACACAAGATCGAATTTGTCTGCTGAAACAGTCCGTCGGACCGTTTCCAGCAGATAAATTCGATCGTGTGTACGCGGCCTAACAGTTTCCCTATCTTCAGTCTCCCAGACAAGACACAAATGTTTTACTTCCAAGTGCAATGTTCTTGCTTTCTCCCTGAGAAGTTCATTCATCCAATAAAAGCTTTAAAGGTGTGGGGCAAAAGTGTTTTTTTTATTGTCAGTTCAACACCAAAAAAAATATTTTCAGAGGCAAAATGCCCACGTTGTGAGCAGCCTGAATGTACAGGCTTAAAATCTGCAAACCACAAATTATTAGCTTCTAAAGCAGCAATAACTACTCAACCTCTAAGATATTACAGCCTGTCCAGAAAGGCTTAATAACTGTGGTGCTAAACGGTCCATTGCCCCCCTCAGTCTATAAATCAAGAGACTAATCTTTATTTCCAGATGCATGATGTATGCTTAGTTGCTAAGAAATTGCAACCTGACCATCCAGATGCAATATGCTTGTTCTCTCTCTCAGAAATTACAACCTATTCAAAAAAAGTTTAAAAGGCATGCTGCAAATCTGTACATTTTCTTCTGTTAATTTGAAACCAACAGGAACTAATTTATTTTTCCAGATGCAATAGGCTTGCTTAGTCTGTAAGACACTGCGGCCTATCCAAAAAGTCTTAAAAGGCCCTATTCAGTCTGAATCAAGATACATTTTTTTGTATTACCAGCTGCAATGTGCTTGCTCTTCCCCTCAGAAATTTCAGCCTACCTATGAAAGGCTTAAAGGTTGTTCACAATTTTTATTTATTTTTTTCATTTGACAAATAGGCACAATAGATGTACTAAACATGTCAGTCACTCAGAAATTGCAGCCTCTCTATACAGGCTTAATAACTGCGGTGCTAAATTTTTACCTCAGTAGTCTAAATCAATACAACCATTTTTTACTACCAGATGTAATTGCTCTGAAATTGAAGTCTGTGCATACAGGATTAATATCTGTAACGAATCTAATTTTTCATTTCCAGTTGCAATGTGCTTGCTCTCTAACTAAGAAATTAGAGCATAGCCAAGAAATCCTTAAAGGTTACGATCACTTCTTTTTTATTTTTTATTTTTTTTACCACTTCAATACAGGGCATATTCACCACCTTCCTGCCCAGGCCAATTTCCAGTTTTTAGCACTGTGGCACTTTCAATGACAATTGCGCGGCCATGCTACACTGTACCCAAATTACTATACATTTTTTCCCCCACAAATAGAGTTTTCTTTTGGTGGTAGTTGATCATCTCTGTGGTTTTTATTTTTTGCACTATAAACAAAAGAAGAGTGACAAGTTTGAAAAAAAAAAAACACAATATGTTTTACTTTTTGCTATGATCCCAATTTAAAAAAAATATATGTTTTTCCTTAGTTTAGGTCGAAATGTATTTTTCTACATATTTTTAGTAAAAAAAGTCACTCACCCACACCTGCCAAATTAGGATTTGTGGCTGCGTTTGTACAGATACTGCATCTCCGTAGAGTAAAAAGTGGCTCCAGCCACATTAACAATACACTCAGACACATGGCGAGAGTTCAATGAGTCCTTAGGGCAGTAAAACCCCCCCTGTTGAGCTGCACTTTTACCACTCACCAACTGCTACCTCTTAAGTAACAGAGCCATTCTCTTTTTTTGTTTTTACTGGGCATTCATACCCCTTCTTCCCCAGACCAATTTTCAGCTTTCAGTGCTCTCACAATTTGAATGACAATTACTCAGTCATGCAACATTGTACCCATATCAAATGTTTGTCCTTTCTTTAACCACTTAAGACCCGGACCAATACGCTGGTAAATGACCCAAGGTGTTTTTGCGATTCGGCACTGCGTCGCTTTAACACACAATTGCGCGGTCGTGCGACGTGGCTCCCAAACAAAATTTGCGTCCTTTTCTTCCCACAAATAGAGCTTTCTTTTGGTGGTATTTGATCACCTCTGCGATTTTTATTTTTTGCGCTATATACAAAAATAGAGCGACATTTTTGAAAAAAAAACACTATTTTTTACTTTTTGTTAAAAAAAAAATCAAATAAACTAAATTTTAGTCAAACATTTAGGCCAAAATTTATTTAGCCACATGTCTTTAGTAAAAAAAAAAATCGCAAGAAAAAAAAATAGCTACCTAGCGGGAACAGCGACACTAATACAGCGATCAGAAAAATGATCGCTTAGTGACGCTGGCAATAGGGAGTGAAAGGGTTAACTAGGGCGGTGATCAGGGGGTTAAAACTTTATTAGGGGGGGTGGGGGGGCTATCCTGAACCTAACACTAACTGTTTTTTACACTGCCTGTCACACTGACACTAAATGCAGTGATTAGATCACTGCATTCAGTGACACTGTGACAGGGGGGTGGCGGGGGCGATCACAAGGGGTTAATATGCCTATGTGAGTGTGTGTCAGTGTTGTGTTGGTGCACACTTACTTGTGATGTCTTCTCTCATCAGCAGCGCTGGGAAACAGCGCTGCGATGAGAGAATACATCATTTCCTCCTTCCTGTGTAAACACAGGAGGAGGAAGTGACAGGTTGGGAGCGCGCTCCCATTGGCTGGGAGCGATCGCGGGGGGGCGGGTATTCGCCGACATCCGCCCCCGGATCGCTCCCGGAGCCAGGGGGACCCCCGCACGCCGCGGAGGGGGTCCCGATGGGACCCCCGAACCGCACTTAGGCGGGGACGTAAATTTACGCCCTTGTGCCTGTACGTGCCATTCTGTGGCCGTATATGTGCGTGCGGGGGTCCTTAAGTGGTTAAAAAAATTGCTTTCTTTTGGTGGTATTTAATCACCACAGTTTTTTTTTTATTTGCTGCGCTATAAATAAAAAACAGAAAATTTTGGAAAAAAACAAATTTCCTTGTTTAGGTTATATTATTTTGGCCAAAATATATACTGCTACAGATCTTTAGTAAAAAAAATAAAAAAAAATATCAGTGTATATTATTTGGTCTTTGTGATGAAGGTTATAGAGTCTACAAGTAAAATGGAAAACAAACACTGCGCTAAACCAAAAAAGGTGGAAATGCGGCTAGTACCAAAAATATAGATACATATATTGGAAGAACTTGGAAGGGAGTGAGGTACAGCGCAAAACCAATATGTGTGAAATTTGTGATAATGATATCAAAATATAAAAAATTAAGTGAACAATCAAAAGCCAATCTGGTTATCACGATTGGTAATGTGAAACATATGTCAAAATTAGTGAAAATTAATAACAGTAACAAGTGTATAATAATAATTATACCATAAAGTTGTTGTATAAGTACAACAAAGGTATGTGAAACCTGGAATAAAAATGCAACCAAAAATAATAAGATAACATGCACATCAAAATAAATAAGTAAGAAATGATGAAGAGTCCATAAATGTCCCCAAGTGCATGTTAAAAAGTATCCGTGTATAAGTGAGCTATGAGAAGTCTTCCAAAAAGATGTTCAAAACTTGGCACCACCTTCAACCAAGGATACACCCGAGTGTCAGAAGTAAAATCTCCTTACCAGACCTTCTGACCACAGCTGCGGTCAGACTGCACACGGGTTGGTTTAGAGTCACCCAAACGACTATGAGCTGGAGCTACCTCAGATCGCAATCAGCCAGAGCGGATGGATATCTGAGCCAGTTCACCTGCTCTGCGCGTCCCTATAGAGTCTACAAGCTATGGTGCCAATCATTAAAAATTGATCACACCTGATATACTGATGGTTTATCTAATTTCTTGAGACACCAACAAGTCAGGACAGTACACATACCCGCCAAATGACCCCTTTTTGGAAAGTATTTAGTATTTAGTAAGAGGCAAGTTGTAAATTGTAATTTTTTCCCACAATTCTTTGCAAAATTACGATTTTTATTTCCACAAAATTGTCATATTAACAGTTTTTTTTCTCTCACATGGCATATGCATACTTGCAACTATACCCCAAAGCACATTCTGCTACTCTTTTTGAGTATGGGACTTTTTCACAGCCTAGCCACATATAGAGGCCCAATATGCAAGGAGCACCATCAGGTGTTCTAGGGACATAAATTATACATCTAATTTCTTGACTACCTATTACACTTTTAAAGGCCCTGAAGCATCAGGACAATAGAAATGCCCACCAGATGACCCGATTTGGAAAGCAAACACCCCAACGTATATTCTATGAGGCATAATGAGTCTTTTGAACATGTCATTTTTTTTCCCACAAGTTTTTGGAAAATGTGAGAAATAAAATGAAAATGCTTTTTTTTTTACACAAAGTTGTCCATTTATAAGATGTTTCTAACACATAGCATGTGCATACCAAAAATTACACCCCAAAACTATTTATGCTACTCCCGAGTATGGCAATACCACATGTGAGACTTTTACACAGCCTGGCCACATACAGAGGCCCAACATCTAAGGAGCACCTTCAGGCACTCTAGGAGCATATATTACACATGTCCTGACTACCTATCACACGTTTGAAATAAATTGCCATACTGGTGACTGTGGTAACAAACTGCTGTGATAGTGACACTGGGACAGATGTGGCTTTACTGCTGGTTGCTGATGAGGCTGCACTGCTGTGTTCCGATTAGGGTGCACGTATGTGCACTAATCGACTGTGCTGAGACTGCACTTATTAGCGGGCGCTGATGAGGATTCACTGATAGGGAGGCATCAATGAGCACTCACTGATGGGCACTGATGAGCAGTAATAAGGCACTGTAGTGGCACTGATAAGCACTGTGGTGACACTGATGAGCACTAATAGGGCACTGATCACACTGTAGGTCACTGATAAGCACTCACTGGTGCACTTATAAGCACTCACTGATGTGCACTGATATGCACTTACTGATGTGCACTGTAGGGGTAACGTAGGGCACTGATGAGCATTGTAGTTGCACCGTAGGGCACAGATGAGAACTGTAGTGGCACTGATGGGAAAGAGAGCTGAACTTGGCATGATCCCAGTTTGTTTACAAAGTGATCGCTCTGTCATTGGACTGAGTGATCACTAGGTAAAAGGCCGCTGTGATTGGCCCTTTACCTCGATCCGTGATGCACAGCGGTCATGGAGACTTCCGAATGCGCATGAGTAGCGCGAGCACGAGATGCCATCATATGACAGCCTCCCAGAACTAGCCATTCAGCTATAGCGTGGTCGGTAAGTGGTTAATTAGTTCTTTGAGTTTTATTTCTTTTTCTTTTTAGAATTTTCTTTTTGATTTATATACATTTTGTAAGTGCCCTGTTGGGGGGTTCTTTGGTGAATTATTAGGGGTCTAAATAGACCCCTGATGTCCCATATTTGGGATTTAGAAAGGGACAGAGGACAGAAATTCCCTTGTCCCTTTCTCTGCAGCCTCAGGTGCATTGGAGAGTGATTGAATGGGAAATACTCTGTACTGACCGGCTTTCTGTTTATTCTAAAACGGAAGCATAGTAAACGCTGTTTACTACGTGTCAGTAATGTATGGACACAATAATGACTGGTACTGACCTCTCACTGTGTTCATTCGGGAATAAAGGGCCTGGTAAATAGAACATATTTACTAGGGTGGTCCCGATACCACTTTTTTAGGACCGAGTACAAGTACCGATACTTTTTTTCATGTACTCGCTGATACCGATTACGATTACCGATACTTTTTTTTAATGCCATGTGACAATTTGACTGATGGGCACTGATCGGTGGCACTGACTGATAGACGGCACTGGCTGTTGGACACTGACAGGTGGCTGGCACTGATGGGCGGCACTTATGGCACTGACAAGTGGCTGGCACTGATAGGCAGCAGTTATGGGCATTGATGGCACTGACAAGTGGCTGGCACCGATGGCTGGCACTTATGGGCAGGCAGTGAAATGCAGCAATAAATGACATGAGGAAAGGATTTTGAAATGCTATGCTGCAGCGCCCATCTTGGTACACCCTACACACAGCATCAGTAAATATCAGCAGACATCTTGTTACACCCGGCCCGAACTATATAGGCTGGGTGTAACAAGATGTCAGCTGCTGGCTTACTGTGGCCAAGTGCAGGGTGTGCTAAGATGGGCGTCGGGATGTCCAAGTTGACGGCGACATGTGATGGCTCCGGTCACCAATCCTAGACATTGTGATTTTCTGGTATAAAAAAAATATTTCTTTACACTACAGTGTCCCCAAATGACAAAAAGAATTGCAGACCACACAAATTGCTGCTTGAGACTAGAAATACTTACAATTGTTGGCCAGGAGGCTAGATATTTTGGGGCAGATTCACAAAACAATTACGCCTGTCTAACTGGGGTTAGACAGGAGTAATTTCAAATTTCCCGCGGCGTATCACTAGTTTGAATTCTCAAACCATGATACGGCGGCTTCGGGCTTCGATCCGAGAGGCTTACGTCTTCGTAAGCCTTCGGATCTACGCTGCCATCTATTTGCGGCCGCTGGGAGGAGTTCGCGTCGTTTTAATGCGTCGGGATATGCAAATGTGTTTTTACGGGGATTCACGAACAAACGAGCGAGCGTCGCAATCGTTTTCGTCTATTTTTTTATACGTAATGTTAGAGCAGCTTTTTGCTGCTCTAACTTTACGTAGCCCATGTTAAGTATGGCCGTCGTTCCCGCTTCGAATTTATTTAATTTTTTTTTTTGTTTACGTAACTCGTCGGGACGTGGATCGCCCGTAAAGTACGCTACATAAACAACGAATGACGTCACAACGTGATTTCGCGCAATGCACGGCGGGAAATTTGCGAACGGAGCATGCGCAGATCGATCGCCGCGGGAACGCGCCTAATTTAAATGTTTCACGCCCCCTACTCGCGCAGATGGATTGCGACGGGAGAAATACACTACGCCGCCGTCGTTTACCGTAGAAAATCTACCTGAATTCCACGTAGAGCAAGGTAAAAAACGGTGGCGTAGTGTATTTCTGATACGCTACGATAATCCATTTCTCTGTGAATCTGCCCCTTTGTGTTGCATTTGATGTTCCCCAGAAGGGAATCCCCTTTCAAAGAAAAAATATGGACAAGAAGTAAAATTTTTATGCGGACTTACATACATGTTCTTGTCCTCAATGTGTGCTTAAAACAGGTATGCTTGGACTGTTATGCTTTCCATTGCAATCCGATACTGACCTCTCATTATATACACAAGAAAAGAGATCTCCATCTCATCCAATAAGAATTGGTACAAGGAGTTCTTTGAATGACTTGTACAGTAGGTTTATCTAAAAGAGCAATAGTAAAAGGTTACACTTTAATCAACAGTTGCACAACAAAAGGTTGTAGGCAGGTATACAGTAAAATTCCTAGTTAGGGATGTAGTTACAATATACAGTGTATATTCTTTCCACTGTTCCTAAAGAGATTCTAAACTAAACAATTTGATATATTGCAGCTCAACAGGTCTTAGATGTGATGGGTGCATTTATTTTAGATTGTTACCCTTTACAGTAAAGGAATTTCCCTTTTATTTTAACCTGATGATCCTTCAAACAACGCACTTCCTGTCCCCTTATGTCTTCACCTATTGCTCCAATATCTACAGAGGGAGTCATAATGGTCACACATTGAAGTTTAAAGTTGTCTGCCTTTGTTTATCTCCATTACATGGTGGATTGATGGGAATCATTTTTTACAAAAGAAAGAGGACGACTGTGCTTTATTTACAGATCACAGAAAGGGACAAGGACAAAAGATTTCTTGAAAGATCAACAGGAATTTTCTGCACTTTAAAAAAATAAAACTAATGCAAATACTACATACTGGTAACCTGCAATATAGTATTATATTTTTATTTTTATGTTTAAAAATGCTAGAGTGAAAAAGCTGAGGTGGGGAGACCATGATGTTGTTTACCCTTGCTTTCAAATGACAGAGAAGCACTTTGATTCCACATGTTTGGGATGCATGGTATTGGTTCAGTGAGATGCATCTATCATGATTAAAGTTTTCTCCTGGACAGAGTATAATCTGTAATAGAAACGCTTTTGGTTTGTTGAAGAGGGGGAGACCTGTGAAATGGTAAGTAATATCAGTCACTTGCGGAAAGGGTTCAGTAGGATGTATTCCCAGATGTGTAGAAGGGTCCCTTTTACAGTATTATATTGTATCACTAGACCCTGTCTGCCATATATAAGAAATAGTTTGGGGGTTACTAAAGGGGTCCTTGACCACAAAATCATGATTTCAGAATAAGTCTCTTGCTAGTTGTTATAAATGAATGTGTCCCCCCCCCCCTTCGCTGTTACTCTTCCTTTGCATGATGTGTAATAATACTTGTTTACTTGCAGTGCCAATACAATAACAGGGCTAGGTGGTTATGTGAAAGTCTTTATGTTTACCGCTGTGCAGTGATCAAGGCTACACGGCAAAACGCATAAGCCCTTTCTAAAAATCACCGACACATGAACTAATAAAGCCTTTAAATGGATTTGGAGTCGCCGGCTCTTTCACTTCGTTTGAAGCTATTGTGATGGTTGGATGACATCCGAGCCAGAGTAACCACCTGTGGATTTGTCGGAGAGTGGTTCTGAGCGCTGCGCCATCTCTCATTCCCTACCAAATATGTCATCAGAATTAACACATTTAATACAGGTTTGAATATCCTCGCTTCAACATTAAGAGAGGCACTCTCCAGGGATGCCCACTCTCGCCACTCCTCTTTGTTCTGGCTTTAGAGCTGTTGGCATAAGCGATTCGCTCACATCCGGATATAAGGGGTATTTAAGTAGCAGGCTCAGCCCATACAATGTCCTTTTTTGCCGACGATATCTTTCCAACTCTAACTTCTCCCAGAACTTCATTGCCAAACTTACAGGCCCTTTTGGATACTTTTGCTTCCCTTTTGGGGCCACGAGTTAATTCTTCCAAATCTAAAGCTCTGTTGGTTAACCTCTCTCACATACTGTTAATGGATTTGCAATCTGCTTTCCCTTTTTAGTGGGTCTCCTCGATGACTTATCTAGGACAGTGGTCATCAACCTTGTCCTGCAGGGCCCACTAACAGGCCAGGTTTGCAAGATAACTGAAATACATCACAGGTGATATCATTTGCAAAACCTGGCCTGTTAGTGGGCCCTGCAGGAAGGGTTGATGACCACTGATTTAGGAATCCACCTTACCTCAAGGTATTCTGGATTTTACCAAGCTAACTATCCACCTTTACTTAAGAAACTGTGTGCTATGCTGTTACTAGGGATGAACACCCCCCCGTTCGGTTCGCACCAGAACCGTTGAACGGACCGATCGTTCGCGTGAACTTTTAGAACCCCCTTAAAGTCTATGGGACTCGAACGTTCGAATTTAAAAGTGCTAATTTCAAAGGCTAATATCCAAGTTATTGTCGTAAAACTGGTTTGAGAACCCGGATCTTGCCCCAGGGAACATGTATCAATGGAAAAAAAAGTTTTAAAAAACATAGTTTTTTCTGGAGCAGTGATTTTAATGATGCTTAGAGTGAATTTTTTTTTTAAATTCCATTAAATATCGTACCTGCTGGGTGTTACTATAAGAAAAAAGTCATTTAAAACTGCTTGCAGCTTTAATGTAATGTCTGGTCCCTGCAATATGGATCAAAATCATTGAGAAAAATAGCATGGGTTTCCCCACCCACCTCACCCCAGGTCATTACCAGCCCCTTTGGCCCTATATACTTTGAACAGCAGTATACAGGCGGTGCAAACAAGACAGGGACTGTAGGTTTGTTGTTAAGTAGAATCTGTTTGTAATTTTGAACTGGTACTTTTTTAAAGTGTAGCTCAGCCAAAAAATCTATTTTTAAGCTTTTTGGAAAACAGAGCAGTGAGTGCACAGTGAGGTAGGGTAGTACTGTAGGGACGTTGTACAAAACAGCCATGCTGCTATCACTGCTGTGTTTTAAAGGTTCAACTTCACATCTATGCGATGCATCAGAGTATGTGCCTTGCTGCAAAACAGCCTATTAATTTGAGAGTGAACTGCCTGCCACCACTCAATAGCACCAAAGTGCATGGGCCTTTTTTTTTTATTTAATTTTTAATGCCGCTGCACCAAAATGCATGGTGCTTTTGTTAGCATGCATTTTTATGAATATATATATATATATATATATATATATATATATACACACATACACAGACTAATATATATATATATATATATATATATATATATATTTGTGAGGGATTCCGCTCGGTAGCGGGTGTGTGTGACCCCCTGGATGGGTTCACTACACGCTGAACTATACAGAAAGGCAGTTGAGGATGGTTGAAAACAAAGGATATGGTTTATTCTTCCATATTGCTGGATACAAGTGCAAGCATCAAAACAGCATAAACAAAACAAAACATAAACTTGGGGCATCTATCTTCGCAACACAGGAACCTACCTATGGAGTCTGGCACAGCCTACTGCTGGGCAGACAGCAGAAAAATAATAGTCTTTTTGATTTTTATCACACAGAAAAATCAACAACCACCTCACCTCTTTAGAAGTTTTTCTGACTGCTCTCCTTAACTCAAAAAGCCTCAGGATGCAGCAACCAGTAGTCGCCCTCTGGGTGACTTATAGAGGCCTTAATTTCCTCATACTGAACAGCTGAAGTTTTCCAACGCCCTAAACCTTTCTGGTTAATTCTGCACCCGACACCTAATAGTAATTGGTGAATTGTCTAAACAAGGCAGAAATGTATCTCCCGTCTGTGACAACACCCACAGATTTACCTGACTTCCTGTCACATACCCCCCCCCCTCTTGTTTCAACCCTAGGGTTGGGACACAGGTTGCCAGGCACGCATGTACTCGGGACAACCCATCTGCATTCCACATTTTAACACCGGAGGGATGCGTTACCACAAAACTAAATTCCTGAAGGGCCAGGAACCACCTATTTATTCTCCTATTGGTCTCCTTGTTCTGTGCCATCCACTTCAATGGGGCATGATCCGTCACCAGTTCAAACTGTCTACCCACGAGGTAGTACCGGAGAGGATCCAAAGCCCATTTCACCGCCAAACACTCTTTCTCAATTCTTCACATGGGCCTTCAACTTTCGGCTGAGGTACATAACAGAGTGTTCCTCCCCCCTTGATAACCTGGGACAGTACAGCTCCTAACCCCACATTTGACGCATCTGTCTGAACCACAAAGTCCCGTGAAAAATCAGGCGATTTTAAAACTGGCTGACTACATAAGGCCTGTTTTAAAGCCTGAAAAGCTGCTTCTGCTTCGGGAGTCCATTTGGTCATGACAGACTCCTTCCCTTTGGTCAAATTGGTCAGGAGAGCAGCCTGTGAGGCAACATGGGGGATAAAGCAGCAATAATAACCCGCAATCCCCAAAAATGCATGAACTTGTCTCTTGTTGGTGGGACATGGCCAATCCTGAATAGCCTCAACTTTGTTGATTTGGGGCTGGATTAGACCTCTTCCAATGGTATACCCCAGATACTTTGTCTCTTCTAGCCCAAGGGTACATTTTTTTTGGTTTGGCTGTAAACCCGGCTTTCCAGATGGAATCCAACACAGCCTGAACTTTTAGCAAGTGTGATTCCCAATCCTCACTGTGGATGACCACGTATGCTGCTGCATACCTCGATGAGGCCGAAGGGTCTTATCCATGGTGCGTTGAAATGTGGCGGGAGCATTCTGTAACCCAAAAGGCATTCTCCGATATTGGAAAGATCCGTCTGGAGTTACAAATGCTGTTTTTTTCCCTGGCCGACTCCGAGAGAGGGATTTACCAATAACCCTTGGTCAGGACTAACGTCGTCATGTACCGGGCAGTGCCTAAGCGATCAATCAGTTCATCTATGCGGGGCATAGGATAGGTGTCAAACGTAGTGATTTTATTCAGGCGGCAAAAGTCATTACAAAACCGCCAACTTCCATCTGGTTTGGGCACTAAGACAATGGGACTGGACCAATAACTATTTGACTCTTCGATCATCCCCAGCTCAAGTATTTTTTTTACTTCCTGGCGAATTGCCTCTCGCCAGGCTTCTGGAATTCTATAAGGCTTTAACTTGACCTTCTTCCCTGGTGTGGTGATAATGTCATGTTCAACACCGGAGACCCAACCTGCCAGATCTGAAAACTTCTCCCTATTGCGGAGCACAAATTCTTTAGCCTCCTGTCGCTGAGTTTTGGAGTCTCCGCTAACCCAACTTCAGGGACAGCCAGGTTAAATGGAGCAGAAAATTGGGTAGTCTCAGCGACCAAGGACTCTCTATCCTTCCATGGTTTCAACAAGTTCACGTGATATATCTGCTCAGGTTTTCGTCTTCCTGGTTGGCTAATTTTATAATTCACCACCCCCATTTTCTCCAACACTTCATAAGGACCCTGCCATTTGGCTAGGAATTTTAATTCAACCGTGGGGACCAGCACCAACACCCTATCACCAGGTGCAAATGAACGGACCTGGGCCCCACGATTTTAAATCCTTTGTTGAGCCAACTGGGCTTGGGCTAAATGTGCCTTCACAATCGGCATCACTTGGGCAATTCTATCTTGCATTTGTGCCACATGTTCAATCACACTTCAATGAGGGGAACTCTCACTTTCCCACCTTTCCCTGGCAATGTCCAGTAGGCCCCAGGGGTGCCTCCCATACAGTAGCTCAAACGGAGAGAACCCTGTGGACGATTGGGGAACCTCTCTTATGGCAAACATCAGATAAGGGAGCAGATAATCCCAGTTATTTCCGTCTTTATCCACCACCTTCCTCAACATTTGTTTTAAAGTTTTATTAAACCTTTCCACTAACCCGTCTGTTTGAGGATGATATACTGATGTATGTAATTGGGTCACTTTCAGGAGTTTACAAAGTTCTCTGGTCACCCTAGACAAACGGCGTACCCTGATCAGTTAGGACTTCCTTAGGAAGACCCACGCGGCTGAAAACCTGAAATAACTCTTTGGCAATGGTTTTAGCAGAGGTGTTTCGGAGAGGAATCGCTTCTGGGTAACGGGTGGCATAGTCCAATATTACCAAGATGTGCTGGTGCCCTCTAGTGGACTTCAGTAAGGGGCCAACCAAGTCCATGGCGATCCTCTCAAAAGGGACCTCGATAATGGGCAGGGGTACCAACAGACTGCAGAAATGTGGCATGGGTGCAGTAATCTGACACACTGGACAGGAAGAGCAGTACAATTCCACTTCCTTAGTGATTACAGGCCAATAAAACCTCTGGGTGATTCTCTCCCGGGTTTTTTCTGCTCCCAAATGTCCCCCAAGAATGTGCCCATGGGCCAGTTCCAAAACCATCTTGCGGTACGGTTTAGGCACTAACAGTTGCTCAATGGTCTCCTCTAACCTCTGTGACACTCAATATAACAGGTCCCTTTCAATAATGAAGTAAGGGAGGGCAACCCTCTTGTTGTCTTATAAAAAATTTTTTATGTCTTATCGCCATTAGCAACTGGGAATAAATGTACATATAAATATAATAATCAATATGATAAGATGGATAGTGTGATGGAAGGATTCCAGGAAAAGGTTAATTGGTTTCACAGTCTTGTCTGAAAATATCTATTCAACACCCTCCGTTTGATATTCACCCTCCGTTTGATATTCAAAAAGGTAAGGGGATAGGTGGCAAAAGACGACCTGTCTACTATACCTTTTTGAATATCAAACGGCCCAGGAAGAGAATCACCACGGGACGTCAGACTTCGTGGGGACATCATAATGGCCTTTTCCTGTAACATGAATAGCCATTGTAAGGAAGTTAATGAACCCATGAGTTGATTCACTGGTCTACAAAATCTATTTATCCCTAAAAATTTAAGGAAGGAAACACCAAATTTGGGTGCAAGACCCAGAGCCAATCAGCGTTGGGTCCCAGAGATATAAATTAAGTAGGCTGAATCTAGTAGATGGGAGAGAGAGAATCAGAACAGAATCTGGGCCCAGAAAAAACCGTTCTCAAGGTAATATCAAGGAATCCTCTCCCACGCACTTACCATATCTTTGTCATAATTTGTACTGTGTGATAGTTTTGTGTGATGTACTTAAATTTGTATTAACAAACTAACTTTTACTGCCTTAGTTTAACTACTGTAAATGTATGCAGGGTATTAGATAGCTAACATCTTTTCTCTAATAAATGTGTGTTATGTTAAAGCTTTTCACTCTGTGACAGAACTCTCTAATTAAACCATATATCCTATATGCGAGATATTAAATCTTAAATATAATATTTTAAAAGTAACAGTTGGCGACCACTAAGTTGTGAACAAGACTGAAAGTATTTAATATAATAACAAAACATTTAGGGAAAATATAGGCAAATATTTTGTTATTTTTATTTTTTTTTGTTGTTGTGGATTTATGCCACGGGTAATTTTTTTTTAAGGTTAGTAGGAGTTCAAACTGAGTCAGTTTATCCTATCTAGCTAGGCAAAATATAGACAAATATATATATATTTTTTTTTTATGTTTTATTAGTGGTTATAGACCACAAGTAATTTTTACGGTTAGTAGGAGTTCAAACTGAGTCAGTTTATCCTATCTAGCTAGGGAGAATATAGGTAAATATTTTTCCTTTTATTAGTGGGTATAACCTCTAAAGTTATTATTTTTTTTATTATTAATATTCCAAAAATCATAAATTGATACAAGTACTTTGGATGTACCATAAACAAACCGGTCAATGTTATGGGGAGGAGGTACACTTTTTGGGAACATTGTTGTTTTAATTATCATTGTTTATTGACACACTGAAAGAGTTGTCATTCGTTTTGTGGAAAAAAATAAATGTTTATTTTTTCTTGCAATTTATAAAAAATATATATATATATATGTTTTAATAATTCATTTTTTTTATATATATTACTATTAATAATCAGTGTTATTATTAGGTTTTAGCTTTTAGGTTTTTTTTTTATTGTTGATTCTTGTTGTTGTTTAAGACACAGAAACGTGCTTGTTTTCTGTTGTCTGTAGGTGGTATTAGAAAGACACTGGAAAAGTTATCTGACTTTTGTTGTTGAAAAAAGTTCAACAAGTTGTTGTTAGTCAACAAGTTTTTGTTAGTTAAATGGTATGCCCACTAACATTGAAACCAAACCTACAAATGATTTTGTTCTTTGATTTTGATTTTTTTTTTTTTTTTTTTTTTTAATCTGTGGCAATTTTACAAGTAGTAAAATTCTCATTAGTGTTAGTTTTAGTACAAAACGCTGGAAGTTATACTAAGGCTAATATTTTGCAGTTTTTTTTTTTTTGTTTTGTTTTGTTTGGATTAAGTTCAGTTTTTACTGAATTGAATCTTACAAAAAGTAGGGTAAACACGGCTGTGTTTACTTTTGCTATTGAAAGCTTAGAGGTGTTCATCCTAATTGATCCTTGGGGGCTTTTATTGTTCCCTTGGTCTATTGTGTAAATTCAGACAAGGTAGGCACAATGCTTTGTTAAGGATAATTAGTTTGTCCCACTAATCTAAATAGATTTTTGTCATTAGATGGTCAGCTGAAAGTATTGTTTTTACTGTATTTTCAGGAGTTTATGATTTTGTTTATTTTCTTGTCTGGTTGCTTTTTCTGCTTCTTTCTCCTTTACTGTAAGTGACTTTATAGTAGAGGGGAACAAGTAATTTAATTCAGCTCAGAAATTGTGCATACTAGCTGTTTGTAATGGATGCCTGGCTAGAAAGTTGTGTAGCCGCGTTTACGCGTAAACATAAGAACAATGATTTTGCCTATGATACTAAAGTATTGGAAGAAAAAGCAAAAGCAACCAAAAATAACAGAAAAGTTAAAAATCTAGCCTAGCATGCATAATAAAAAATGTGGCGCTAAAAAGAAACACTCAAATGACACAAAGGAGGGAGTGTATCTCTACCCCAAAAAATAAATGGTGATATATGCTATATAGTAAAACATAAACATATAATGATAAATTGTGATAAATGCACATCAGAAAGCAATCCAAGCAGGAACCGTGTAAGGGGAAAAATAAGGCCCCTTGAGGGCTAAAAAAAGTTCCAGGTAAGTCCAGGTAGTATTGACACTACAGTACTAAGAAAAAATCCGGTGCGGGAAGTCCCGATGGAAGCTGACAAAGTTGTCAGAAGAATTAAACACTCTTACCAGATTCGGTGGACATACAGACCATTGGTAGTATGTCAAATGGGCAAAGAATGGATCCTCAGTCAGGTGTAATTCATGTAAGGCACATCAGATGATATCTCCAGGAATCTCCAAATTTCTTGACTCTCACCCTTCCAGGATAACAGGGAAGTTCTCAATGGAGTATGGAATCATATGGAAGCACATGAAAAAAATAGAAGGAGGCTCCACATAGTGCGGTTAAAACCCAATTGATAGGGTATAGCAGCTTTAATCATAAAAACAGGTATATAACAATACCATACAAAATAAAAGTAATAAATTAGAAAGTACAAGCCAGGTGAAGGAGCAGGTACAGGTGATCACAAAAAAATGAAGCGTGGTAAATGGATAAGTGGCTGCAGGCCATGTACCCTACATGTTTCGAGCTATAGGGCTCTTCAACTGGGGCATAAACCTGCTATTCCATACCACGCCAATATATACTGAGTATCATCAGCTTGTTTGAACACAAATTCCAAACAGCTGATGAATTTTCAAAGAAAGACCTCCATTGCATACAGTGGATTGTCTGAGGACACTTCCGTGTCTCTCAGACCCAACCCCTAGCAGCACAATCATTAGCATATATCCGGCTCAGAATGAGTGTCACTACAGGTGTGCCGAAATGACGCCACCACGCACAACCGCGGCGGCGCCACGGCGCAATCACGCATCTAACAACAGGCACATCATCTGTAGGACACCACTGAGACCAGCATCAGCGTCGGGACTGTGCTACTGCATCTGCGTGGCGCCCGCTGATGTCATCACGCGGCGCTCACCTGCGTTCCATAGCCGGAAGAACCGGAAATCGAATGGCAACCCAAGCTATGAATGCTAAAATACAGAAATTGGAAGGTATAGTTTATAATAAAAATATTACAATTGCTGAGAGGGAAAAGGAGAATTCAGCTTTACAAAGCCAATTACAAACCTTAACTACCCTTAACCAAATAATTATTGCCTCACAGGAGGAACATTTTAAAAATTACAAATTGGCCCAAAAAGACGTGGTACAATATAAAAGCATGCTAACTAAAGTTGAGACTGAACTGGACCATGTAACTATTGCATACAAAGTGCTGCAAGAGCAGTTACATGAATCTGAGAAAGGAAAATTTAAAGGACGCATACGCGAACATAGTAATGCTACGACACCTACCTGTGCCTTTGAAATTGGGGACACGGAGGAATATGAAGAGTATATGAATCCGTATTCTATTTTTCCTGAGGCGATGGGAGAAATCGCAGAGCCACAGGAAAATCGAGAAGGCCCCATTGTCATAGACCCACAGAAAGTGGGAACCAGCTATCCAGAAATGAGGAGCATGACAAGTTCCCCATTATGGGTAGCACCCAGATCTTGTCTTCTAAGGAAACAAGCCAAACATTTGTAAGGTTTAAAAGCAAAGGGAATGAGATGATTTTCAATGTATATCCAATTCAACCGGTAAAAATCCTTATGAGTATGGCTGATTTCATTGGCAAAATGAAATCTACTGAACACAGTACGTCACATGCAACCATGAGAGATATTTTAACTGATTTTTCTTCTACTAAGAATCTTTTTCAGTACATTGACAATTTGCTTATAGCCACATGCGACAAAGAAAAGCATTTGCGGCTACTGGAGGAACTCCGACGGATCCTAGAAAAAACAGGACAGAAGTGTAATCCCATGGAGTCACAATTGGCCCAGAAATCTGTATCTTTCCTGGGGATTACAGTGACAGCAAACAGTAGTAAAACAGTATCGGAGAAGGTAAAAACCATTCTACAATTCCCTCTAACAGTAAGTATGCCCACTCTCAGATCTTTCCTAGGAATGGTAAATTATTTGCGAGATTTCATCCCTGATGGTGCGCATAAGTCAGCACCACTGTATGATTGGGGGGAAAAGGATACCCGATGGCACGGGACTAAGCAACACACCGATCCGGTGCAGGAGCTTAAAGAAGTGTTAGCGCAAGCGCCAGTATTAGCCAACCCAGAGTACCAACTGCCCTTTCACATTGAGACTGCAGTGTCAGCTGTTCTGTCACAGGAAATCCAGGGGCAACAGAGACCCATATTATATGCTTCTAAAGCATTATCTCCTGTGGAAATGAAGCATTCTCTATGTGAAAAACACCTCCTTGTCATGTTGTGGGCAGTGGAATACTTCACATACAACATAGGACTTAACCCAGTCATCCTGCACACAACTCCCACAAAGTTTCTACTCACAGATAGAATGAAGGAGGGCAATGTATCCAATGCCAGACAGGCCCATTGGGCTTTGTTGCTCCAGGAGCAAGACATTAAAGTCAAACAAACAAATAATCCTTCCACTAGGGCCCATGGCCTATTTTACAAAGGAATATCACATGAATGTGATATCACCCCACAATCAGTGACACAACAATTCTTTAGACCTTTGTCAGCAAAGGAAAATGTTCACAAAAATGCAGTCCAAATTTTCACAGATGGATCATGTTTTTACGTGGAGGGTTACCCACATGCAGGATTTGAAATATACATTATCGATCCACATGCAAAGACCCAAACATCAATCTTACGGTCATGTCAAGTCAAATCAGCACAATTCACTAAGATGGCTGCGATTGCTCATGCCCTAGAAAGGATGAATGGGGATCAAGAAATTGTTTTATACTGATTATGCGTGGGTCTGTAATGCTCTTACAGAATTTCTGCCCTTCTGGCACACCCACCAGTACAGGTCCTCAGAGGGGTCTCCACTTAAACATGCATCCCTGTTGAAATATACTGTAACATTGGTGCCAAAGTTGCCAGTCAAAACATGGGGGTGCAAAGTAAAATGTCATACAGGCACTGCCCCATACTGGGAACAAAATGAAGTAGCAGATTGCTTGGCCAAACAAGCGGCACAGGGGGGAGAGATCTGGGAAATTCCTGTGAATTTACTGGACTCAGTCTTGTGCACCATAGTTTGTGCCCTCACAAAATTCTGCAACTAAAATGTTCTGCTTTCTTCCCTTTTAGAGCCATGAAGTCGATGTGGATTGTGATCCTGCTCCAACTGATCGGACATACCAAGGGAGAAGAGACTGGACCATTCAACAGCGTGATCATGGAACAAAATCTGATCTACTGAGTATTAGGATGATGAGCGCATATACATAAACACTGAGGCTGTCAAATACAGTTCTGTAAAAAACAAAGTGCAATCCGTGCAAATAGTGCAAATGCATAAATGTCAAATGATAAACAGTTCCATCCGTAGTGCAAATGCATATATATCAAATGATAAAAGTTCCATCCGTGATGTTGCAGCTAATTCTGAGAAATAAGTGACTTTCTTTAAATAAATGAGCTCACATTGCGCTTACCTTAATAAGGCAATGAATAAGCCTTAATGTTTGTGTGGCGCTTTCGTGGGTCTCCAGTAGGTGTCCCTCTATCCTCTCTGTGAGATGGTATAGAAATCCTGGTTGTGGTCCAATGCTCCAAGGTATGGAAAAGGTAGGTTTCCAGTGGTGCTCAAATGAAGAAAAGTAGTGCCATAGTGAAGTATATAGGTGTAATTTTAATAATAAAGTAGAAACTTACATCAAAGTGTTAAAACAGTCGAACGAACGTTCGGATACACGATTATACGTTTTACTTCCGGTTCCGGGAAGCACCCCCCCCCTCCCCCTATTGTTTCACTTTATTTATTTGGTGGCGCAAGAGCTTCACTTATTCAAATCTGATCTACTGCATAGAGGGGGAATCCGTCTTATTGCCTGTGGCTATTTTTAGAACTGTGGGGGAGCAAGTTTATTGGTGGAGCCCCATTGATAATCATCTAATCTGGATGAATGGTGGTGCAGGGAATGCCACGGACTACCAGGAAAATTACCTTGCAGGTGTCCCCAAAACCTAACACCCCTGCTCCTACAACTTTGCCCAAACATACAGCTGCAATCCCCTATTACGAACCAACATCCTTGGAACGCCCATCACTGCAAGAGGGACCACCTAATGGCCTAACGGCAACCCCAGGAATATTGTTTAATAATGTCAAGTTCATTCATGTGTCAGTGGTACTGAATTTGTCCCAGTGGAACATGGCCGATTACGACTCATGTGCCCGGACAAATGTATCTTTGTTTTACTCTTCCGTGCTAGTAGATTTAATTGCCTCCCATGCAAGCCGAACTTAGAATCCAGTTGCAGAACCAAACCTTCCTACCTACAGGGGCATTTTCAGATCCAGAAAGCTAAAGGGGCGTGGACAGCATACTTGCATCCATCCCAGGACTTTTGGGATCTGACATGTCAATTTGGAACCAAGCCAATTTGTCTGCGATTCGCAGGCATATCGGAAATTGTGAACAGGAAGTGGGTCGGCAAGTGCTGAAACCAGTTCTGTAGGATGTTGAGGGGCTTGCAGAGGAGGAAAGTTTTACAGTTTATAACATAAAGCTAGAGAGGATTGTATGGGCAAAGAGGTAATATGCACTGTGTAGGGAAATGTTATTTTAACAAAGGTCACTAATGTCATCTGAGATATTCAAGCCGGTAAAATCCATGATATCTTAAAAGATACAGATCTTACCCAATGGTATTGTACTCACACTAATACTAGTGGTGGAATGAATGTACATTTCGGGAACCAAGTGCAAACCTCTGTCAAGTTTCCACAATCTGAACTATAGGGAGGAGGACACCACACCCAAATAGAGGGCCATTTGCTTGCAAGAAAAGCCAGTCACTGTGCACCTACCGTGTCCTAATGTACATTTCACAATGTCACTGCCCGTGTTCCATCCACAAGAGGACTACTTTAACACAATGGCGTCCATACACTCCCTCGGATACCTCGAGAATGACGTGTACAAGAATGACGTGTACAAGGAAAGGTTGCACCTCCCCGAAACGCTAATTCAAGTTCAAGGGCGATGGAAAGCACCACACAATGTCTACTGCACTGTCAAAGACAATAGAGACTTATGCCGTTGTGAAGTTTTTGAAATTGACACTCCAGTCTGATCTAAACAAAGACCCAGATCCCACAGCCAATGTAGCAAGGGACCCCCCACTGGAAAGTCCACAAAAAAACCCTCAAGAAACCATTCCACATGAAATGGAGGCTAACTGCCCAGTGAAGTTGTCAAAATGGAGAACACCAAGCACAGGAGTCACCTACCACATGGATGGACTGTACTGTGTCATCACCAATCATCAGACATTTCTCTATGGGGGTCAGTCGTGTCCAATACCCGATCCAAATTTTTGCTTCATTCCACACGAGTACACTACTATTGGGAAAACTATAGTAACCCCATACCTGTGCTAACAAATGACTATATCATTGAGAGTACCCCTGATGTCCCAGATCCTAGCACATACATACCCCATTTTGATGTAAAAATGAAAATTTTGTCAGTAAACCTTCACATCTGCTTGCAAAGAAGGATACCCATAGAATTCAAATTAGTAATGATATGGTGAAAACCGAAGAAAGGTTAAATTAACTTTTACATGATGGGGATTTTAGCTTAGTCACCACTAGGTCCTGGATGGAAATGGGAATAAAAGGGCTTCTTATATTACAATGTGGGATATTGATTTTCATGACAGGCATGGTGATATATCTGAACCGACTTCTGAGATGGCAGAGGGAGAAACTTAACATTCTAATGGAGATTAGACATAAACAATTACTCATTTAAGTGTGGCCTCGTCTCATCTATCTCAACGTGCCACAAGGGGTCATCTGTTGCCTTATAAAAAAATGTTATGTCTAATCGCCATTAGCAACTGGGAATAAATGTACATATAAATATAATAATCGATATGATAAGATGGATAGTGTGATGGAAGGATATGCGATATTAGCGAATATTCGCGAATATTCTTCTATATATTCGCGCAATATCGCGAAATCGAATATGGCGTATTCCGCTCAACACTAGTCTTGGGGTGAAAAGTATGTGCATCTCTGGGTAAAGAGGACAAATTCTCTGGGCCACCATGGCTTACCCATTTCTGCAGGGTGTTAGGAAGAGACCTAAGAAATTTGTCTATGACTACTTGCTCCAAAATTTTTGGTCCGGACAGATTTTCTGGCTGCAGCCATTTCCTAGCCAAATGAATGAGGTCATACATCTGCGACCGAGGTGGCTTCCTCAGCTGATAACTCCAATTGTGGAACCGCTGAGCACGGACATCCAGGGTTACACCAAAACGTGCCAATATTTCCTCTTTTAACCGATCATAGTTTTTTGCATCTGCGAACTCCAAATCAAAATATGCCTTTTGGGCTTCTCCAGATAATAGGGGGGCCACTAGTCCAGCCCACTGTTCTTTAGGCCAACTCTTTTTCCGCTGGTCTCTCAAACGTGGTCAGAAACATCTCAGGGTCATCAGCTGCAGTCATCTTTGGCAATAAGTGGCTTACCCGAAAAGTCGATATGTTACTGGCCTGACTCCCAGCCTTCGTTCTGCTGTCTCTAAAGCTGTTTCACGATGACTTCCATTTGCTGCTGGAGTCTGTTCCAAGCCTGCAATGCTCTCTCGGTGAGCTGCAAGGCTCTCTTGGTAAACCCATTGTTGAGCTGCCATGCTCTCTTGGTGAGCTGCAAGGCTCCGCTGCAAACCTGCATTTGTGTGCTGTTGATTTGCATTTGCTATAGCCAGTTTTTTAGTATCTCCTCCATTTTGGGGTTACTTTAACTGCCCGCGGCACTCCACCATGTGTGAGGGATTCAGCTCAGTAGCGGGTGTGTGTGACCCCCTGGATGGGTTCACTACACACTGAACTATACAGAAAGGCAGTTGAGGATGGTTAAAAACAAAGGATATGGTTTATTCTTCCATATTGCTGGATACAAGTGCAAGCATCAAAACAGCATAAACAAAACAAAACATAAAATAAACCCTTGGGCATCTAAACACTTTGGGCATCTATCTTCACAACACAGGAACCTAACTATGGAGTCTGGCACAGCCTACTGTAATTGTCATTTTGATTTTTATCACACAGAAAAATCAACAACCACCTCACCTCTTCAGAAGTTTTTCTGACTGCTCTCCTTAACTCAAAAAGCCTCAGGATGCAGCAATCAGTAGTCACCCTCTGGGTGACTTATAGAGGCCTTAATTTCCTCATACTGAACAGCTGAAGTTTTCCAACGCCCTAAACCTTTCTGGCTATTTCTGCAGCCGACACCCAATAGTAATTGGTGAATTGTCTAAACAAGGCAGAAATGTACCTACCGTCTGTGACAACACCCACAGATTTACCTGACAATATATAATGTGTGTGTAAATAAAATAAAAAATCACAAAAATGCATGCCAACAAAAGTACAATGCATTTTTTTGAGAATCATGATCTTCGTTCCAAGATTCTTTGTGATTCTCATTTTTCCCAGAATCGTGCAGCTCTACTGCCTTTAGGAATTAATATGAGAAACACTAGCAAATCTATTGACGTAGCTTTATGTGCACACTGTACAGAGGATACAGACAGTACACCACGTGAAAATACTGCAGCTAGCACAACCACATGCCTGCCAGTATATTAGGAAGAGCGGATCTATCTTAACTCAATACAGTATATATATATATATATATATATATATATATATATACACACACACACACAACACCTGGGATGCATATATATCCTCTACACACTAACTAACTGACTAGCCTGTCTGCCTGCTCTATCCAACTCCAAAAAAATTACTCTCTTGCTCTCTGTAAACCACCAACACACTACAAAAGGCCGACATGCAGGCAGCATTATATAGTATGGGGGCATGTACTAAACCCCCTGAGCCATAATTGGCCAAAGCCACCTTGGCTTTGGCCAATTATGGCTCACCGTTTTTTGTGTACTGTGATTGGCCAAGGATGCAGGTCATACTGCATGCTTGGCCAATCATCAGCCAGCAATGCACTGCGATGCCACAGTGAATTATGAGCCGAGACACGCAACTCAAATTTGGTGCGAGCGGCCCAAAACATTCGTAATTAGATGAATGATCGAACATACGATGCGACTCAAATACAAAGCTCATCCCTAGCTGTTACCTTGGTCCCATTTACCCTTGTCCTGGTTCAGCAGAATAGCAGCTATTTGTATGTCCTATCTCCCAAAACTACTTTATTTTTTTATTTTCTTGCCCATTTTATTTCCTTCCCATATTCTACGCATACAGCAACGCACACTTTTACAATTTATCTGGGGGCCCCCCCACCCCCGAATCAACAACCAAATCTTGTTCGCCAAACAAATTAATGGTGGTCTCTTGGTCCCTAACTTACAGGCCTATTATTTAGCAGCAAATATATCCCCACTTTCACAAGACATATCAGCTCCCGCAGTGGGCTACCATCGACCTTATTAAATCTGATCCTATTCCTATTTCTTCTTTGCCCTGGCTCCCTCCTGTGCATCGTCCCATGACAGTAGGGCCCTGTTTAGCCCATTCATTCCGATTGTGGGACTCAGTAAAATACTCTGCAGGATTGATATCTCCCCATGTTCCACTCTTGCGACTCCTACATTGTCCATTATTCCTTCCAGGCTGTGAAAACCCCACCCAATTTTCATGGTGGACCACGAACGGGTTCATGGATGTTCATTCCCTGTTAACACCTACTAGAACTAGATGCCTGCATTGACCACCTGGAAGGTCTAGGGCTAAAACAACTAGTATGTGGGCCCACACATGCTTCAGGTCATACACTTGATCTCATTTTCAGACAAAATCTGGAAATAAAAATCTTGGAAAATGAACCGTTGCCATGGTCAGATCACCATGCCATCAAATTCATTCTTTCCAACTTCCCCCCCTTAACAAAAACATCAAATCCAGTGACTACACACTGGACTAGATGTCAGAAGAAGCTCCACTCGGAATTCTTCAAAGCCGCGTTAAGGAAAAAAATAAAAACAATTCAGCCGTATCAATCAGCTGAAGAAACACTGGATTCCATTAACACAGCACTATTACAGTCAGCCGACTTAATAGCGCCGAAACGGGAAACCAACATCCGGAAAAAAAACTCCAGCTGGTTCAACAACCAACTGGCGTTACTGAAGCAAGAGCGCAGAAGGGCGGAAGCCGCCTGGAAGAGAAGCTCTTCAGATGAGAACCTCTCTATCTATAAGGCAATAACTAAGAAATATCACAAAGAAACCTTCAAGGCCAAGAAAAATTATTTTTCTGAGGCCATCAACAGCGCCCTAAATCGCCCCCGCGAACTCTTCAAGCTGGTCACTGCGACCATGAATCCAGGATGTCTTGAAGCCCCCAATTCGGACTCACAAGAATTTTGCAGTGAATTGTCGGATTACTTCATTAATAAAATTGAGGGAATCCGGCAAAGCATTCAGCAGAACAATTTCCCCCGTAGCCCCCCCTGTAACAATTTACACAACACCTGTAGTAATTCACCTCAACCAGGTAAGTTCACGCTGGAACCTATCACTATCCAAGCCACAAAACATATCATCGGTACTCTGCGTAACAGCACTGCGCCAAACGATATCATCCCCACCAAACTGTTGAAGGAGTGCGCCGACATTCTGGCACCTCCTATCACACAGCTTATTAACCAATCTTTCATGGAGGGCATAGTGCCCTCCCCGTTGAAGGAGGGTATAATTAGACCCATCTTAAAGAAATCTACCCTGGACCCCAAAGATCCACTCCATCGCCGCCCTATAACAAGCTTAAACACTTTTTCCAAGATTATGGAGAAAGCAGTGGTGCAACAGCTGCAACAGCATCTAGACACCCACAACCTACTCGACCCATTTCAATCAGGTTTCCGCCCTGGACATGGGACGGAAACAGCATTGCTCAAGATATGGGACGACGCTCTCGAGGCCGCAGACGAAGGAGAATCTTGTCTTCTGGTTCTGTTAGACCTGAGCGCAGCTTTCGACACAGTAGACCATAAGCTCTTATTGACCCGGCTAGCTGAAGTAGCCAGAGTCGCAGAAGGCGAATTATCTTGGTTCTCCTCTTTTTTGGAAAACAGATCGCAAATAGTGAAGTTAGGACCTTTCTTTTCGGAAAAACGCACGGTATCATACGGAGTCCCTCAGGGATCCCCGCTGTCGCCGGTGTTATTCAACATTTATCTTCGTCCGCTTTTTGAGATCATCAGCAGTCAAAAACTGCTTTATCACTCATATGCAGACGACACGCAACTGTATTTCCGCATTTGCAATAAAAAGGATCACCACCTCAATCTAGAGACATGCCTCTCTCTGATAGAGAACTGGATGACAAAGAGTTATCTAAAACTCAACGGAGCGAAAACAGAACTCCTTCTGTTTCACGCCAAACGTAAGAATCTACCTGCAACAACTTGGACACCCCCGCCCATTCTGGGCAAAATCATCACCCCTAGCGCCAAAGTCAAAAGCCTCGGGGTCATTTTCGACTCCTACATGGACTATGGACGCACAAATAGGGTCAGTAGTAAGCGGATCTCACCATCTGCTGCGCCTACTACGCAGGCTTATCCCTTTTATCCCCAAAGAAGACATAGCGGTCGTGGTGGGAGCAGTTGTTAACTCCAGATTGGACTATGCAAATGCCCTTTACCTCGGACTCCCTAAGTACCAAATCGCTCGTCTACAAGTCGTTCAAAATACGGCCGCTAGACTTGTGACTGGGAAAAAACCCTGGGAATCAATCTCACCTTCACTGAGATCCCTTCACTGGCTGCCAGTAAAAGACAGAATCACCTTTAAAGCACTCTGTCTAACGCATAGATGTATCCATGGGAATGCCCCCCATTATCTACGCGAAAAAATAAAAGCCCATAACCCCAATCGCGTTCTGCGATCCACTGATCAAAATCTCCTGCAGATACCGAAAGCCGGATACAAATCCAAAGGAGATAGAAGATTCGCGGTCCAAGGTCCCAGACTATGGAACGCTTTGCCAACCAGTATTCGGTTGGAGGAGAACTACCTAGCATTCAGTAGAAAGATCAAGACTCATCTCTTTTGATACCAAAGGAGACAGGAACAACAAGCGCCCAGAGGCGATTCAGTTCGCATGTGCCGCGCTATATAAGTTTTCATTCATTCATTCATTCATTCAGAATTCTGACATTTGACGCTTTACGCAGTTCCCATAGTATCCCCTTTCATGAACACTACAGCCATTTACAACTTCAAAATTTTCTCCAACATCTCACTAAATTCCACCTGACCCCTTATACAATGAGGCCTCGTACACACGAGGGGATATGTCCGCTGAAAACAATCCGATGGACCGTTTCAGCAGACATCTCCGCTCGTGTGTATGGGCTAGCGGACAGATTTGTCCACCCGACAGATTTCAAAGCAAGCTTTGAAATCTATCCGGTGGAATCTGTCCGCCCGACATGTCTGCTGGTTAGTACACTTACCAGCAGACATGTCGTCCCCCACCGCCGCCGCGCCGCCGCATGGATTCGGCGCATGCGCGGAAGTGTTTAACTTCCTGGTGCGGTGACGTGGCGGTGACGTGGCGGCGTCGTCACCGCGCCGTCCGGCGGCGGGGAATTTGATCCGATGGTGTGTACACGCCATCGGATCAAACTCCCGATCGGACATATCCGATGGAAATGGTCCGCGGACCGTTTTCATCGGATATGTCCCATCGTGTGTACGAGGCCTGACTCCCTTCGAAAGTCTATGTAGATCCAGACCCCGGGCCTGATATCAGATATATTCGGCTGTGATATCCTCAAAGAGACCCCCATTGAGGCCCTATCATCTTCAATGGGAGAAAGAACTGGGGAAACAATTGGACCCTGAGGACTGGCAGACTATGACTATAGCTCTCTCCAAGTGCTCACGCAATGTGTTAATATTGAAAAAAAAGCCTATAAAGTATTGTATAGGTGGTACTATACACATGCCAGATTGGCCCGCTTTATCCCAACTCACTCTTCTCTCTGTTTCCAGGGATGCTCCCAGGAGGGTTCCATGGCACATATTTGGTGGTAATGCCCACAGGTGTGCAGACTGTGGTTCAGGGTATATACCCTTCTTCACAACCTGTTTCAGACTAATCTTAAAAGGGACCCCTATGAAGCCCTTCTGGGTAAGTCCGTTGTTGAATTACTACATCCGGAATGGCAGCTAGCCCAACATCTCTTTACTGCAACTAAATTTACTATTGCAAAGGCATGGAAGACTCCCATACTCAGTTTTGAGGTGGTCAAAAATCACATGAATGATGTTATGGTTAATGAGAAGCTGACGGCTGTCCTCTCTGACACACATGACAAGTTTCTCATAGTTTGGCAACCATGGATTACATATTCTCACCCTTCCCGGATTGATACCATATTACTCTCGATGTAAGGCCCCCCTGGCGCATACCCCATGGACTCTTTGCTCTACTCTGCTCTCCTCTTTGTTCTTTTTCTTTTCTCTTCCTTCTTCTGTCTTTCGACTGCTCTCCCCTTTTCTTTTTTCCTCTTTTGCTAGCTCTTTCCATCCTTTTTCTCAAGGCTGCTCATTCTCTCTTTTTACCGCTATATATTATACACTCATTCCACAGGTTTACAGGTCACCGGGCATTTTCCTGGTTGGTATGGTTATACCTATGCTTCAATTGTTAGGCTGATTAAGTTCAACTTTATATGTAGCATTCACCCTAATATGGAGATTTTAGATCGCAAAATTTTACTTGAAAGGTTAAAAGCATTTAACGGTCATTGCAAACACCTCAGGGCTTCTAGATCTCCTTGGATGGCTATTGCTGGACTATTTAGCCATCTGGCCCCAATCCCAAGGATCTTTGCGTTTGAGCTCTACATGCTATCACTGCTCCTGTCTCCTTTATACTGGTGGAGTTTTTTTTATCTCTTTATTATGGTTTTTGATTTTGTATGTCTACCTTATGTTGTATTATCTTACTGTAAACCTGAACTGTTGGCTATTGATGGATGGCTTAGGACCAGATGTCTAAATAGTCCAGCAATAGCCATCCAATGATTGATATAAAATCTGGTTGTAAAGCATCAGTGTTTTTTTTTTTTTTTAATGCCCAATCCTCAAGCAGCACATACTCAACTTTCCTTCATCCCCCACCATGCTTTTCAGCTGCATTAACCAAAACATATTGTGTACTTCTGGGTATAGAGAAATACGTCTCACTTCCTATAGTCTCCTACTGGTGCTTTGGGGTTTGACAACACTGAGCCAATGTGCGTGGGGAGAGAGTCCTTATCCATCAGTAAGCTCAAACAAGAGAGAGTGACTCAAAACTTACACAAGGCTATTGGTGCCTAAGGCCGTGTACACACGAGGAGACATGTCCGATAAAAACGGTCCGGCGGACAGTTTTCATCGGACATGTCTCCTGGGATGTTTTGGTTTGATGTGTGTACACACGATCAAACCCAAATCCGCGCGGACAGAGCGGTGACGTTGACGCCGCGACGTCCGCAAACCAGGAAGTAAAATGCTTCCACTCATGCGTCGAATCCATTCGACGCATGTGGGAGATTTTGGTCCGCTGGTTAGGTGTACTAACCAGCCGACATGTCCGACAGACAGCTTTCCAGCAGACAAGTTTTAAAGCATGCTTTAAAACTTTTGTCTGCTGGAAACCTGTCTGCTAGGCCGTACACACGATCGAAACTGTCCGCTGAAACTGGTCTGCGGACCAGTTTCAGCAGATATGTTCGATCGTGTGTACACGGCCTAAGTGGACAGAAGGAAAAGTTGAAGATGTGTTTCTGGGGGAGGGTGTCATATAAGCAAACCTATTGCCCTGCTCTAAATCGGCAAATCACATTTGTTTTTAAATGTGTTAATTGTTTTACAAATGTTTATTAGCATTAAAAATAAAAAAATTAAAACACTGATGCTTAACAACCAGATTTTTTTTATCAATCATTGCATCTTACTTGTATGTAGGCACTTTTGTATTTTGTATTTATAATTTAGCCTATACTAAAAATTACATTTTAAACATGTAGGCAACAGTATTTGGCAGTTACGTTCGGTATATGTCTTTTTTTACGCTCAAAAGACTATTAGAATATACTGTAGGTGTCGAATTACTTATCTAGCTTGCCTGTAATTTCAGTATTTTTTTCATGGATAAACTACTAAATGATCTATTAACAAAGTGATCTAACCAGTCACAACTATTTATATTGGCAGCACAGTGGCTTAGGGGTTAGCACGCTGGATCACATACTAGTCAAGACCCTATCTGCATGTTCTCCCTGTGCTTGCTGGGGGTTTCTTGGTACTCTAGTTTCCTTCCACAATCCAAAAACATGCTGGTAGGTTAATTGCCATGGTCTAAATTGACAAGATAAAGACCTGCGATTGTAATCTCCTCGAGGGTAGGGACTAATGTGAACGTACAGTATGTAAAGCACTTTGGAAATTATCAGCACTATTATAAAAACATGTAATAAAATAATAATTAGACTGAAAACAACAAGAAACCTGAAAAATAGCCTTCTGCTTTCAACCCAATATAAGGCTTATGCCCTTGCTTCTCATGCTTGTCAGGTATGGTAGAAGCTCTTCCCGATTTCCTGCTGATAACAGTCTAAAACTGTTAATGCATTTTACTATATTTCTATGGTTACAGGATAGAGTCTAAAATAAAGACAAACAAAAGAAAACTCTCCTTAGCAACCAATCAGATTTTCTTTATTTTTCTTTTTTTTACAAGGAAAATCAATCATTTTAATCCTGGTCAAATATTACAATGTAGTAAAATGTAAATGTTTTTGTTTTAGATTCTTCATACTCCTTATTTCTTTTCGGAGCAACAATATAGGTTCACTTAAACACTGAATGCTCACCTTGCACACCTGTAATACAGTTGCTATACAGTTCTTTCTAAAATGCAATGTAATGTAATACAGCAGACATCTTAAATGAACAAACCTCTCAAACCCTTTGGACTATGAAGGATTTACTTTACCAGACTTTCAGCCCTTACTATCCTGGTGGGTCAACTCTCACATGTTCATCAATAGGTCAAAAGGGACCAGGTGGACTGCCTCCTCATCATAACTAAAGGAGTTAGAAATATACCATCCAGTTGTCTCCTGAAACAAGCTATGAGAAGGGACATGGCCCTTGAAAAAGGTAAAACACCCATTTATTTAAATACACATCCCTTTGGCAAAATGTAAATCTTGTAGAGTTCCAACAGACTCTGTAGACATTGGGGAATTACATATCTTCACCACATTTTGCAAGAGGGGAAAGTGAAGTATTTTTAGCAATTTGAAAAGGATTTGTGCCACCTCAGTAGCACCAGTCATCTTCATTGCATTCAATTCCCAATTTGAGTCACACATGGGAGAAGGTCCTTTTCAGCCAATGATTCCCATCATACTGTATACGCTACCTCTTCCCAAAAACAGATCTATCTTTAACCGCTTCAATACCAGGCTTTTATACCACCTCCATACCGGGCCTATTCTGACACTTCTCTCCTACATGTAATAATCATCATTCTTTTGCTAGAAAATTACACAGTACCCCCAAACATTATATATGTTTTTTTTAGCAGACACCCTAGGGAATAAAATGGCGGTCATTCCAAAGTTGTATCTTGCACGGTATTTATGCAATTATTTTTCAAACGCCTTTTTTTTATAAAAAAATTGTTTTATGAATTAAAAAAATAACAAAACAGTAAAGTTAGCCCAATTTTTTTGTATTATGTGAAAGATTATGTTACACCGAGTAAATAGATACCCAACATGTCACGCTTTAATTATGCGCACACTCATGGAATGGCGCCAAACTTCGGTACTTAAAAATCTCCATAGGCAACACTTTATTTATTTTTTACAGGTTACAGTTTAGATTTACAGAGGAGATCTAGTGCTAGATTCGTTGCTGGCACTCTAACGCACGCGGCGATACCTCACTTATGTGGTTTAAACGGCGTTTACATATGTCGGCGGGACTTGCGTGTGCGTTCGCTTCTGCACGCGAGCTATCGGGGACAGGGGCGTTTTAATTTTTTTTTATCTTTTATTTATTTTTTTGACTTATTTTTTATTTTTACACTTTTTTTCATATTTTTTTTCCACTTTTATTCCTATTACAAGGAATGTAAACATTCCTTTGTAATAGGAAATGTGTGCGACAGGTCCTCTTTATGGAGAGATGTGGGGTCAATAAGACCTCACATCTCTCCTCCAGGCTGGAAACCATGAGATCGGTGAAAAAAAATTCACCGATCTCATGAATGGGGGCTTACAGCCGCAATTGCGGCTTTGTTTACTTACGGGGACCCGGGCGTGACGTCATCAGATCGCGCCCGGGTCCTCCGACGGTCATAGAGATGACTGGTGACCATCTGGTCACCAGTCATCTCCATGCTTCCTGCCGCCGCCGACGATTCGTTCTCCGGGCCCCCGAAGGCACAGGTAAGCCCGGAGAAGCACCGGATGGCGGCAGGAGGGGGGGGGGTGTCCCCTCCCGCGGCCTGTAAGAACGATCAAGCGGCGGAACCGCCGCTATGATCGTTCTTACATTGTGCAGGATCGTCGGCTGAAGAAGAGGATATCTGGATGATGCCTCTGGCTGCAGGCATCATCCAGATATTCGCCTGCAATGCCCAGGCCGTCAATTGACGGCCACTTTGGATGGTAAATCCCATCCCAGGCCGTCAATTTTCTATGGCTGGGTATTGAAGTGGTTAATCTTTACCAATTACTCAAAGGGTTAAAAATCTAACATTTGCTAAGGTAATATCTTGGGAAAGCGAAGTAGGCCTAATTAATGATGAGGAATGGGAGGAAGCTTTAAAGGCTCACTAACTCTTTCCTAAAATGTCAGAGTTACACATATGTACATCCTTCACAGAATTTATTTAATGCCAATATTTCTTTCTAAATGTAACCCCTCTCGTAACCCACTATATCCAAGATGCCAAGGAATCACAGGTATGCTCTGTCATATGCTTTGGGATTGTACAAATTATTCAGGAATACTGAAAACAATACATTTACATTTTTACATTGGATGGGGTCACCTGCTTAACATAATTAGACTGAAAACAACAAGGAACCTGAAAAATAGCCTTCTGCTTTCAACCCAATATAAGGCTTATGCCCTTGCTTCTCATGCTTGTCAGGTATGGTAGAAGCTCTTCCCGATTTCCTGCTGATAACAGTCTAAAACTGTTAATGCATTTTACTATATTTCTATGGTTACAGGATAGAGTCTAAGTAAGACAAACAAAAGAAAACTCTCCTTAGCAACCAATCAGATTTTCTTTATTTTTTTTTATTTTTACAAGTCTTATGGGTATAATGGGAAATTTAGAACTTAATAGATAAGATATATCCTTCCTTCCAGGAGGCATTGGTTGTGGTAGAAAAAGCTACTAAAAGTGGATGAAAGCGTTGCCTTTAACAATAGAGCAAAGGATAGCAGACATTAATGCTATTTATATATATATATATATATATATATATATATATATATATATATATATATATATATATACACACACACATATATACAGTTGTGCTCATATGTTTACATACCCTGGCAGAATTTATGATTTCTTGTCTTTTTCTGAGAATATGAATAACACAAAAAAACGTTTCTTTTACTCATGGTTAGTGTTTGGCTGAAGCCATTTATTATCAATCAACTGTGTTTAATCTTTTTAAATCATAATCACAACAGAAACTACACAAATGAGACTGATCAAAAGTTTACACACCCCAGTTCTTAATACTGTGTATTGTCCCCTTTAACATTAATGACAGCTTGAAGTCTTTTGTGGTATTTGTAGATGAAGCTCTTTATCTTCTCAGGTGGTAAATCTGCCAATTCCTTGCCAAAAGACCTCCAGTTCCTGTAAATTCTTTGGCTGTCTTGCATGAACTGCACGTTTGAGATCTCCCCAGAGTAGCTCAATGATATTGAGGTGAGGAGACTGAGATGGCCACTCCAGAACCTTCACTTTATTCTGCTGTAGTCAATGACAGGTCAACTTGGCCTTGTGTTTAGATCATTGTAATGTTGGAATGTCCAAATACGTCCCATGCACAGCTTCCTGGCTGATGAATGCAAATGTTCCTCCAGTATTTTTTGATAACATACTGCATTCATCTTCCATCAATTTTGACCAAAATTTCCTGTGCCTTTGTAGCTTACACATCCCCAAAACATCAGCGATCCACCTCCGTGTTTCACAGTAATTGGAGAGGAGGACCTAGAATTGTGATAGGAAAAGGTGACCTAGAAGTGTGACAGGAAGCAGGCATTGGCAGAGGGCTACTTGGGTATTTTGATGAGAGGGGTACCTGTGCAGTGTGACAGGAGTGGGGCATTGGGAAAGGAGGGGAACAGGATAATATAAGGGGGACAGTATGATAGGAGGGCAGTAAGTGTGAGAAAAGAGGGGTACCTGGGCAGTGTAATGGGAAAAGGGTAAATTAAGGAGGGCAGTGTGTCAGGAAGGTGGCAGGCTAACATAAAGGGGGCAGTATAACATAAGGAGGACAGTGTGACAGGAGGGGGCAGGATAACATAAGGACAGTGTGACAGGAGGACACACTACTCTCTCTCATGTGCAGGTTACAGTGTCTTATCCTGGCTTCGGCCCTGACTCCTAATCATCACATACAACAAAGGTGATGGCAAATGATCCTCAGAATTCCCCCCTCCCCCTCAAGTCAGTGATTTTCTTACCCAGCCAAGCACTGTTGATGGGGCCGACTCTGCAGCTGGTCTCTTTCGGGATCTGTTCCCAATCATCTGACTGTGTGATAAACAACATGTTGATCGACCGATCATGGAGCTCCCATCCCTATATCCCCCAATTCTCCACTGACACCCCAACACTGTGCAGATTGATCTGACAGGGTGCCAGCCAGGCTCAGAAGGGGGAGGGAGCAGGGCCAGACTCTTCTTCAGCAGTCACTTTCTCAGCAGCAGCTGAGTTCTCTGTAAAGTTGTCCAGGGCAAGGGACCCTCAGTGTGTAACCGGCACCTCCTCTCCAAATCCTGTAGGATCCCAGATGCTCCTGTCAATTGCCTGAGTGCCCATTGGCAGAGATGTGGAAACAGAATTTCAGCAGCTCTGCCAAAAAAAAAAGAAGCTATGCAGCATGGGGCGATTAGGGTATGCCCAGGCACACGCCTATAACATATAAGTGATAAAAGAGTGCTCCGTAGTCCATCACACTAGTGTCCTATAAATAAAATGTCATATAGTCCATCCATGTGTTCTAAAGATGCAACAGGTAAAGTAATCCCCTCTCTCCTTGCACTCACCAACTCCTGTTGCTTTATCCAAGATAAGCAATAGTGCTTTAGATATTAAATGCAGCCTGCAAAAGAGCTATACTTCTTTTATCCACTCTTCCTTTAGAAAGCTTGTCAGAAAGCCCCAGATAAAAATATAAGGAAAGCCAAATGGTGCAATTATATAAAAATTCTATAAAATGTCACTTACAGAATAAAGCAAATAGTTCATCATACACCCTGTTCAAAATTATTATGCAAATTCTATTTCAGTGTCACAAAGATTAAAATATTCTATGGACTGCATTGAGTCTCAGGGCTCTTTTGATCACTGAAATCAATATCAGACACCTTGTGATAATTAGATTGCCAGGTGAGCCCAATTAAAAGGAACAACTACTAAAGGAGGGTGTTCCACATTATTAAGCAGAGCACCATTTTCAAGCAATATGGGGAAGAAAAATTATCTCTCTGCTGCCTAAAATAGTGAAATAGTTCAATGCTTTGGACGAGGTATGAAAACATTAGATATCTCACGAAAACGTAAGCGCGATCAGCGCACTATTAAGAGATTTGTGGCCAATTCAGAGCACAGATGGGTTTTGTGCAGATAAGGGCACATTGAGGAAGATTTCTGTCAGATCCATGCATCGGATCAAGAGAGCAGCTGCTAAGACACCAATACATAGCAGCAAACAGATATTTGAAGCTGCAGGGACCTCCTAAGTCTTGCAACTTTGCATAAACCTTCCACTCGGCCACCACTAACCAATGCTCACAAGCAGAAACAGCTGCATTGGGCAAAAAAAAATCCACCTCATGCTGCAAAGAATACCTCTGCATAAATGGCTGCTATGGGGATAAAAGGAGAGAAAAGTCATGGTGTGGCCTCCATCCTGCCCTGACCTTAATCCTATTGAGAACCTTTGGAGCATCCTCAATGAGGGCGGAAGGCAGTTTACATGCAAACAGCAGCTCTGAGAGGCTATTCTGACATCTTGCAAACAAATTCAAGCAGAAACTGATCAAAAACTCACAAGTGCAATAGATGCAAGATTTGTGAAGCTGCTATCAAATAAGGGGTCCCATGTTAAAATGTAGCATGACCTGTTAAAATGTATAAAAATTTAAATGTTGTTCAAAATTTGATTGAAATAGCTTTTGATTTCAGTAAATATGCTGCAAACACAACAAATGACAATTTTCAGTTCTTAACCTATAAAGTGTTTTGAAACTTACTGTGCATAATCATTTGGAACAGTGCATTGTAAGTGTTCAATAAAATTTGAATTGTACTTTTAATAGTTGATAACATGAGAATTATGCTGACTGTTTACATCAGTTATTTAGGTAAATGAGAAACATATCATTGGCATAATAATTTGGAACATTTCAAAAAAGGAGGTGCGTGAAACCATCAAGTGTGCCGCTGGCGTGGCATTTCATCCAGTCCCCTTGTTCACCGACAGTGATACATACATACGTCTGGTAGGGCACTGAAGTTCCTTTCGATGAACCCTTGGAAAAAGTCAGGGGAAGAAACGAGTCTGGGACAAACCACACGGTAACCAGCAGCGACGTCAATCCCCCACCAGAAAAAGGTGTCGTCATCGAACGATGGGACCAAGTGAGACATCACGCCAGGGGCACACTTGGTGGTTTCACTCACACACATACACTTCTTTTTAAAATATGATGGGCTATTTAGAATTACACGATTGGCTTTACTTTTTTTTTTACCTGGGACTTTCTAACAAGCCAATTAAAAGGGAGAGTGGATAAGAGAAGTAAAGACCTGCTGGAGGCTGCATTTAATATGTAAAGTGCTATTGCTTATCGTCTTAGGCTCAATTCAAAACTATGCAAGTTTGCTTTTGATCCATTTCTGCTGTGCTTTTTGCTGTGCGTTTCTGCATATACGATATTGCCGCGATTTGCATTTTCCATCTTTTATGGGTTTTTTTGTAAATTTTTGGACAGTTTTTTGGCATTGACTTCAATGGCACACAATACTGCATGTGGCCAGAGGCGGAAGCCTTAGAAACATTCGAAAAGGCCCAAAGGACATTTCAGCTGACCTCAGCAAGACCCCGTTCATATGAGCCTTTCAAAAGGTCAGCCAAGCTGTCCTCGGGTCTTTCCGTGCATTTTGGAACGGCGCCGTTCGGCACTGGCGCCCCACCACCTCAGGCCAAATGTGGTACTGCAGGCCACATTAGCTTGAATTCTGATTGTTTTGCGAAACACTCACAGTCAGAATTTCTTTAAAAAAAGTTGCTTGTCTTTTGAAAACACTCTTTAACTGCGTTGCTTGTAAACTGAGGTTCCACTGTACATGCTTTTCTCCAGCTTCTTAATTGAACGCTGAACACTTTCCAAAAAAACAGCAGCTGATAAAAAAAGGCATAGATGTCAACATGTTCCAAAGGAAACCATATTAAATTAACTGTAGTGCGTTTCTGCACAAAAGCACCAAAGGCGGCATAGGTATGAACTAGGCCTAAGATGAGCAACATGAGGCGATAAGTGCAAGGGAGAGAGGGGAGTGCTTCACTGATTATGTGGTGTTTGAAGTGGATTACAACTTCTGATTAATGGCCCAATTCTCCAGTTCACACAATGCTAAAGCCTCCTTCCACCAGCTGATCACTGTGTTTTCATACCCCCCCCCCCTTTATCTTTTTATTCCACTTTCTACAGTTCTTTCTTTTGGACAAACTATTTTCCTCATATTATAAAAGCTAAATTCTTAGATCCTCCCATTTTTATAATTAGTGACTCTCCTGCAGATTACATCCAACTACATTGTTGTTTGGTACCCGAGAGTTACTTGACTCCTGGTTTACCCAGTCCCATTATTTATGTTATACCATAACGGAGCCATCATGAATTTACTGCTCTTTTCCTCTGCTCTCATGTACTAGGCATAAGTATTAAAACATGACAGCCATTGCTTGTTATTGGTATAATGTATCCGATGCTTACTCATCTAATGAACAATATTTATTTTTTATTTTTTAATCTAGTGTTCTAATGCAGTGGTTATCAACCCTGTCCTCAGGGCCCACTAACAGGCCAGCTTTGTAAGATAACTGAAATACATCACAGGTGATATCATTTTCCGCTCAGTGATTGCAGTATTCTAGTCTGCATCTGCCCAAGGTAATACATAAAACCTGGTCTGTTAGTGGGCCCTGAGGACAGGGTTGATGACCACTGCTCTAAAGCATTCTGTAGTTTCAGTGAACTGTTTTTAAGCACAATTGTCGACAAATTTTTACTTTGTTATTACTGTATACCTTTGTTTGATTTATTTTATTCAATACATAAATTGAACAAGAAGGGGATTACAACTTTAGAACACACAGACTATGCAACATTGTCTTATAGGACAGTGGAGTGATGGAATACTGAGCACTTTTATACAGTGCCTTGCGAAAGTATTTGGCCCCCTTGAACTTTGCGACCTTTTGCCACATTTCAGGCTTCAAACATATAAAACTGTTTTTTTTTGTGAAGAATCAACAAGTGGGACACAATCATGAAGTGGAACAAAATGTATTGTATATTTCAAACTTTAACAAATAAAAAACTGAAAAATTGGGCGTGCAAAATTATTCAGCCCCTTTACTTTCAGTGCAGCAAACTCCCTCCAGAAGTTCAGTGAGGATCTCTGAATGATCCAATGTTGACCTAAATGACCAATGATGATAAATAGTAGGGTTGTCCCGATACCACTTTTTTAGGACCGAGTACAAGTACCGATACTTTTTTTAAACGTGTCCCCAAATGCAGCCATGTCCCCCACATATTGCAGCCATGTATGTCCCCCACATATTGCAGCCATGTATGTCCCCCACATATGCAGCCATGTATGTCCCCCACATATTGCAGCCATGTATGTCCCCCACATATTGCAGCCATGTCATGTCCCCCACATATTGCAGCCATGTCATGTCCCCCACATATTGCAGCCATGTCATGTCCCCCACATATTGCAGCCATGTCATGTCCCCCACATATTGCAGCCATGTCATGTCCCCCACATATGCAGCCATGTCATGTCCCCCCACATATGCAGCCATGTCATGTCCCCCACATATGCAGCCATGTCATGTCCCCCACATATGCATCCATGTCCTGTGCCCCATATTGCAGCCATGTCATGTCCCCCACATATGTATCCATGTCCTGTGCCCCATATTGCAGCCATGATATGTCCCCCATACCTCCGCCGCCGCTGCTGCCGGGTTAATCCCCGTGCAACACAGCAGGCATTACAAGTTTTTCGTTGGTAAACTTGTAATACCAGCGACGCCATGTATAGACACGCGATTGGACGGATCCGTCCAATCGCGAGCAAGGGGGGGAGTGTCTATGCACGTATCCGTGTATAGACACTCCCCCCTTGCTCGCGATTGGACGGATCCGTTCAATCGCGTGTCTATACATGGCGCCGCGGGTATTACAAGTTTACCAATGAAAAACTTGTAATGCCTGCTGTGTTGCACAGGGATTAGCGGCTGTCGGCGGCGGGGGGGGGGCAAGTATTCTATTTAGGTATCGGGGGTATTTGCGGGAGTACAAGTACTCCCGCAAATACTTGGAATCAGTACCGATACTGGTATCGGGACAACCCTAATAAATAAAATCCAACTTTGTGTAATCAAGTCTCCATATAAATGCACCTGCACGGTGATAGTCTCAGAGGTCTGTTTAAAGCGCAGAGAGCATCATGAAGAACAAGGAACACACCAGTCAGGTCCAAGATACTGTTGTGGAGAAGTTTAAAGCCGGATTTGAATACAAAAAGATTTCCCAAGCTTTAAACATCCCAAGGAGCACTGTGCAAGCGATAATATTGAAATGGGAGTATCAGACCACTGCAAATCTACGAAGACCTGGCCGTCCCTCTAAACTTTCAGCTCATACAAGGAGAAGACTGATCAGAGATGCAGCCAAGAGGCCCATGATCACTCTGGATAAACTACAGAGATCTACAGCTGAGGTGGGAGACTCTGTCAATAGGACAACAATCAGTCGTATACTGCACACATCTGGCCTTTATGGAAGAGTGGCAAAAACAAAGCAATTTCTTAAAGATATCCAAAAAAGTGTTGTTTAAAGTTTGCCACAAGCCACCTAAGAGACACACCAAACATGTGGAAGAAGGTGCTCTGGTCAGATGAAACCAAAATCAAACTTTTTGGCAACAATGCAAAACTTTATGTTTGACGTAAAAGCAACACAGCTCATCACCCTGAACACACCATCCCCACTGTGAAACATGGTGGTGGCAGCATCATGGTTTGGGCCTGCTTTTCTTCAGCAGGGACAGGGAAGATGGTTAAAATTGATGGAAGGATGGATGGAGCCAAATACAGGACCATTCTAGAAGAAAACCTGATAGAATCTGCAAAAGACCTGAGACTGGGATGGAGATTTGTCTTCCAACAAGACAATGATCCTAAACATAAAGCAAAATCTACAATGGAATGGTTCACAAATAAACATATCCAGCTGTTAGAATGGCCAAGTCAAAGTCCAGACCTGAATCCAATCGAGAATCTGTGGAAAGAACTGAAAAACTGCTGTTCACAAATGCTCTCCCATCCAACCTCAATGAGCTTGAGCTGTTTTGCAAGGAGGAATGGGCAAAAATTTCAGTCTCTCGATGTGCAAAACTGATAGAGACATACTCCAAGCGACTTTCAGCTGTAATCGCAGCAAAAGGTGGCGCTACAAAGTATTAACTTAAGGGGGCTGAATAATTTTACACGCCCAATTTTTCAGTTTTTTATTTGTTAAAAAAAAGTTTGAAATATCCAATAAATTTCGTTCCACTTCATGATTGTGTCCCACTTGTTGATTCTTCACAAAAAATTACAGTTTTATATCTTTATGTTTTAAGCCTGAAATGTGGCAAAAGGTCGCAAAGTTCAAGGGGGCCGAATACTTTCGCAAGGCACTGTATATGTCATTAATCATGTTATGTATTTATTTTAATGAGTCAACACAAGCACCATTTGGTTAATATACATTGTTTATTTAATTCACACAGTGCTACCTTGTATTCAAGTGATGAAATAATGTAGATATGTGAGGCAATTTGGGCATTTAATTATGGTGGCAGCAGTGATCAGTGTTTTGTAAAAGCACTATTGAGGAAGGATACACTTTTTTTATTTATTATTCTTCTATCACTCAATTTTGTGGTGTGTTGGCTTGTAGTTTTGAGTCGATCAAGTGTCCTGTATGCATATTTGCTGACAAGGAACAAGGCCGACAGAAGGAGAAGTAGAAGATGTGCTCATCAACCTGTTCCTCTGTTACTGCCCAATCAAAGGTTGGGGGGCATGGAAGTGACCTCGCTTTGTTACTCAACTGCAACCTGTTTGCCAGGAGCTCGATTTTTAACTTTATACAGTGCACGTTTTTCTCTGCAATCAAAATTGCTGTATTTATTGGCGTATAACACTCACTTTTCTACCCTGAAAATAGAGGGTAAACTGTGCCTGCGTGTTATACGCAGGGGGCTGTGATAAATATTTTTTTCTTGAAACTTCTCTCTTAGGCGGCGTACACACGATCGGATATATACGATGAAAACGGTCCGCGGACCATTTCCATCGGATATGTCCGATCGGGAGTTTGATCCGATGGCGTGTACACACCATCGGATCAAATTCCCCGCCGCCGGACGGCGCGGTGACGTAGTGGTGACGTTGACGCCGCCGCGTCACCGCCACGTCACCGCACCAGGAAGTAAAACACTTCCGCGCATGCGCCGAATCCATTCGGCAGCGGCGCGGCGGCGGTGGGGGCCGACATGTCTGCTGGTAAGTGTACTAACCAGCAGACATGTCGGGCGGACAGATTCCCACCGGATAGATCTGTCGGGTGGAGAAATCTGTCCGCTAGCCCATACACACGAGCGGAGATGTCTGCTGAAACGGTCCATCGGACCGTTTTCAGCGGACATATCCCCTCGCGTGTACGCGGCCTTAAAGTTAGGGTGCGTGTTATACGCTGATAAATACGGTAACCAAAATGTACAGTCATGTGATAAACAAAGTACACCCCATGGAAATTGTTGAAACAACTTTCCATGGGGTTGTGCTGTATAGCAGCATTAACTTACAAGAAAATCCACACAATATTACAGAGTAGAATAATCATGGTTTAATAATCGTCAAAAAGGGATTTTTCTCCAATATAAACTGTATAAGCCAACATTTAAGCAACGTACATAATATATTTCGAAAATACAACTTTACTGCTTATGTGCAAAAAAACAAAAAATAAAATTGTATCGTAGACAGCTGACAAGTATGGCTTGTCACTTTGAGATGTTGCCAAAACTTGTCAGGATCATTCAGCAAGAATGTAAAACTCTTTACTTTTTTATTGGTTTGAAAATGCAACAAAACCAGGCATGAACAGTCTACAAGACATTTCCCATTGGCTATAACATGTACCAAAAATGAAATTAAACCTTTTCTAATACCTATTTAATATGTTAAAATAAAGATATTTCAGATAGTGGTCAACAAAAGGTAGGCTGCTTTTAAAGCATATCCATCTTTCCAGTTGCTTTTTTCATATCTAGTGCTGTGGTGGTCTTCTCCATACTTCTGCTCTTCCCACCTGTTTGATTGAGGGAGGATTAAAGGGGCTACCAAATAAAACAGACAGGTTGGAAAAAGCTGCAGCAACACTGCTGCTATTCATGGCACTGTACATAAATTGTGGGGTTAAGTTAAGAGAATACAGTAGATGGTGCCTCCAATTTCACTCTGAAGCTAAATGTATGCGTCAAGACTTCTTGTTTTGCAAACTGATACAGTTCGTAGTATAGAAACCTGAATTTTCCTATTACCAAACCTACACATGTACAAACCATGGAATGACAAGTTTAATTTTTGTTTTATATACTCAAGTACATAGGGGCAGCTTGTACCTCAGAAGGCACTATATCATTTCTAATCTACCATTATCTTCGGTAGCCAATCTATAATAATAAAATGACCTGATCAAAAAAAAAAAAATATCTTTACTTCACACTCAAGATCTGCTGTGCTTGCAGTTTCCAGGAGGACTTTGACCAGTTGAGGACACTAGACCTGGTTGAGGAGACCCACACAAAAAAAAGCTCATCATAGTACACAAGATGCGAGTGGCATGCCCACTCCTGTCTGCTTTCCGTAGCTCACCTCCCACTTACCAGCAATTCTCAGCCCTTAAAACAAAGCCAACAGTTGCCCTATGTACATACAGCAGTTCCAGATGTCCAAAAAGAACTGATCATCAAAACAGTCAGTGACATTATCATCTGCTCGCTTTGATTCATCTGCAAAGTGATGAATGTTGATCTAGAGATGCTGTCAGTTGGGGCATTTTGACAATAAAGGATTTTTTTTTGTTTGCTTATTTAAAAGTTCACCTTTTGACACAAAATAATAAATGCATTTTTTTTCCAGCTGAAAAAAATGCCCATTATTTTTGGTTTCTGGAACCTCTAAGGCATTTCACAAGTTCTCCTGCAGATCTGATAGTGTATTCGCTTATTTGTACCCTCATACGAGGAAACCAATACAGTGTGACAAGAAGAATGAATTACCACAGTGTTGTGGTAGCTCATTAAAAACTACAACCAGACAGCCACAAAGGCTGCCAGACCTTGTAGTTTTCAATTCACAAAGCACTGGAAATGAGTGACGTGGCCAGGTGGGTGGAGCCACGTTTTTTTCACATTTTGAAACTTGAACTTATCCTTTAACCTCTTAACTCTTAGTTTACCATATTCAGCCCTAATTAACGCCTTCTTTCTCTTAAACTATTTTTTCTTGACGTTTTCTTTTTATTCCTATTTGTTTTTTTCCCCCATTTCTATTTTTGCTTGTTTCTTTTTTTTAAGTCACCTTTGTAAAAGCACAAAATTTAAAAATTTTCATTATTTAATTTGTAAAAAACTTTGCATAGCTTTGTACCAGAAAATAGTTATAGAATAAATATTACACTTTATTGTACAGTAACATTTTGTTAAGTGAATATTAGTAAAAACATTAATAAATAAATACTGTATTTGCTGGCATATAAGACTACCTTTTACACTTAAAAAAACTGACCAAAAAGCAGGGGTCGTCTTATACGCCAGGTCAGCTGCTCGGATGCCTGCTGGATGTGCGGTAATACTGTATGTAGCTTCAGCTACAAACAGTATATACCGCTTAGCCAATCCTGGTGAGCGATTTATTCAAATGAATACAGAGCCTGCTCGAATTGGGGTAACAACCTCTGCCAATCCCAGTGCCTACATACATTAGCCTGCTCGGATTGGCTTTGAGAGCCAGAGAGGCGTGGGCTGATGATGTTACAGCCTCTGCCAATCCAAGCAGGCTTTGTATTCATTAATAGAATACATCGCTCGCCGTGATTAGCTCTAGCTCTAGCAAGAATGAAGAAGAATATGGCTCCAGAAAAAAAAAATATGAAGCACCGGAATGGGGGTCGTCTTACACGGTGAGTACAGGCAAAAAATGTAAAATCAGGGCGTCTTATACGCTTGGTCGCCTTTTACGCTGGCAAATACAGTAATTGTGTTACTTTTTTGTCTTAAGTATGATAAAAAAAAAATGTAAATTTTTGCAAGACATTGTCACAAAAAGAAAGGCTGGTTTGTCCCAAGAAAAAATAAATAATGTCAAAGTTACTGCTGAGTAAACAGGCCCAGAAATGTAAAAACCTAGGGGTCCATAGGGGTGGAAGAGGAAGTGGCTAAAATAAAAAAAGGCCAGCTAGAGGAAGTGTGTTACCCAGGGGCCATTTGAAAGTCCTTCTCAATATAGGAAAAAGTAGCGTTTTAAACCGCTAGGACTTTCCCAATTTTGGCATGGTCAGAGGGATAACTTGATTAGCAATTCCTCCTTAAGGCCGGGTTCACACTATACTACACGACAGCAGTACAACTTTCATCCTACTTTGCTCTGCAACATCTGTCCTACATTGGTCCTACATTGATCCTACATTGGTCCTACATCCATCCAACTTTCATGAACAGGATACTACTTTGAACTGACTTTGTGATAGTCTGACTTGTTCTTTGACCAATCAAAAATCCCAGAGTGAGATAAATTCCTTTTACTGCTGCTGTAATCACATGTCGGATGTCTGATAAGGACAAGGCTCCTACTTTGGTCAGACTTCAATGATATTCAATGGGCTGAAGTAGGATCAATGTCGGACCAAAGTAGTACAGGGAGTGTTTTCAAAGTCGGACAGACTTGTGTCAGATCAGTTAAGACGGCTCTCTTAGGGAAACATTGAATTTCACACGTCATGCGACATTAGCTCCCAATGTCGGAGCGTTTGTAGGACAAATGTGAACCCAGCCTAAAACAGAATTGAACCCAAAAACAAAAATTATATTGTAGCTTGCCAATTTTCATATGTGGTGGTTACATTTATTGTGCTTTATTTTCAATATTTTTTTAGCTCCCCAGGAAGTGTTTTTCAACTTCCTGGCCAGGGCATTTTTTGCCATACGGCACTGCGTCACTTTAACTGACAATTGCGCGGTAGTGCGACGATGTACCCAAACAAAAATGGACGTCCTTTTTTTTCCCCACAAATAGAGCTTTCTTTTGGTGGCATTTGATAATTTCTGCGTTTAATTTTTTGCGCTATAAACAAAAAAAGCAGCAATTTTGAAGAAAACACAATATTTAATACTTCTTGCTGTAATAAATGGCCCCATTTCATTTATTTTTAAAAGAAGCTAATTTTTTGCTCAGTTTAGGCCGATGTGTATTTTTTTACAAATTTTTTGTAATTAAAAAAAAAAAAAAAAAAAAAAATCGCAAAAAGCGTATATTGAATGGTTTGTGCAAAAGTATTAGCATCTACAAATTAGGGAATAGATTTATGACATTTTTATTATGAACTTTTTTTTACTAGTAATGGCGGTGATCTGCGACCTTATCGGGACTGCGACATTATGGCAGACATATCGAAAACTTGACAAATTTTTGAGACCATTGGCATTTATACAGTGATCAGTGCTATAAAAATGCACAGATTACAGTAAAAAATGTCACTGGCAGGGAAGAGGTTAACACTAGGGGGCAATGAAGGAGTTAACTATGTTCCAACTGTGGGGGATAGGACTGACTATAGGAGATGAGAGATTGTGGTTCCCAGCTTGTAGGAACTCACGTTCTCTCTCCTATCAGAACCAAACTGGGATGTGTGTGTACACACACACACACCTGTTCTGCCCCACGTGCCCGCGATCGCTCGTGGCCGGCGGTTAACGCAACCGCCAGTCACGAGCATCGGCCTCCCCTCTATGCAGTGGGTGCGCTCGCCCGCTTAACCACTTTGCAACCGCCCTATGCCGAAAGTACGGCTACAGGGCAATTGCTTGATTCTAAGTGGCCGTTAATTAACGGCCTCTCAGAATCGCGCTCCCGCGCGCCTCCTGAGGCACGCACACGGGAACATCCGTGACCGCCGGGTCCTCTGGACCCGGCGCATCACGGTAAATCGCCGCTGATAGCGGTGGTTTACCACGTGATCGCTCCGTCCAATGACGGAGCGATCACTTGTCAACAAAGCGGCGTCATGTGCTGACGCCGGTTCCTCCCTCCTCTCTCTGTACCGATCGGTACAGTGTGAGAGGAGAGGGGAGGGAGCGGATGGCAGCGGCAGTGCTGCGGGCTGGATCTGTGACAAATGTAGTCACAGATCCATCCATCCCTCCCTCCCTGCTCAGCCATCCCTGCTGCACATACTCTGCAATGCTGGGCAATAGTCACCTGGGCATACTCTGCAATACTCAGGCATACTCTGGCAATACTGTGGGCATACTCTGGGCAATACTCTGGGCATACTCCGCAATACTCTGGGCATACTTAGCAATACTCTGGGCATACAGCGCCCCTAGCTGTCCCCGCGAGCTCGCATGCAGAAGCGAACGCATACGCAAGTCCCGCCCACATATAAAAACGGTGTTCAAACCACACATGTGAGGTATCTTTATATAATGTTTTGGTGTTCTATGTATTTTTCTAGCAAATAAATGATGATTTTTACATGTAGGAGAGAAATGTCAGAATTGGCCTGGGTGCTCCCTGCATGTTGGGCCTCTGTATGTGGCCGCACTGTGTAAAAGTCTCACACATGGGGTATCGCCATACTCGGGAGGAATAGCAGAATGTGTTTTGGGGTGTAATTTGTGGTATGCATATGCTGTGTGTGAAAAATAACCTAATAATATGAAAATTTGATGAAAAAAAAAATATTGATTTTGCAAAGAATTGTGGGAAAAAATTACAACTTTAAAAAACTCACCAGGCCTCTTTCTAAATACCTTGGAATGTCTTCTTTCTAAAAAGGGGTCATTTGGGGGGTATTTGTACTTTTCTGGCATGTTAGGGTCCCAAGAAATGAGAGAGGCTGTCAGTACATCAGGTGTGATGAAATTGATCAATGTTCAGTAATTGGTACCATAGCTTGTAGACCCTATAACTTTCACCCAGACTAAATAATATCCAACATTTTTTTTTTTTTTTTTTACCAAAGATATGTAGCAGTATACATTTTAGGCCAAATTTATGAAGAAAAATTACTTTTTTGCAAAATTTTATAATAGAAATGAAGAAAAATTATTATTTTCTGCAAAATTTTGTTCTTTTTTCATTTATAGCAAAAAAAATAAAAACCGCAGAGGTGATGAAATACCACCAAAAGAAAGCTCTATTTGTGGGAAAAAAAGGACAAAAATTTCATTTGGTTATAGTGTTGTATGACTGAGTTATTGTCATTCAAACTGTGAGAGCACCGAAAGCTGAAAATTGGTCTGGTTATTAAGGGTGTTTAAGTGCCCAGTGGTCAAGTGGTTAAAGAACCCGACATGCTTTCGATCATAATGGTTTCAGTAAGGCTTCATGTACACGGGACACTTTTACAACCTCTCCTGGATTTAACTTGACAGATAGTGACACACATTTAAAATGTCCGTTTTGGCACGTTTACATGCCACGTTTAGCCTCGTTTGCATTTAGAAGAGGTTAAAAATATATATTTTTAAAAAATAGCGAAATATGTAAATGAAAAACGCGGCTAAATGCGAGTTGGCGCTTGAAATGCCTCTAAACTCAGCTTCTGAACCCATTTTTTTACGTTCCAAAAAAGGCCCCTAAACTCAACTGCCTAGAAAAGAGTGTAAATGACCCAGTGTACATGTACTGATAACATAACAGAGGCCTTACTAGTTTTCTTTCGTTAACCCATAATGAAACGGTCAAGACACCAAATGGCTGGTGTATTAGCTGATTACATGTACAGCACTATGGCACCTGCACATCAAACAGGGCCATGATGGCAGCATCCTTGGCTAAAAAGAATATGTGGGTTTATTTCCACTTTAACAGACCAAGCCATCCAGCAAAAGTAGTAGTTAGAGGGTTGAGACAAATCATTAACACTGACAAGGGTACTAACAATGGTAAATTTTTATTAATGTAAAACCAATTTACCAAAAGGAAAAACAACATTACTGTAATTGCATGTAAAAGTGTTAGCTGGAGTTTGGCCTTATTTTCATTGTGCAAGTCTGTCTACACTACTGTGCAAAAGTTTTAGACAGGTGTGAAGAAAATGCTGTAAAAATGCTTTACATGCCTGAAGAAGGGGTCCTGCGCGACACCAAAACTGTGCACTATGTCTTCTGCAATGCGATTATTCTTCAGTAAAGATTTGGACATAATTGACGATCCATGGGGTGCTGGCAAATATGTACATTTGATTGACACGTATCTGCCTGTATTTTTCAGCATTGACAACACCATTGATCCTGACTAAATCTCCATTTGCAGAAACATAGCCCAAAACTTGCAAGGAACCTCTACCATGCTTCACTGTTGCCTGCAGACACTTATTGTACCGTGCTCCAGCCCGTCTGAGAACAAACTGCCTCCTTCTGCAGGCAAATATAAAAAGATTTGACTCCCAAGTCCAGACCACCTGCTGCCATTATTTCGCCCCCTGGTTCCTATGTTTTCATGCATAGTTGGGTTGTTTAGCCTTGTTTCCATGAAGACTACTTTTGGCCAGACTTCCCTGGAAAGTAGATGGGTGTACCTGGGCCCCACTGGTTACTGCCCATGTCTACGGTCCTCGTTGCCCGTTTCTTTGTGCTTCTTCAAAAGAGCTTGTACAGCACCATCTTGAATCTGCAGTCTGCTTTGAAACTTTTTTTGGGTTTCTGAAGTGGGTTTCCCCTTAAAATATGCAAGCCACATAGGAGGCTGAAGGGTCTTTCCCATGCTAGCTGTTGAGCAGTGAGGATCTGCAAGCACGCATGTTATTTATGATACACTCACTTTTCACATGCGTTTGTGAATATCTCACTTGGTGCGCCCTCTTGTTTGTGGTTTTGTAGTGTTGAAATCCTTGCCTGGGAGAGACTTTGCTTATGCAATATACAAAGTGTGCAAGTGTAAGAACTGATGCTGGTTTGAAGCCAAAAGGATAGTCAAACATTGATTTGATTTAGGGCCCTTTCACACTAGCGGACGAACGGTCTGCTAATTACAAGTCCGTTAACGGACTTGTAATGGGCCCCTATGGGAGCGAATCCATTAGCGGATGATGCATCCGCTAACGCCCGCAAGATCCGCATCCGTTTTTTTCGGACAGAAGAATGTCCTATTTTTCTTCCGTCCGGTGGAATGGATCGGATGCAAACGGACAGACGGTCCATTTCCATCTGATTCCCCATAGGGGATAGCGGAGGAGAGACAGGGCGGTCCCTGCATAGTGTGCAGGGACCGCCCTGTCCGCCCGACCCCCCGCTGAGCCGACGGACACACGGAGTGGACCGCTCCGTGTGAAAGGGCCCTTAGATTTTTCTTCTGTTTCCTCACTTTCTATTTTGTAAATTGATAAAAAATAAACAATTAAAACATATTTTTGAAAGCATTCTTACGTTACACAGCATATCTTCACACCTGCCTAAAACATTTGCACAGTACTGTAAAAATGCTAGTTCTTCTAAAACAACCCTTTCCCCAGGTTTACAATGCTACTGTCCAAAAAGTGTCTCAGTTGCTCCTCCAAGTGCACCGATACCATAAAACTGGAAGTATGCTACTGGCCAGATCACCAAGTGAAAAAAAAAAAAAAATCAAATTCAGCCACCGCATTTAAAGATTGGCAAGCTGTCACATTTTCCGTTTTGTTCTCAGGTTTAATACATCTCAAGTACCCTTGTGTGTACTGAATACCCAAACTAAAAACTAGTTTATAGTAGAGCTGACATTTGAGGTTACTAGTTTAAATAGCCTGTGGAGGTTATTTACGAAAGGCAAATCCACTCTGCACTACAAGTGCACTTAAATTGCACTTAGAAGTGCAGCTGCTGTAGATCTGAGGGGAAGATCTGAAATGAGGCGAAGCTCTGCTGATTTTATCATCCAATCATGTGCAAGCTAAAAAGCTGGAGTTAGACTTACCGGTAACTCCTCTTCTGAGAGTCTTCCAGGACAGCCCATGAGACCCAGGGCTACTCCTACTAGGACAGGAAACACGTTAACCCCACCAGATAAAAGGGCGATCCTCCAGGCCCCATGTCAGTCTTCTCGAGAACCGTAGGACTTCCCTGAAAAAACATATGCATAATACACATAACTTCCATACAAAACAGGGTGGGAATCCGGCTGTCCTGGAAGACTCTCAGAAAAGGAGTTAACAGTAAGTCTAACTCAGCTTTTCTCCCAAGTGTCTTCCAGAACAGCCCATGAGACGATGAGCCAGAACGTACCAGTCTAGGGTGGGAGAACTGCCTGAAGGACCTTTAGACCAACAGCCTGTTCTTGAGCAGAAAGTAGATCCAGGCGATAATGTTTAATGAAGGTCGAATAACTGGACCATGTGGCAGCCTTGCAAATTTTATCCGCCGAGGCACAAGCCCTCTTAGCCCAATACGCAGACAAGGCTCTTGTTGAATGCGCAGTGACAAAAGGTGTAGGAACTTCTCTAATTTTGTAAGCTTCCGAGATGGCTTGCTTTATCCATCTAGCCAATGTGGCTTTAGATACACTCTTACCCCTGTGCGTACCTGAAAAATGGACAAATAAAGCGTCTGTTTTTCTAAAGGTCTTGGTAACCTCCAGTTAGACGAGAAGGATCTTTCTCGCATCTAAAAAAACTAAACTTCCTTTCTTGGTCACCCTGTGGCGAACTGCAAAAAGGATGGCAGTACAATGTCCTGCGATCTGTGGAATGTACTGGCCACCTTAGGTAAAAAAACTGGATCTGTTTTTAAAACAAAACAACTCGATCCTCAAAAAACGTGAGGAACGGCTCCCCTCACTGATAAGGCCTGTAACTTGCTTACTCTACGAGCTGAGGTAATTACTACCAAAAAAATGTTTTTTTAAAGTAAGTAATTTAATAGAAATATCCTCTAGGGCAGGGGTCCTCAAACTTTTTAAACAGGGGGCCAGTTCACTGTCCCTCAGACCGTTAGAGGGCCGGGTCCTTCACTGCCGCCGCCCCCCCCGCCAAAAAAAAACTGAAAGTCCCCCAGCCCATGCCCATCACTGCAGCCTCACTTTCAATGCCTCCTTACTATGCCCTCATTGCAGCCCCCCTCACCATCATTACAAGCCCCCCTCACCATTGCAGCCCCCCACCATCATTACAAGCCCCCCTCACCATTGAAGCCCCCCTCATCATTATCACAAGCCCCCCTCACCATTGCAGCACCATGACTAAGCACTGATTGTAAGTGCGAAACGCGTCGGCCATACTGTATTTTGTTGGTTGCAGTGAATGTGTGTACAGTTGAAAAATAAAAGACAACTTATTTTAAGTGATTTCGGAGTGCGGCTGTCCAGTTTTCGTCCTTCAATTTGCTATCATTAGCATTGCCAGCACCTTGGTGGTTCAACAACCCTTGATTGCACACAGGGGCTCACCTGGAGCGGTGAGAAATGTGTCTTATTGCAGCACCCCACCATCATTACAAGCCCCCCTCACCATTATCACAAGCCCCCTCACCATTGCAGCACCCCACCATCATTACAAGCTCCCCACACTATTGCAGCCCCCACCATTACAAGCCCCCCCACCATTATCACAAGCCCCCCTCACTATTATCACAAGCCCCCTCACCATTGCAGCTCCCCCACCATCATTACAAGTCCCCCTCACCATTTCAGCCCCCCACCATCATTACAAGCCCCCCCCACCATTATTACAAAACCCCCCACCATCATACAGGCCCCCCCTCACCATTGAAGCCCCCCACTATTATTACAGGCCCATTGCAGCCTTACTGTGCCAAACGATGTCTGACCTGTCTGTGTGTGTATCAGGATCTCCTGCTCCTGCTGTGTCAGAAGCTCATTGAAAAGTTCGGGCGCGCTGTGAAAAGTCACTGTGTCAGAAGCTCATTGAAAAGTTCAGGTGCGCTGTGTGATAGTAGTCCCGCCCTCCTCCTGGACTAGCTCATGTGATAGACGGAACACTGCATCTATCATACGAGCCGGTCTAAGAGGAGGGCGGGACTACTATCACACAGCGCGCCTGAACTTTTCAATGAGCTGACACAGTGACTTTTCACAGCGCGCCCAAACTTTTCAATGAGCTTCTGACACAGTGACTTTTCATAGCACGCCCGAACTTTTCAATGAGCTTCTGACACAGCAGTCTACCGGCCCTGCATGCAGTGGGCCGGATAAAGGTGCTCGGCGGGCCGCATGCGGTCCGCGGGCCGTAGTTTGAGAACCCCTGCTCTAGGGGCTCAAATATCCTCTAGGGGACTGTGCGATAGCAAGTCCTCTCTCTTCTGGAGCCTCAGTGGAGGCTCCGAGACCACAGTCTGTAGCAGGGAAAACCATGGCCTCTTGGGCCAAAAGGGGGCATTCAGAATAAGGTCCGTTTCTTCTAGGAGAAACTTCTGGAGCACTTCCGGAATAAGTCTGATCGGTGGGAAGATGTAGCAGAGGTCGGATGGCCATGGATTCGCCAAAGCATCGATCCCCAGTGATTGATTTGCTGGGTTTAGAGAAAAGAAATAGTGATGAGCGGAATACGCCATATTCGATTTCGTGATATATCGAAGAATATTCGCGAATATTTGTTAATATCGAATATTCGTGATATTTTATAAAAAAATAAAAAATTGCGAAATTTCGCCAATGCGAAATTTCGCTATTTTTTTTTGGATAAAATATCACAAATTTTTGATATTTACGAATATTCGCTATATTTTATAAAAAAAAAAAAATAGCGAAATTTCGCATATGCGAAAGCGAAAATGATTGCGAAATTTCGCTATTTTTTTTTGGATAAAATATCACGAATATTCGATATTTACGAATATTCGCTATATTTTATAACAAAAAAAAAAAAATGCGAAATTTCGCTAGTGCGAATGCGAAATTGATTGCGAAATTGATTGCGAAACTTGAAAAATACGAATATTCGAAATAGCATAGAATAGTTATTCGCGAATACTCGAATATGCAATATTCGTAGCGAATATTCGCAATGCGAATATTCGTGAGCAACACTAAAAAGGGATTTTTAAATACAGCTTACCTGTAAAATCCTTTTCTTGGAGTACATCACGGGACACAGAGCGGCATATTCATTATGGGTTATATGGAGTACCTTCAGGTGTGGACACTGGCAATCTCAAACAAACAGGAAGTCCCTCCCTATATAACCCCCTCCCCTAGAGGGAGTCCCTCAGTTTTGTAGCAAGCAGTATGCCTCCCAAAATGTTCCCCAAAAGAGGGGTGGGAGCTCTGTGTCCCGTGATGTACTCCAAGAAAAGGATTTTACAGGTAAGCTGTATTTAAAAATCCCTTTTTCTTTCTCGTACATCACGGGACACAGAGCGGCATATTCATTACTATATGGGAAGTCCGAAAGCAATGCTTTAATGAGGGGAGGGAGACATCTTCCAAAGAAGGATTTAATTTAGAGGTATACTCAAATACTAGTAAATCCAACTTAAACAAGAAATGTAAATCTCAAATCAAGTCAAGGGAGCCCCCTCAGATCCTGAGGAGCTTGAATCGCGGCCTGTAGTACTGACTGCCCAAAGGCTGTATCCGCATTCCTTCTTACGTCTAATTGATAAACCTTTGTAAACATGTGGACTGACGACCACGTTGCTGCCTTGCATATTCGAGCCATAGAGATCTTGATGATGTGCTGCCCAGGAGGTGCCCATGGCCCTGGTAGAATGGGCCTTTGCCGACAAAGGAGGAGGCAACCTCTTCAAACCGCAGGCCTGAATGATTAATTGTTTAATCCATCTTGCGATGGTGGATCAAGCAGCTGCCTGACCCCTCTTGGGCCTTTCCGGTAAAACGAACACCACATCTGTTTTCCGAACCTTCTCTGTAGCTTTAAGATAGGCCTTTATGGCCCTGACAATATCCAACGTATGCAGCAACCCCTCCTTTCTAGAGGTGGGTTTTGGAAGAAGGATGGAAGTACCACATCCTGGTTCAGGTGGAAACTGGCTATAACCTTTGGTAGAAAGGAAGAATGAGGACGGAACCCCGCCCTATCCTCATGTAAAATGAGATATGGTTCCTTACAAGATAAGGCTGCCAATTCCGATACTCTCCTGGCCGAAACTATGGTGATCAGAAATACCGACTTTCCAGTCAGTAAAACCAAGGTACCTCAGCCAACGGCTCAAGGGGTTGTTTCTGTAGAGTTGACAGAACAAGATTTAAGTCCCATGGACAAAGTGGTGATTTGACTGGAGGATTAACACGTAAGACTCCCTGTACGAAGATCTTAACCAGCGAGTGGGCGGCCAGCGGCCAGCGGCCTCTGAAACCACACTGATAAGGCTGAAATCTGTCCCTAGATCGTGCTTAATGCCAGGCCTTTATCCACTCCTAGCTGGAGAAAACGTAATACTCTATCAATGGTATACTTGCGGGAAACCCATCTCTTAGCCTCACACCAACCTACGTAGGCCCTCCAAACCCTGTAACAAAATTACCCTGGAGGCCGGCTTTCTAGCCTTAATGAGGGTAGGGATTACCTGCCTAGACAGACCTCTACCCCTGAGAATCAGGGATTCAGCCGCCAGGCCGTCAAATTTAGACGCCGTAATGCAGGGTGGAGGATCGGGCCTTGTGAGAGTAGGTCTGGCCCTAGAGGAAGAGTCCAAGGGCCTCCCGCTGCCAATTTCAGGACTAGTGAGTACCATGCCCTCCGGTACCAAGCTGGGGCTACCAGGATAACCGGCCTGTTCTATGATCCTGCGCCACAGGCGGGGTAGTAACTGCAGTGGGGGAAATGCATATAGAAGTTATGATTGATGCCAAAGGCAAACCAACACATCGGTTCCGCAGGCCATAGGGTCCCTCGTTCGAGACATGAACCTGTCTAGCTTCTTGTTGAATCCTGATGCCATGACCTCCAGGTCTGGCACTCCCCACTTCTGGCAGATTGTCTGAAAAAAACTTGTGGATGCAGAGACCACTCCCCCGGCGACAGGGTTTGGCGACTTAGGAAGTACGCCTGCAGGTTGTCCACCTCGGGAAAGAATGTCGCCGATATGCAGGGTACATAAACCTCTGCCCACTGAAAAACCAAGCTCCTCTCACTCTGAGTGGCTTGACTCTTGGTTCCCCCTTTGGTGGTTCACTTATATGCCAGCGCTGTGGCTTTGTCTGAATGACTTCTCACCGAGGACCCCTGTAATCTGGATGTCTATGCCAGGAGGGCTAGCCGAGCCGCTCAGAACTCCCAGACCTTGATGGGCAGCTGCCTCTCCGCCTCTGCCCAAGTTCCTTGGCGAGTGAACTTGTTCAAGACCGCTCTCCAGCCTTCCAGACCACTGGGCAGAACCAAGCTGCTAGAATTGCTGCCTGTAGGACACGAGTGTGGAAGCGTGTGGTATCGCCTCGAACATGGCCATCGCATACATAGGCGAATAGTTGGCTCTTTTTGCTTAGAACCAACTGAATCAATCTTTTGATAGCCTTGACCTTTACCAGGGGCAGGAACATCCATCTTCTGTTCTGTGTCAAATCTCGTGCCGAGATATTCCAACTGCTTTGTAGGTTGAAATGGTGATCTTTCCCCGGTTTAGGACTCAGCCGAACCTCTCGAGGTACTGAACCATGAGGGCTACTACGCATTCCACCAAGGAAGCGAGTGATCTTATGATTAAGAGGTCGTCCAGGTATGCCAGGACCGAGATCCCTTGGATCCTTTAGACTGACTAGAATAGGAGCTAGGACCTTCGTGAATACCCGGGGGCCGTAGCCAGCCCGAAGGGGGGCGCCACGAATTGGAAGTGACGCTGTATCACTGCGAAGCGTAAAAACAAAAATATTTGATGTGGCTGAAAGACCTGGTACATGAAGGTAACCATCCTTTATGTCTATAGAAGCCAGATCCTTCTGGAGTGTGGCGGCTGCTGACCAAACGGATTCTATCCGGAAAGAGCGAACCCTTAGGTAAGCCTTTAAACCTTTTAGGTCCAAATTGGTCTGACATTGCCGATGAGCCCTGGTATGACAAACAGATTGGAATAGAAACCTAGCCCCTGTTCTTGGGCTGGTACCTCTACCATTATGCCCTGGTAAAGCAGGTGATCCAATGCTGCCCGCATTGAGGCCTTCCTTGTGGAGGAAATTTTAGAAATTCTAATCTGTAGCCTGCGGCCACAGATGATCGGACCCCCTCTGTCGGGGACCGATCCCCAGAGGCCTGTCCTTGCGATCCATTGTTAAAAGTTTGATCGCGCAGGAGGTCCGTACTGCCTGAAATTTGAGGGCCCTGGAACCGGGGGGAGCTGCCTTTTAAACGCAGGACCCCGGAACTTCTTTTGACTGGTAAAAGGGTACTTTTGCCACTTGAAACAGTCTGAACGTATTTATCCAGATCTTTCCATGGAAGGGCAAACCTGCCAGCAGTCTTTTACATGGGGCTCGGCCGCCCAGTTCTTCAACCATAAGAGCTTTCTCATATCCACTAAAAATAGTGACAACGAGACGCCTGCTGGATGGAGTCTTTTTATAGCCTCTACCGCAAAGCACAGAGCTCTGGGAATATCCAATAACTCCTCTGCCTATTGGGCAGGGATGTCTTAAGCATCTGTTTTGTCTGGTTCTTTGACGCCTGACAAAACTCCACTTGCAGCCACTGCTGGCTGTAGCCAAGGATGCTGAAAAGTGTCTCTAAACGTTTATCGACCGGGACCTTAAACATTTGTATGTTTCCCCTTAGGCCAGTTAATGATTTATTCACCCATGAGATGGCTGCGTCCACAGTTGGGAGCGCCCCCTTTCTTAGAAAAATGTCTTTCCCATAGGGTAAATAACAGAAAAACCTTCCAGGTGGTCTCCCATCCAGGCACTAACCAGGCCCGACCCTGCTTAGCCTCCGAGATCAGACGAGATCGGGCGCTTTCCGGGAGATGTGGCCTCAAGGACCTCACGGGTAGTTGAAAAACAGTGCCCGAACCGGGACCTGAACCCTGGACCCTCAGACCAAAAGTCCGATGCTCTACCGACTGAGCCATCCGGGCCCCCTTTTAAAGAGCAATTGGTCAGGGGAAAGAGTGCCTGCAAGCACAAATATTTCCTGGCAGACGTGCATAAAGACTACCCTCTCGTCAGCTTTAGGCGGCAGAAAAAATTCTGTCCGGTCGTCCTAATCCTGGAAAAAACAATTCCTCCAACAGAGGATGGACCGGAAAAGCTGCGTTGCTTAAAGGCGCTTTTAAAAGAACCTAAAGAGGATACCGCAGGAACTTGAGGCTCTGGAAATGGCAAATTAAATGCCGAGCGGACCATGTCTGTCAAAGACTGGACCCACAGACTCTCCGTCTGGGAGGCTGAAAACGATTCTTCCGTGGTAGATCCTTCCTCTAGGTTCTGTCCCTTTTGGCGATGGGGATCCAGTCCGCTTTTTGCCAGAAAAAGAGCCAGCGATCCTAGCTGTTAACTTTTTCTCTCTAGCCCCCCTAGGGTGACGGCTAGCATCTCCTCTGTGATACCACAGGGTTGGGCCGACCTGGGCCAGCCTCAGCACCAGACCCCCTTAATGGCTTATCCAGGGTGACCCCTATAGGAATAACCTGTGGGGAAAGTATTGGCATATCATCAGAACCAGAGGAGGAACCTCTTTGTCTTTGCCTTTTTTTTTTTTTTTTTTTTTGTGTTTTGATCCTGAACCCTTGGAAGCCATAATACAAAACCGAGGGACTCCGCTTACAACAACAGACTGTTATAGCCAGGAGTACAAACAAAAAATAAGGTTTAGGGGACAATAGGATCACTAATGCCCAAAAACGGTGGGGCTCAGTATGTTTTCCTTTATAATATTATTCACAACATACAGCCCCACCCCAACATGTTTGCCAGCATTCAACCTGTTGCCAAGGGGATTTTGGCTTAACAAAAAGTATTGGAGCTGACTCCAGCATGTGGTACCCCTTCTCGCCACCGGGAGTCACTGTGCTGCCAGCTCTACGTCCTCCTCTCCAGCTCAGCTTTGAACTGAGCTAAGAACGCGCCTGCTGTGTATAACAGCAATTGAAGGCACGCTCACTCTACACTGCAGTCATGCTCCCCGCCCCCCCCCCCCGAACGGCGCGAAAATTTTCTATATGCATACACGCGCGACTGTCGGGGGGGGGGGGGGGGGGGAGCCCAGGAGGAGACGCACTCTGGAGCCCAGGAATGCAGGTTGGAGGACGCATCAGGCGGCAGATTTTGAATCCCGGCAAGGTAAGGCTAAAACAGGCCCCTAAGGAGTCCCTTTAGCCTAGAGACAGATCTGTTTTTTTTTTTTTTTTTTTAAAAGATCTTCAACCAGCGAGCAGCAGGTAGCTAGCAAACATACATAGATAGGTAGGGGGATAAAGTGATGGGGGGAAACATTTCAGGGCATCCTGTCCATCAGACATAGTGACCATGGTGCCAATGCAGAGCATACTCAGGCTACCCCCCTTAAGATCTCCCCTGGAGAGCCTGCTGTCGAACCAAGTCCCGCAGGCTCCCCCTTACCTGCTCCATGCCGCAGGACGTTTTGCAAAACGGTCCAATCTTCTCCCATCTCCGTGGGTAGCGTAGTAGACCTTCAGGCCCTGGGGTCCTATGAAGGTACCCACTGTCCTGGACCTATATAGCACCCTGGCAAACAGGAACTTATGGTCTTTACGAACTCCAAGTCCTGGGCCCAGGGTCCAGCCCTCCAAAGAGGAGCATTATAGGCAAAACCCCACGGTTTGGGGCCCGGGTACTGTCCACTTTGGCACTGAGGCTCCTTGGACAGATCCAGTTAGCCCGCCCTTAATCCCAAGGATGTGGAGCAAAGCTATTCCGTGACCAACACCTAAGACACTGGCGAAAAAACTGAGGGACTCCCTCTAGGGGAGGGGGTTATATAGGGAGGGACTTCCTGTTTGTTTGAGATTGCCAGTGTCCACACCTGAAGGTACTCCATATAACCCATATAGTAATGAATATGCCGCTCTGTGTCCCGTGATGTACGAGAAAGAAAAAGAAACTCCTCTGTCTTGCGGTTTTCTTAATTTGCGAACAGATCTGCTTCGGGACAACCCCATTTGTCGGTGATCTCTGCAAACACCTCTGGATGAAGTGACCAATTGTCTCGCTCCACCTTGTGGTGACCGAGATAGTCTGCCAGACAGTTTTGGGTCCCCTTCAGGTGAACTGCTGTAATGGAGTCTAGATTCTCTTCTGCCCATGACAACATTTCATGGGCAATCAATTGAAGAATCCAACTCCTCGTGCCTCCCCGTTTGTTGAGGTACGCAACCGTCGGGATGTTGTCGGATAGGATCTGGAGATTGTGACCCCTAATTTCCAACTGAAAAGCCTGTAGGGCTCTCTGAACCGCTAGAAGCTCTCTCTGGTTCGATGAAGCTTTGGCTTCCCTCAAGTACCATTTTCCCTGTGAGACTGTCACAGAGGTGGGCTCCCCATCCCCAAGAACTCGCATCCGTCGTGATCCTCTTGGATACAGGAATGGACCATGGCAGGCCTCTTGTTAGGTGAAGATCTGTCCTCCACCACCACAAGCTTCTTTTTACCTTGTTTTTATGGATTGATTGTTGTGTCCCTGGATGACAATCAACATCCTTAGTAATATAAATGCCACGTCCTACTAGTTTGAGAGATTGTTTGTGGAAAGAAAATGGACTTTGTAGGCATCGAATATAGAAAATTGAAAAAATAATTTTAATTAAATATAGATATAAAAATAGTATAAATAACTACAAGTCATCAGCACCACACATGTTGATGTAACATGTAGATCTAAAACAACATATTCTAATTTATACAGAAAAAAGGCAGTGTCAAGACAATAAATAACACAATAAGTTTGTACTGAGATAACCAATACAATGCAGATAAAAAAGGGTTTTTTTGCCAAACCAAGAGAATAACTGCTGTGTGTAGCGGAAAAAGATGTTTTTTTCAAGTCTTGACATTCATACGCTTCCTTTCAAGAAGCTCTACATGTTTCATGGTATAGACCACTTCATCGGGAGCGTGAGGAAGAAGAACTGCATAAATGAAACACAAATTATAATAAACAAAATAACATATAATATACTATATATATAGAAGCGCATTATACCTCCATCGTTGGATGGACAGAGTAATGTGCTTGGTAGACTTACCAAAAAATGAAAGTTTAAATGGTATGTATCAAGAACCAGGGAAAATATGAATTGAGGCTACCCGGTAGTGGCCATAGAGAGCCGTGGATGTCTCCTGATGTAGGAGCACCGTTGCTGTAAGGATCGAGCGGGCTGGGTAGCGCGGACAGCCCAGAGAATTATTCCAAGATGACAGTGAGCTCCACCAGACGGGGTGCTATGAAACCTACACAGTGATTGGAGAATTGGTTTATGTAGTTGGCAGGTATTTTGAGTATTTATTATAATAATAAAAATTATTAATTACATGTAATCTAGTAAAGATGTCACAAGGGGGCGCTCAAAATTGGCAGTGCTATTATAGTGAATTTATACAAATAAATAAATAAATAAATAAACAACTTATGAATAATTTGTTGGTGGGTAATTAGAAAAAACCCAAAGACACTATTTGGTACGTTAGCATTTAATGCTAGGACTAGAAATTTTTTTTGCAAGCTTGTCAGAGAGGGGATATGTGTATATAAAATAAAACACAACACTAGGTTAGGTTACCTTGCCTAGGAAATGCTGGACTCTCCCTTGGTGTGTGGATTTCAATGTATCCAAGCGTATTGCTCAAAGAGAAATTCTCTGCAGGGAGATAGCCTTTTTTTCTGTATAAATTAGAATATGTTGTTTTAGATCTACATGTTACATCAACATGTGTGGTGCTGATGACTTGTAGTTATTTATACTATTTTTATATCTATATTTAATTAAAATTATTTTTTCAATTTTCTATATTCGATGCCTACAAAGTCCATTTTCTTTCCACAAACAATCTTCTTTTTACCTTGGTAGGTAACAAAACTCTTGACTCCAGAGACCTCGCATCTCCATCCCAGTTTTTCAGAAGAAACATCCGCAATGGTCTTTGATGGAATCTTGCCCATGGTATTGCAGGAAAACATGGAGGTCATCAGACCTACTGTCCTTGAAACTTCCCTCAGCAAGACCAACTGATTGGTCTTGTAAGCCTGAAACCGCTTGCACCATCTTTGAGACCTTCTCCTCTGGGAGAAAAACTTTTTGGTCTACTGAGCAAAAAATCTGATAATCAGATTCTGATTTAGGGAAGACTTCTCTCTGTAAAAAAAAAAGAGAAAGGTTCCCCAGATGGGTTTTTGGGCAGCAATGTAAAAAATTAAAGTATAGTATAGGTTGTATAAAGCAATGTTTATTGCCAAAATTCCTATATACCCACATGAGTTAGAGACAATTGGAACATTTATAATGGTAAACAGTCAACATTCCTGGATACAGTGTACATAGATAATACATATATATGTAATTGTGTCGTTGAGCCCCGACGCTTTTCGACCAGTTTGGTCTCTTCAGGGGGCAGAATTTCTAAAAAAATTATAATATTATTGATAAACATTCAAAATGGGTAAAAGAAAAACAAAAAAAACACATAACAGCATATAATACAGTAAAATGCCATAATGGTATAGTTACCACTGAAACAGGAAATGAATAAAGTAAGGGTCGTTGTGAAGTCCGGAGGGGCCTACCCCGGGGAACCTGCAAGGAGCCACACGAACAGTGCACCCCAGGAGCAACGGAAGGGCAGTCACCTGCAGAGGAACACCCATAGGGCGACACTGCTGTGTCGGGGATGACGACTCTGACGGGGCTGCCCAGCTCTCCTAGGACGCCGAGGGAGCCACACGTGGGCCGCTATCCGGTGGCCTGAAGTCTCCCCATTGGAGTGGAGGGAGGCAGCTCACCTGCATGTAATCAATCGATCACCACACCCACAAAGGGGGATATATAAGGAGTAGCTCACTAGGGAACCAACACTAGGTTGCACTTAGGCCAGATTGGATGCTACAGCATCTCTGTTCCTATTCACGGTGTCCTCTCCTAGAATGCAAAACTGCAGTCTGGCTTTTATTCATCTAACTTTAACCCTTGACCCTATCAGGTAAATATTCCATCACACATGCATTCCAATATCCTTTCACTCCTCTCACCAGACCCACTTACATTATCCCCCATTCTATTGGGGGACCAATTATCCACCTTTTTTACTTTTATCATATTGTTTCTCACCTTAACTTTTACTTTCACATACTCACCTCACCACTGGTTTTGTCTTATTATGGCAATTACCCATCTTATTTTACACTCCTCACCCCATTCACTTATATCCACTCACCATTAATACAGCATTATTTCATTTTATTTAACTTATATTCCCAATCACTCATACTTGTATTGGACCCTTAAGTACGCCATGACTCTCCTTATACATGTTGGCAATCGGTATTTGCCCTTAGCCCATGTACAACTCTATTACCTTAATATACTTACCCATATAATTGTCTGTTATTCCAGCTATTAACTTATAATTAACCTATCCAAACTATAATAATTATTTTCACTAACTATGGGCCATATGGGTGTTCCTCTGCAGGTGGCTGCCCCTCTGTTGCTCCCGGGGGGCGCTGTTCGTGTGGCTCCTTGCAGGTTCCCCGGGGTGGGCCCCTCCGCCATTGGGAGGGCGGGGGCAGCTCAGGCCCCTCCTGACTTCACAACGACCTTTACTTTATTCATTTCCTGTTTCAGTGGTAACTATACCATTATGGCATTTTACTGTATTATATGCTGTTATGTGTTTTTTTTTACCCATTTTGAATGTTTATCAATAATATTATTTTTTAGAAATTCTGCCCCTGAAGAGACCAAACTGGTCGAAACGCATCGGGGCTCAACGACACAATTACGTATATATGTATTATCCATGTAGACTGTATCCAGGAATGTTGACTGTTTACTAGGGCTGTGCATCTTCACCGGTCTCACGATTCGATGCGATTACGATTATCAAGTCCACGATTCGATTAAGTACTCCTCCATTTTTTTTTTCTATCTGTTCTTAAAAAAAAAAAAAAAAACACACACATACATACACACACACACACACACACACACACACACACAATAACACTTCCTGCATGTAGCAAAGTCTAAACACAGTGGACATGCTACAGGAGACGGTCAGAGGCTGCAGACATGCTACAGGAGACGGTCAGAGGCTGCAGACATGCTACAGGAGACGGTCAGAGGCTGCAGACATGCTACAGGAGACGGTCAGAGGCTGCAGACATGCTACAGGAGACGGTCAGAGGCTGCAGACATGCTACAGGAGACGGTCAGAGGCTGCAGACATGCTACAGGAGACGGTCAGAGGCTGCAGACATGCTACAGGAGACGGTCAGAGGCTGCAGACATGCTACAGGAGACGGTCAGAGGCTGCAGACATGCTACAGGAGACGGTCAGAGGCTGCAGACATGCTACAGGAGACGGTCAGAGGCTGCAGACATGCTACAGGAGACGGTCAGAGGCTGCAGACATGCTACAGGAGACAGTCAGAGGCTGCAGACATGCTACAGGAGACGGTCAGAGGCTGCAGACATGCTACAGGAGACGGTCAGAGGCTGCAGACATGCTACAGGAGACGGTCAGAGGCTGCAGACATGCTACAAGAGACAGTCAGAGGCTGCAGACATGCTACAAGAGACGGTCAGAGGCTGCAGACATGCTACAAGAGACGGTCAGAGGCTGCAGACATGCTACAAGAGACGGTCAGAGGCTGCAGACATGCTACAAGAGACGGTCAGAGGCTGCAGACATGCTACAAGAGACGGTCAGAGGCTGCAGACATGCTACAAGAGACGGTCAGAGGCTGCAGACATAGTACAGGAGACAGTCAAGAGACTGCAGACATAATACAGGAGACAGTCAAGAGACTACAGACATAGTACAGGACAGTCAAGAGACTACAGACATATTACAGGAGACAGTCAGCAGGTAAATATGATATTTTTTATTTTTAAAGGAAAAAATAAATACCCTTTAGTCTTTTGGCAGCAACTTAGTAAACAGGTCAACATCAGTGCAAAAAAAAAAAAGGGGAAGACATTCCAATCAGCAAGAAATAATATACTGCTTGAAGATCAGTGCATTCCAGAAGGGAGAGGTGATAGGGAAATCTTTGGAAGAAATTAGACAGAAAAAGAGTGTGCACTGTGCATCCCCCAATGTGAGTCAGCGCCCAATGGGTTAAGACCAGAATGAAGTCAATCCATTAGTGACAGTAATAAAGAAAAACTGGTTATTGGAAAGAACCCATGAAGGGACTGGACCAGTACATGTTTATATGGAATAGGAATGAGCAAAAAGATTAGCATGTCACTTTTCCCAGTTGGTGCTCTGTGTACAGCAATTCAATAGCACTGGTGAAACATTCACATAAATCAAAGCATGACAAACTTATCTCACCTCCGGAGCACTTCTACCATCCCCCCTCTTCTCCTCACAGCTTGTTTACCTTTCTGAAGCCGACGCTGTGCCTTATCCCACGTGTGATAAGAGCTGCTGTGATCTGTCTCACAGCTCCGTGCAGTGATCTGTGCCTGCCCATTGAGGAGATGACCAGTGTCACTCCACAGTCCACACAGCTACAAATCCTGAGGAGGGGGAGAGCGTGGGTGAGTGCAGAGGCTGCAGGGGGAACGGCGCCAGACGCAGCCAGCCGATCTCTACAGTGTCATGACCAGAAAAGACACTGCTGTCCGGGCGAGGGGCCAAAATGACGTCATTAATAATCGATTATGCTGCATCCCCGCATCGATGCAGAATCGGGAAAGGAATAATCTCGATGCATCGATCATTTTCAACACCCCTACTGTTTACCATTATAAATGTTCCAATTGTCTCTAACTCATGTGGGTTTTCAGGAAATTTGGCAATAAACATTGCTTTATACAACCTATACTATACTTATAATTTTTTACATTGCTGCCCAAAAGCCCATCTGGGGAACCTTTCTCTTTTTTGTACTTTCGGGGCGAGTAGCTTAATTATGCTCTATATATATATATATATGTGTCTTTTCCCTTCCGACTTCTCTCTGTTTATCAACCAGCCTAGGGATTGAAGGAAGTCCTGTACAGGCTGGAGATCTGTTAGCAATTTTTGGCAAGACTCTGCCACTATTATGAGGTCGTCCAGGCAAGGGATGATGGTTATCGCCTTTAACCTTAGCGGAGCCAGCACCTCCCCCAACACTTTTGTGAAAATGCGTGGGGCTGAAGACAGACCGAAGGTGAGGGCTTGAAACTGAAAGTGCCGAATTTCTGTTCCCATTTTGACTGCTATTCTTAAGAATCTTTGGAATGCTGGATGGATCGGGACATGCAGATAAGCATCCCTTAAGTCCAAAGTGGTCATGATGCAGTTTGGGTAAAGCAGGTTTTTGATTGTGAACACCGTCTCCATACATTAGTGCTTGTACCTGATCGATCGGTTTAGAGACCAAAGATTCAGAATAAACCGATGCTTTCCTGACGGCTTTCTGAGAACAAAAATAGGGCAATAAAACCCCTTGCTCTGGTCTGAGCGGGGAACAGGAATCAGGACTTTCTGGTCTAGCAAGTCTCCTATTTGGAGACCCAGAGCCCTTGCTTTTTCCCGATCTTTGGGAGGGGAGGTGATCAATAGTCGTTCTGGTGGTTGGCAGGAGAATTCCAGCCTGTACCCATTTGCTACTAGATCCAGGATGAAGGGACTTGAGGTGACTGCTGTCCACTGTGGGAGAAAGGTCCTCAATCATTCTCCAACTGGAAGATGCTGGTCACTGTGGCTTAGCGGGCTGTTGAGGTGTGTTAGATTTAAAAAAAAAAAAAAACCTCTACCTCTTCCCTTGTGCCCGGTCCAATGTTTCTTGGGCCTATTGTCCTTTTCTCTAGGACTTTGCTGCCCATTTTGGTCACAATTTTTTTTCTACTGTCTGCTTTTTCTTGTTTTCTGGAAAGGCCTTTTTTCTATCCGCCGTACGTTCCAGTGCCTCCTGCAGATCTGGGCCAAAAAGATGATCCCCTGTTAGAGGAAGCCCACATAGGCGCAATTTAGAGGCTCCATCACCTGACCAGGTTTTAAGCCAAATGCTTCTTCTGGCTGAGTTCACTAAAGCTGAAGTCCTGGCTGTCATTCTTACTGACTGAGGAAGAATCAGCTAAAAAAAACAGCACTAAAAAGGGAGAGGAAAAGATTTTAGAATCTCCTCCCTAGAGGTACCTGCCAACAGATGGGTTTGTATTTGTGTCAGCCATTCTTCCAAGTTTCTGGCTACACAAGTGGAGGCCAGAGCTGGTTTAAGATTCCCAATAGCTGAATCCCCAGCTCTGTGAAGAACAATCTTTCTTGTCCATCGGGTCCTTAAGCGTACCCATATCGTCAAACGCCAGATCCGAATTTTTTGAAACCTTTGAAAGAGGGGCGTCTAACTTTGGATTTTTGTTCTACGGCTGCGCTGCATCCTCAAATGGAAATCTTTTTAGGTTACCAGAAAAGAAAGATTTTCTCTCTGGATTTTCCCAATTCAGCCATCAAGGAGAGAACTGTGTACCGGAAAGACTTTAGATTTTTTTGTGCAAACCTTTGTACATAAGGTCATGTTTAGACAATTGTACCTCCTCCTCTTCCATTTCAAGAGTTGTATAAATAGCCTTTAATAAGTTATCTACGTCTTCCAAAGACAACCTAAACCTGGAGCCCCTAGAGGGTTCTCTATCCCTGGGCCCTGTATCTGACCCCGATTCTTCTGGAGAACGGGTAGATCTCTCTTCAGCTTTAGAATCTTCACTCTCTACCCTCTGCTGCGGAGCGCTAACGACTGAAGTTTTTCTATTTGAGGATGTACCCTGTGGGGGAACCTGAAACTTGTCAATTAGATCCTTAAAAGAGATAAAAGGTAGGCGTAAGCTTATCTCTTACCAAAGTCAGAATTTTTTGACAGGAGGTTACTAGGTCATCCTTCACTAGGTCATCTATACAGATGCAGCAAACTGTTTTGCACCAAGTGGGGCTCAGCTGGTTTCCGCATCCGCACATTTTCTTTCATGCGGCTGTGCTTGGGCCTTGTCCTGTGTCTTTTAAGACAAAACAAATGACCAAAAAAAAAATCGAAACCACCGAACACTCCATAACACCACGTGCAGGAGGAGGGAAAATGTGTCCCCTAACACCAAAATCCTATGATTGGGAGGGGGGGGGGTAAAAACACTCAGCAGGATAGCAAGAGAGTGACAGTAACAAACAATCCAGGCTTATCTGAGAGGTGCTGGTGTTGGAGACGGCATCTGCTGCCTGTGTAGGTACCGCAGGAGAATCCATCTGTCCCTTTGATTGTCCACAGCCTCTGCTGTTTCTGCCAAACACCACCAGCAAGCCAGCATCCCCTGTTAGCGCCGTTTATGGAGACAGGAACCGGCGTCTCCGGCGCCCGATGACGACGTCATATGACCCGGAATTGACCCTCACCCGATACTTCCTGTGGGCTAGCTTGGAGCACAGAAGTTCCGCCTCCTCGAGCGCCGTGGCTTCCTCTTTCCCCTGCACTTACAAGCCACACTGTCAGAGGGGAAAGGATACCATCATGCTGCCTAAGCAACGCACGCTCTGGGGCCCGACATCAGCACGAGCTTGGCCTTCTCCAGGCACTGATCACAGGGGACAGCAGTATACCAGCTTCCCCAGCGGAGACTGCTTCTGGCAAGGAAGAAAAGGTTAGTGAAAAATCCCCACCAAACGGCCATTAAAGCCCTTGCTCATAAGACCTAGGGGACCGGGTTCCAGGAAACATGTTACCCTCTGTCCGGGGGAAACAATAACACTGACATGGGGCCTTTTATCTGGTGGGGGTAACTTGTTTCCTGTACTGGTAGGAGGAGCCCTGGGTCTCATGGGCTGTCCTGGATGACGCTTGGGATAAAATTATGTTTTTTATTTTCATTGATTGTTTCCTTAAGATCTACAGCAACTGCACTTCCAAGTAAACTTGTAGTTCAGCGTGAATTTGCCTTTCGTAAATAACCTCCTGTGTGTTCAATGTATGTATTCAATGCCAGGAATTTGTCAGGCTTGTACCTTCATGACCAAAATGCTACCCGATTTTTGCCCCCATTTAATTTACATATGTATACAAAATGCACAAAAGTGAGCAGGCAGTGCTCAGTTTGCATATCCCTTTTTTGAGGTTTATGAAGGACAAACAGATTTTTTTTATATTAAAACAGTTAGGACAATGCTACCTTAGCTGTCAAAACACAGATGAGCACCCCATTTATGATGACCATGGCTGTTAATAAAACTGGTCATAGCAAGTGTACAGTGAATGGCAATGTACGCAGTCCTTTTCACACTGCTTTTATCCTACATGGCTCGTACATGCAGAGTTACATAGTTATAAGAACATGTACAACAGAGATTATTACACACACATCCACAGTTAGTGGGTCTTAAGGGGTTAAACTTAGTGATGTTGAAAAAGGATCTAGCACTGGCTGGATTTGCCATCATCAGTGCATTCTTTCATATGTCCTTCCAGGTTAAAGACTGCCTTAAACCACTTTCAGAAAGATAATCTCCTGTATGTATGGGGGCAAGATACGCAAGGATATCTGGAACAATCCAGAAGATGACAGGTTGAGCCACTTAACAAAGTTAACTATTTCAAATCTTCAGAAAAATCCACAAAAAAAGTAAAAGCTGTCATTAAATCAAAAGCAACGGTATGTAGTGGTGTGGGGCACAGCATACTGACAACACAGACGGACTGATGCATGTGCATGCGTTGGGCTTTAATGGAGTGCCAGGTTTCAGTATTAGTTCTCAGTATTATGAGATGTACTAGAAAGCACATGCTTTTGGCTTACAGAACAAAAATAAACAGAATGGCACCATAGAGAAATGGCACACCGACACCCAATGCCCAAATTGGGGGAGCACTTCTGCTATAGACAAAGGTTCTATCTACATAACTACTCCAAAGACAATTCTCCTGAGCTGGCCAAATAATTACAGCATAGTGTAGTACTGAAACATCCCTTTTCAAATGAGTGCCTATTACATTTCTAAAAGATAAAATACCTTTACAAATGTCCTTCATGTAAACCGTATTTCATACCCTTTAATATAGGAACAATGGAAGAAAGGACTTTACACCAACATTTAAAAAGAAACTGTGCAGCAAAATTCATTAAATACAATCTCCTAAAGAATAAAGAATCTGATCCAATAAAACATACAGACATCACATTCACGCTTGCAGAGGACTTGTTCCAATTAAGAGTCATGCTACTCCAGCAACTTCCTAAATAAAAAAATATTGACAGAGCTCGCTGTGCTTTGGAAGTAATAATTAGAACACGGTGGTAGGTAGCTTCAATGTATGCACTACAAAACAGACTGACATCGTTACTCAAAGCTCCCCTGTGTCATTAGGATTTGGTCATCAGAAAAATAACACATAAAACATAAAAATCCTCTGCAGAAAGAGCAGCAATCCATAACAACAAAGTTGTAATGAAAATAAACTGTCCATCCTTCAGAATATTTCCTCCTGCAACTGAAGGCACTCCGCCAAGATGTTCCCAATCCACTCAGTCACTATCAGATTCATCTTTATATTTAGCTCTTATGGCTTGTCCATTTTGAAGAGGCATCTCCTCGTAGTCACTCCTGTGAACACAGATATATTAGAAAGCTTTTATGTCACCAATGTGCTTAAACACAAAGCATATGATAACATATGAATGGAGAACATAACTGTTATGCGATGCGAGAAGTAGAAAGCAACAACTTTATTCAAATATATATATTATGTATACACGGTATAGCGCTTAATTTACTAAAACTGAGTGTGACAAATCTGGTTCAGCTGTATATGGTAGCCAGCTTCTAACTTCAGCTTGTTCAATAAAACCTGGAAGCAGATTGGTTTCTACAGTATACAGAGCTGCACCAGATTCTGCACGTTTATTTTAGTAAATCAACCCCATAGTGCTCAAGTAAATTCAAGTATTTATTATATTCTTAAAGAAAAGGCTTTAATCAAATTACAACATTTTCACTTGAAACATCATTAGTATTCATTCAGGGAGCAGTTTCCGTTATTAGGCACTCAATGAAATGAAGTATTTTCCTATGCAATATGGATTAAATTTCCTCCCTACCTGCAGTGTGTCCACGGCACCCCGAAGCCAGCACCTGCTTATTTACAGCATTTCAGTGCGGCTCCAATGCGCATCCAATTCTTGTGCATGCACAGTAAAAAAATAAAAATAAAAAAACAATAAAAGTGCTTTGCAACAAAAAAATAAAAATAAAAAAAAAATTGTAAAATCCAAAATGATAGAGATATATATATTAGCCTGTCAGTTTTAATGAGGCTTGGTTTAAAAAGAGGGTAAGGAACGGCTTTAACAGGCAGTAAAACAAACCCTCATTAATCCCTATGATCTGTGGAGCAATCTATCCTCAAAAGTTACAGCAGATATACCAAAGAACTACCTTCAGCAGATCCGCTCACCCCTTTTCCCAGAACACCCACTTTGTGTTTACATTTGTGATTAAAGGGCTATTGAGTCACTGCTGGGAGAAGGGAGCAGGGTGATATGAGCTATCGAGAAATAACCTTGATATAAATAAATCCTCTAGTCTAGGTACTCTTAAATATATACACTCACCGGCCACTTTATTAAGTACACCTGTTCAATTACTTGAAAACACAAATTTCTAATGAGCCAATCACATGGCAGCAACTCCATGCATTTAGGCATCTAGACGTGGTGAAGACAAGAGTATCAGAATTGGGAAGAAAAGGGATTTAAGTGACTTTGAACATGACATGGTTGTTGGCAGTTGTGTTACCGAAAATGTCTTGTTGAGCTCAGAGGAGATTCGGTAGACTCATTTGAGATGATAGAAAGGAAACAGTAACTCAAATAACCACTTGTTACAACCAAGGTTTGCAGAATGCCATCCCTGAACGCACAATACATCAAACCTTGAAACAGATGAACTATAACAGCAGAAGACCACACTGGGTGCCACTCCTATCAGCCAAGAACATGAAACTGAGGCTACAATTCACACAGGCTCACCAAAATTGGACAATAGAAGATTGGAAAAACGTTGCCTGGTCTGATGAGTCTCGGTTTTAGTTGCAACGTTCAGATGGTCGGGTCAGAATTTGGCATAAAGATGAAAGCATGGATCCATCCTGCCTTGTATCAACGGTTCAGGCTGGTGGTTGTAATGGTGGAATGACATGGATATTTTTTTAGCACACTTTGGGCCCCTTAGTATCAATTGAGCATCATTTAATGACCACGGCCCACCTGAGTATTGTTGCTGTCCATGCCCATCTCTTTAGGGTTACAGTGTACCCACCTTCTGATGGCTACATCCAGCAAGATAATACACCATGTCACAAAGCTCAATTAATCTCAAACTGTTTTTTGAGCAAATGAGTTCACTGTATTCCAATGGTCTCCACAGTCACCAGATCTCAATCCAATAGAGCACCTTTGACATGTGGTGGAATGGGGGATTCGCATTATGGATGTGCAGCCAACAAATTTGCAGCAACTGCGTGATGCCATTATGTCACTATGGATCAAAATCTTTGAGGAATGTTTCCAACACCTTGTTGAATCCAGGCCATGAACAATTAAGACAGTTCTGAAAGCAAAAGCAGGGGTCCAACCTGGTACTAGCAAGGTGTACCCGAAAGAGTGGCCGGTGAGTGAAAAAAATACTAATATGTTGGTAATTAGCATTTTAAGCCCAACAGCTTATTGTTCGTCACCACCAATAAGGCACGTATCACTCCTCTACAGTAAAATATGAAAAATGTACATCAAGTACCAGCAAACTGTTTTAAAAAAAAGTTTTGCCACAGCGGTACCGTTATTCATTTTCTCCTACATATATAAAAACATGTTTAGGCTGGAGACAACACTATGGGATATATTTATAAAGCAGTGAAGCGACAACAAATTTTCACTACAGGTAAAACTTCCTGGTCCATGTCTATTAACTTACAGGGAATGATTAACCACCTGTAAGGCCGGGTTCACACTATTGCAAATTGGATCTGCAATCTCTGCATCCAATTCGCAATAGCAGGAGATCGTGACCGGCTCTCTATGGAGCCGGTTCACATATCTCTGATGCGGCTCCGGTGCAAATTTGCACATGAGCCCTGTGCGTCTTTTGGTCGGATTCAGGTCCAAATTTAGCCCAAAATTCGGGCTGATAGACCTGAAACAGTAAACCAGGATGCCGAGGACCCCTGCTGGGAGCCGCATTGGCATTAGGTGTGAACCCAGCCTACATATTTACTGAAAGTCACGCTCTTTTCTTTATGAATATGACCTATCAATATTTTTAATACCCAGATTTTCACCAAGAATGTAAAATTGCAAAAATAAAATTTATGAAATCGCCCAAAGTAACCATACTCCTGTTTTTTTTCTTCTTTTTTTTTAATGAAAAGCATTTTGGTTTTTATAGTCATACATCAACACTGACAACCGTGAGTGGAATAATTAACATTGATGCATCAAAAAGATGAACCATAACACTAAAAACATAGTGATCTTTTTTTTTCTATTAAAATAACAATGAAGTGGTTTTGCACAGAGCAGCCCAGATCCTCCTCTTCTAGTGTCCCTTGGCTCTAGCGCCTGGCCCCTCCCTTGCATTGAGTACCCCTACAGCAAGCAGCTTTCTATGGGGACAGACGAGCAGAGCTGCAGCTTCATGCATCTGCTCAGCGGCCCAGCCATGTCCCCCTCTCTCTCCTGATAGGTTAACCGAGTTTGATTGACAGCAGCACGACCAATAGCGCCGTTGCTGTGCCTCAGCTAATCAGGAGGGAGAGTCCTGGATGGCTAAGGTACTTGTGGACATCGCTGGATAGAGATCGGGCTCAGGTTAGTATTAGGGGGGCTGCTGCACACAGAAGGCTTTTTATCTTAATGCATTAGGATAAAAAAACACTTCTGACTTTACAACCACTTTAACTGTGGGTAAATAATATCGCCTAAAGCACCTAACTGCCCATCTTAATTCTACTTATGGTTGTCTGACAAGGTCTCTGTGGGTACGACTCAAGAGAGGAAAGAAATTGTATCTAAAAGAGAACAAAAACACAAGGAAGGGGAGAAGGGGAGGATAGGTGCAAAGGTGGGAAAGGAGGGGAGTGAAGAATGCTGTGCTCGGCTCCCAACCCTCAGACTCCAGGACCTGTATTGTCCTGTGGGGATCAAGTCTCAAACAGAAGATGATGGTATGGTCTGGTAATCTGAAGAGAACTGAAATCAGCCCAGTAGTCATCATTTAGGGAAATTGCTCCCCTTGGTTATTGGCTGCTGCCATCAACTACACCATTGTATGAATTTCACTAATCTTAGAGAACCACAATATATGGGGGTTGTGGTTTGTTTCCAATACAATGGAATGCACGCTTTAGCTGCATTGAGTAGATGGATTTAGGGATCTTTTATATCTAGATATCTGAGTTAGATGGAGCAGGAAGGAAGCCGTGTCATTAGGCATCTTTAAGTCTGCGTTAACTCCTGGTTCCATTTTACTACAACAAGCAGAGTTGTTTAATTTTACCACAACTACCCTTTCTTTAGGAGCAGACTTGCACACATTTATTGTGGCAATGCACTAAGTTTTTTAACATGTGTTACCAAAACACATGGTAATGCATGGGTATATGTTGGTTTTATTCTGAAAGGTCACCTTGATGTACAAATAGATAAAAATCTGCCCAAATTGCACATATGCTGTAGCACACAACACACAATGTAAACAATGTACACTGTGGCGCACTGCATTGTGAACATTAGACTGGTGCTTTTCTAATGTGCTGAGGTATGTTGAGAACCCAACTAAAATATATGGCCAGCCATTAAGCAACATGCCTCAGGGCACCAAAAATGTAAGATGTGAATGAAGAGGTGTGAAGAAAAAAAAAAAATAAGTACTTCATAATTACACAAAAGCAAACATCCTACCCGTATATTACATCATCATCCGAGTCATTTAGCATCGAAAAGGCAGGATTATCTTTCAACTGTGATTCTGTAAAAGAAACAGAAGTAAATAAATTGATGCAATTCTAAAAAAGCAATTAATCATATTAGCCATATATAAATTAAACTCTAAGGCTGCATTCACACCCGAGTGTTTTGTTTTCAGGCAGAAAGTCGCAGGATTTTGTACAGGTAAAAATGACACCAATGTAAAAATAAATAAATAATAATCTGCCTAAAAAGTAGCTCATGTACCTTTTTTGAGCTTCAGATGTTTTACTTCAGGTAACAAAACGCCCAGATGTGAACAGGAGCCATTGAAATTAATGGGATTTTGCTTGTTGAGAGTTTTCAGCTCATAAAACGCCAGAAAAACGCCCAAATTTGAATGCAGGCTAACTGCTGTGTAAATCTTGCCACTAGAGGCTAATGTAGGGTAATGGATTTACAGCTTGATAAAGTAGTTCTACAAGAAAAATACAATGGGAATGAGACAACACTCCTTTTCACTAGCCTACTCCCCTCATCCTCTCTTTCATCTCATTCCAATATTTTTTTTTTTACTCTTCTTTAGAACACCTAGGTGTAAGTTTATTAAACAGAGATATTTATTATTATTTAAGGTAGTTATATGGCGCCGTCAATTTACGTATATTCACATCAGTCCCTACTCTCAAGGAACTTACAATCTAGTGTCCCTAACACACATTCATACACTAGGGACAATTTTTAGACAGAAGCCAATTAACCTACCAGCATGTCTTTGGAGTGTGGGAGGAAACCCACGCAGGCAGTGTTGTGGTTGGTATTCGAACCAGTGACCCTTCTTACTGCTACCCACTACACCACTGTGCCGCCCAAATGTATCTCATTTCAGTTCTCAGCAGTCTCAGAAAAAAAAAATCTTCTCCTCTGGCATCCTGTTTTTCAAAGTAGAGAACATTTGTTCTCAGGATAAGCCCAGGTTCACACTGGGTTGCAGGAATGAAGCCGTGTGAGTTCAGCTGAACTCCAGCTTGTGAGTCATAATTCCGGCCGTGATTGCAGAGACATCGGTGCAGGTTTCTGCACAGATGTCAATGTAAATCGCAGCCTGAAATTGCAAAAAGTAGTACAGAAACAACTTTTTGAAATCGGTGCAGCACGGCAAATGCGGCACTGCACCGATAAGGACGGTGCCATTGCTGGCAAATGCCGCCGATTTGACAACTCGCATGTCAAATGTACCAATGTGAACTAGGGCGAAGTGAGAAGTTTTTCCCTCCAAGGACACCTGAGATCTGAGTAGAAGAGGGGGTGGCTGCCTGTGATCTCCTAAGATACCTGTGTAGGAGAAGCGGAGTTTTAAAAGTTAAACCAAATGGTAAAAAGACATGAAAATACATGAAAATAATAAGCACTGGCACCTTTTTTAACTCCGCTTTTTTACACACATTTTGTCACATTCTTTAAAGGAGTATTCTGGCCCTTTTGTATTGCTTATTTTGGCATTATTTACGCGCATTTGTCATTTAAAACGCCATATTTTTTTAACACGCATCTGGTCATGGATTTTTTATTGTGCTTTTTTAAACACACATTTGGCCCTTCAGTGCACATTTTGGCACAGGTTATTTTAAACACACATTTTGGCAGTGGTGTGTAACGCACATTTTGGCGCTTCATTTAATGTAGTTTGACACTTTAAAATGCATTTTGATTTGGTTTTTATGTGTATTTTGGCAAACAGACACTTTTGGGGTGCCATTAATTACTGGCACCGCAAGCATATCATGCATTGTGCATGTGTTTCTGGAATTCACACAAAAATGCAGGTAAAAAAAAAAAAAAAGCACCAAAATGCACATAAAAAATTGCCAAATTGCACTTTAAAAAACAAGCCAAAATGTGTTTGGGAAAAAGAAAAAAAAGGAAAAAGTGCATCAAAAAAACTTACCAAAATGCGCACAATAAAGGCCCAAAAAGTCAATTGAATTTTTTTGGGCGTGGAGCATTGTGCATTTTTTCAATGCGCACTTTGGCACATTGGTAGTGTATTTGTCAAATGACAAAATGTGTAGCAAAATGCATGCCTGCCAAGTGCTTATTTGGGGTGCCATTAACAATGAGTGCATTGCGTATTTTGACACAATTTTACAGCAATTTAAAAGAAAGAAAAATACCCAAAAACTATACTGTGCGTGTGTTTGCTGTGTGTATATACAGTATCTCACAAAAGTGAGTACACCCCTCACATTTTTGTGAATATTATATCTTTTCATGTGACAACACTGAAGAATTTACATTTTGCTACAATGTAAAGTAGTTAAGTGTACAGCTTGTATAAAAAAACAGTGTAAATTTGTTGTCCCCTTAAAATAACTCAACACACAGTAAATGTCTAAGCCGCTGGCAACAAAAGAGAGTACACCTTTAAGTGAAAATGTCTGAATTGGGCATAATTAGCCATTTTCCCTCCCCGGTGTCATGTGACTCTCTAGTGTTGCATCTCAGGTATGAATGGGGAGTAGTGTTGCATCTCAGGTATGAATGGGGAGCAGGTGTGTTAAGTTTGGTGTTATCGCTCTCACTCGCTCATACTGGTCACTGGAAGTTTAACATGGCACCTCATGGCAAAGAACTCTGAGGATCTAAAAAAATAAAAATTGTTGCTCTACATAAAGATGGTCTAGGCTATAAGAAGATTGCCAAGACCCTGAAACTGAGCGGCAGCACAGTGACCAAGACCATACAGCAGTTCAACAGGACAGGTTCCACTCAGAACTGGTCTCGCCATGGTCCACCGAAGAAGTTGAGTGCACGTGCTCAGCGCCATATCAAGAGGGTGCCTTTGGGAAATAGACATATATGAGTGCTGCCAGCATTGCTGCAGAGGTTAAAGGGGTGGGGGGGGGGGGGGTTTAGCCTGTCAGTGCTCAGACCATACGCCACACACATTTTTCACTCCCCGTTGTCATGTGACTCGTTAGTGTTACAGGGTCTCATGTGTGAATGGGGAGCAGGTGTGTCAAATTTGATGTCATCACTCTCACTCTTATACTGGTAACTGGTAGTTCACCAAGCCACCTCATGGCAAAAAACTCTCTGAGGATCTGAAAAAAGAATTGTTGTTCTACATAAAGATGTTCTAGGCTAGAAGAAGATTGACAAGACCCTGAAACCGAGCTGCAGCCATACCATACAGCGGTTTAACAGGACAGGTTCCACTCAAAACAGGCCTCGCCATGGTCGCCCAAAGATGTTAAGTGAATGTGCTAGGGCCGAAACAACTAATCGATTAATCGACAACTAATCGAGTATGAAATTAATCGATAACAATTTTCATAATCGATTAATCGGCCAGTAACATAATGGGGTAAAGAAAAAAAAAAAAAAAAAAAAAAAAACTAAAATTAGCCCTTTATAGTACAGAAAAGCAAATCACTACTGTAAATATTACTTTCACTGTCCCACAGTAAAGAATGAACCCCTTACAGTAGCGATAATTTGCTCTTTTTGTACTTATTTTAGTTTTTTTTAACCCCATTATGTTACTAAACATCTCAGGCCTGGGTTCACACCTCTGTACTACAGTTCATTTACATTGATTTTTTTCAGCTGCTGCGTATTTGAAAAGGACAAGGAATTTTTATTGCAAAACGGTGCTATTTTTTATTTATTTTTGGTTCAATATACTGCGCAATGGAGTAATCTGCCCAACAACAAATTGGCCCAAATTTAAAAAAAAATTCAAATATTTTTTTTTTTTTTTAAGGCTATTATCCGATTAAATAGATTGATCGAAACAATAATCGGCAAACTAATCGATTATGAAAATAATCGTTAGTTGCAGCCCTAGAATGTGCTCAGTATCATATCCAGAGGTTGTCTTTGGGAAATAGACGTATGAGTGGTGCCAGCAATGCTGCAGATGTTGAAGGGGTGGGGGGGTCAGCCTGTCAGTGCTCAGACCATACGCCACACAGGGCACCAAACTTGTCTGCATGGCTGTTGTCCCAGAAGGAAGCCTCTTCTAAAGATGATGCACAAAAAAGCACGCAAACAGTTTGCCGAAGACAAGCAGACTAAAGGACATGAATTACTGGAACCATGTCCTGTGGTCTGATGAGACCAAGATAAACGTATTTGGTTCAGATGGTGTCAAGCATGTGTGGTGGCAACCAGGTGAGGAGTACAAAGACAGGTGTGTTTTTCCTGCAGTCAAGCATGGTGGAGTGAGTGTCATGATCTGGGGCTGCATGAGTGCTGCTGGCACTGGGGAGCTCCAGGTTAATTGAAGGAACCATGAACGTCAACATGTACTGTGACATACTGAAGCAGAGCCCGATCCCCTCCCTTAGGAGACTGGGCCGCAGGGCAGTATTCCAACATGATAACGACCTCAAACACACCTCCACCTTCAAGCACACCACTGCTTTGCTAAAAAAGCTTAGGGTAAAGGTGATGGACTAGAGCCTGACGAAGAGGCACGCATGCCTCGAACGCGTGCACCGCCCCGTGACACATCCCGGAAGTGACGTCGCGCTGTTTTGCCCTCCAAGGCTGTGTTCCACAGACCGGACAAAGAAACAACACGGCTCACCTGCTTCCCCTCCCGGTGAACCAGCACCGAATTGTCATCCAGGGACTCACATAGCGGTTGAAACCTCCACGGGCTGTAGGAACTGCATGCCGCGCATGTTCCAGCAAAGAGAGCTGTCACCACTCCATCGCTCCAGCGGACCCCACGAACTGAGGATGTCCTTCACGGATGATCTTGTATATTGATATGCTTTGACCCCCTGCAGTCTTGTGAGTACCCATCTCATAAGAATTGTATTGTTGATTTATTTTAAATAAATTTCATGCTACGCTTAGAGGGCGCCGCTTTTTCTCTCTCTTGTGATGGACTAGTCAAGCCTGTCTCGGGACCTAAACCCTATTGAGCATATGTGGGGTATCCTTATACGGAAGGTGGAGGAGCGCACGGTCTCGGAAATCCACCAGCTCAGTGATGACATCATGGAGGAGTGGAAGAAGACTCCAGTGGCAACCTGTGAAGCTCTGGTGAACTCCGTGCCCAAGAGAGTTAAAAGGGAGTTCCACCCACAATTTCACTTTTTAAAATATAAATACCCCTGTAATACACAAAGTAAGTCTGTAAACCAAGGTCTGTTTTGTTAGGTTGTTACAGCATTTAGATTATAATCTAGAAATAGACCGTGGCCATCTTAAGTGTGGGCATCATGAAGCCAGACTGTATGGATTCCTGGATTTCAGCTTTGCATATCTCGCACATGCTCAGTGCTGCACAAGCAATGCAATAGGTTTCAGTCAGGTTTGCAAGGACTACTGGGAAACATAATGCCTATCCCAGAAACCCTTGCAAATAGCCTTGTGACTTAATAGCCTAGGCTAATAAGGAGGAGGAAGTAATGAAGGACGACAAAATAAAGGTATTTACAAGCAAAAAAATAAATAAAAAAATTGTCCATTCTGAACACTATGAGATTAGGGCATGCAGCACAGACAAACATAAAAAAATGGGTGGAACTCCACTTTAAGGCAGTGCTGGAAAATAATGGTGGTCACACAAAACCTTGACACTTTGGACCCAATTTGAACATTTTCACTTAGGGATGTACTCACTTTTGTTGCCAGCAGTTTAGACATTAATGGCTGTGTGTTGATTTATTTTGAGGGGACAGCAAATTTACACTGTTATACAAGCTATACACTCACTACTTTACATTGTAGCATAAATAAAGCGCACACACACACACACACACACACACACACACACACACACACACACACACACACACACCCCCCCCCCTTAAGGACCGCCGCATGTACATATACGTCGACAGAATGGCACGTACAGGCACATTGGCGTACCTGTACGTCCCTGCGATCCGGGATGAGGGGACGGCTGTTCGTTTTTGTCCGCCCCCTCCGGATTGCTCCCAGCCAATGCGCGCACTCCCCCTGCATGTCACTTCCTTTGCCGGTGTAAACACAGGAAGGGGGAAGTGATGTAATCTCTCCTCTCGGCGGTATTTTCAACCACTGGTGAGGAGAGAAGACATCACAAGTGAGTCTGCACCAACACTACACTGACACCAGTAACACATAGGCACATTAACCGCCCCGATCACCCCCCCACCCCCCCTGTCACAGTGCCACTGAATGTAGTAATCATATATGTACTGATCACTGCATTTAGTGTCAGTGTGACAGGCAGTTAGTGTTAGGTTCAGGGTAGCCACATACCCCCCCACCTAATAAAGTTTTAACCCCTTGATCACCGCCCTAGTTAACCCTTTCACCCCCTATTGCCAGTGTCACTAAGCGATCATTTTTCTGATCGCTGTATTAGTGTCACTGTTGCCTCTAGGTAGCTATTTTTTATTTATTTTTTAAAGCGATTTTTTTACTAAAGACATGTTGCTGAATATATTTTGGCCTAAACGTTTGACTAAAATTTAGTTTATCCGATTTTTCTTATAAAAAAAAAGTAAAAAATAGTTTTTTTTTTTCAAAAATGTCGCTCTATTTTTGTATATAGCGCAAAAAATAAAAATCGCAGAGGTGATCAAATACCATCAAAAGAAAGCTTTATTTGTGGGAAGAAAAGGACGCAAATTTTGTTTGGGAGCCACGTCGCACGACCGCGCAATTGTCTGTTAAAGCGACGCAGTGCCGAATTGTAAAAACGCCTCTGGGCATTTAGCAGCATATTGGTCCGGTCCTTAAGTGGTTAGGCTTGCTGTTGCCGATATTAGAAAGAATCCTCCTGCCTCACATGGCAGCAGCTTCTCACCCAGATTCTCTAACTCTGAGCTGGAGATATTTTACAGAGATGACCAATGAGATCTTCAGATCTCACCATAAACTGGTCATCTGTGTAAAAGTAAATGACAGAAGAGCGTATCCTGTGATAAAAGTGAAGAACATGTTCTCCACTCCTCATCTCTGCTTCATATATACGGCATTCTCTTAAAAGCAAAAAAAAATAAAAAATCTATTGCAAGGGTTGGAGAAACCTTGGTCCTCTATACAAATTTGTTCAGCTTGGTTTTTGAACCTGGAAAACAGGATGTGCACATCTGTTTTTCTCCACATCTGACAGGGATTTTGAAACATCTCAAGGTGCAGAGACCTCTCTTTATGGGCCTATGTGTTGGTGACTTAGGAGGTTCACCTCCGGGGATGTGGATAGCTGAGAGAATTGAAATGTAAGTGTTTGCTTAAAAGAGTAGCAGCTAAGGGGGTGTCGGGAGTTCCCATCAAGAAATCTTGCCTACGTCCACCCCTTCCTTCCTGATCCACCATTTATAGAAGCTGTACTACGGCTTCAAAGAATAACACACGATCTCTGATGGAGCGGAGCCATCATCGGCCAATCCCTCATTCAGAGATCCGGTGTCATTCATAGGGCAGAGCAAGATTTTTCCTGAAACAAGATTAAACTCAAGGGACACATAATACTAACTAAGTTATATGCTTTGTGATGATTTTATGTTTGTAATTTTAGCTACACTTTGGTTTTAATTGGGACTAAATAGTAAAAAAAAAAAATACAGACATCTAAAACCTAAGAGAAAATATGTATGCAATTTTGCAACAAATTAAAGCCCTATCTGTCCAGAATAAAACATAATATATGGTACGTTACCATAGACCACAAAATTTAAAAGATATTTTGGGTGGAACTAAAACATTGCCAAAATGAAAAATAAAAAACACACCACCACTCTAGTACTGAAGTGTATAGGCACTCCTTTCCCCGATAGATGAAAATCTGAATATAAAATACCCAACATTTTAAATTTAAATTTAAATCACAAGTTACTTTTGAGTAAACATTAAACATTAACAAGTAAAATTGCTAAAAATACAAGAGAAAATTTCAAGGGTAACACTTACCATACAGTGCATTTTTTGATGGTGAGTAGACAAATGCTAAAGTGTAAAGATAAAAATTCAGCAAGCCATAGAAGGACAAGAACTCTGCTGGTGTTAAGCGTTAAGGGAAAATAAACTGTCTCTTCTCTAAAAAGCTTATACTTAGATCATGGAGAACCACTGAAAAAACAAAATAATGCTTAGTCTAAGGGCCCTTTCACACGTACGGACCGTATGTCCGCATTTTCATCCATTCGTTGCGGATGAAAACGGGACATACATTGGTCCCTATGTGCTTACGGGTGTTAGCGAATGACCGTCCGCTGACACCCGTAATTGTCCGCCTCCGTAAAGATCCGGTTTTTCCGACGGAAGAAAATCCTATTTTTTCTTCCGTCTGCGGATCGGATGAATACGGACATGCGGTCCGTGTTCATCCGATCCCCCATAGGGGAGAGCGGAGGAAAGACAGAGCGGTCCCTGCACAGTGTGCGGGGACCGCCCTGTCAGCCGACAGCTCAGCAGGGATTTATGAAGCGATCCCCGCTGAGCTTACGGACACGGAGCGGAAACAATACTGATCCGCCCGTGTGAAAGGGCCCTAAGGTCTAAAAAACTACCATCAATTAAAATTTTAATATTTAATAAAAACTATAAATTAAAGACATGTATTCACAATATTATAAGAGTTTCCATTTAAAATGTTCATATTTTTATGAATGTTTTTTCTCTACATTTACACACAAATAATACTTAAGCCATGTGAATACAATATGACCCATTGTTAGCAACCCTGGCAGCGTTATAGTAAAAAATATAAAGGCATAATATAGAAAGAAATTTATATACTGAATACCATTATTACATATGCAGAAATCACACTACAATATTTTACACAACAGTGGTCCAACAAACCGCAACAATCTGTAGTGCATATTAGTAAATTCATACTCGATAACATTCACAATAATTTAAGTGGCAAATCTGTTTCTACTACCACCAGTTAGATTTTTGATAAGCTAGCAAGCAAAAGGATATAATTTTGATAATGTGTAGACAGCTCTGCAACAAAATTGTCCTGTAAAACTTGTGAACCGAATCTTAGATATAAAATGACGATGCTGCAAGGCAAAAAAGGAGAATACAATAAACTCAAAGTGAAAAAGTCTTGTTTTTTCTTCATTTGAAGATAACTTGTTATACTTCCCTCCTCTGTGCAGTGGTTTTGAACAGAGGAGCCCCGATCCTCCTCTTTTTTGGTTTCCTCTTCTATGCTTGCTACGGGGGCACCTGAGCTGAGGCACTGCTCTGTGTGTCCATTCAGACATGGAACCACTCTCTCCTTATTGGCTCACTGACGTTGATTGACAGCAGTGGGAGCCAATGGTGCTCTGTTGCTGCCTCAGCCAATCAGGAGGGAGAGAACGGGCAAGCCAAGTCCCTCGTGCAAAATCGCTGGATCAAGATGGGCTCTGGTAATAAGGATTAGGGGGTTGCTGCACACAGGTTTTTCATCCTAAAGCATACAATGCATTAAGATAGAAAACCTTCTGCCTTTAGAACCACTTGCCGCCCGCCCTATAACAAAAAGACGTCGGTAAAGTGGTTTCAATATCCTGAATGGACAACCTATGACGTCCTCAGGATATTGAGCCGCAGGGCGCCCCCGGGGGCACGCATCGCTGCGATCGTTGTTGCAGGGTGTCAGTCGGACACCCTGCAACACCGATCTAGGTAAAGAGTCTACGTCGGAGACTCTTTACCACGTGATCAGCCGCGTCCAATCACGATGTAAACAGGAAAAGCCGGTAATCGGCTTTTCCCCACTCGCGTCTGCCAGACGCGAGTAGAGGAGAGCCGATCGGCTGCTCCTCTGACGGGAAGGGGGGGTTTTGTGCTGATCGATTATCAGCACATCTCCCCCCCCCCCCCCCCCGAGGATGCCCATACTAGACCGCCTGTCAGGGCCCACCCTCGACCGCCTGTCAGGGCCCACCCATCAGTGCCACATATTAGTGCCCATCAATTCCACCTTATCAGTGCCCATCAGTGCCGCCTTATCAGTGCAGCCCCATCAGTGAAGGAGAAAACTTTTTGGAACGGAAACAAAAAAAAAAAATCCCAGGAGGTGATCAAATACCACCAAAAGAAAGCTTTATTTGTGGGAACAAAATTATACAAATTTAGTTTGGGTAAAGTGTAGCATGACCGCCGCAATTGTCATTCAAAGTGCAACAGCGCTGAAAGCTGAAAATTGGTCTGGGCAGGAAGGTGTATAAGTTATATGCAGCCACTGTAATTTTTTAGACAGTTCTTAATCTGTTTCTTGTGACTCACTTATGAATGTCAGAAAATGTTACTTAACTGATCCACAATAACAAGTTTTATTATTCTGAACAATCATGCTTGCTTTGCTTCTGGAGCAAAGCAGATGACCTCTAGATATAGATTTACCACTGACATACCTGATAACAAGCACTAGGAAAGTTAAAGCTGTAAGAAACTTTAGACGCAGATCTGAAAGACAGAAAATATTTTTAATAAACATAACATTAGGAAGCCATTCACAATCGTGTCTGGGAATTATGGCGTCTAAAGTAGAACCAACTTTAAGCCAGTGAACAAACTATTAGGATGATCCCTTTCTCTCTCCTTTTCCTTCTTCCTGATCGTTACCACTCATGCTTTATTTCAAGTTATAATATCCTTTGTTACAATGATACTATTCAACGTTACTATGTTCCAACTATTAAACTGCTTTAACTGAAAATGTGCCATTTGTGGTTGTAATGGCCATGGTTGTTTTAATTTTCTTTTTTTAATTTTTGTTTTTAATTTTCTTATACACAACTTTCTGGGACATGTCACAGGGGGCTGGGGAACATGCAAGGAACGAAAAAGGCCTAGTTAGACTTACCGGTGACGGTATTTCTAAGAGCCTTTCAGGACAACCTTGGAGAGAGCGCAGCTCCGCCCATTTCTCAGGAAACACACGTGATCCTTTAAGATCCCTCCTCTTCCACCATGGCCTCAGTTATTGTGGTCTCCGCCCACTGGAAAATAAAGCACAGAACAACCACACCAAAACCATGATAGACATTTCAAACAATCTTTTTATTCAAAATACCTAGGGAGGGAAATTAGAGGTTGTCCTGAAAGGCTCTTAGAAATACCGTCACCGGTAAGTCTAACTAGGCCTTTCTCCAATCGCCTTTCAGGACAACCTTGGAGAGGATAACCGAGTAACTTACCCTAGGGTGGGACCACTGCTTGCAGCACCTTTCTGCCGAAGGCCTGATCTGCAGCGGACAGTAAGTCTAGCCTGTAGTGCCTTAGAAAAGTTGAATAGCTGGACCATGTAGCTGCCTTGCAGATCTGGTCAGGCGTGGCACCGGCTCTTTCGGCCCATGAAACTGCCGTAGATCTTGTTGAATGGGCCGTCACTCCTGAAGGAGGCACCTCTCCTTTGGCTTGGTAACCGTCGGCAATGGCTTGTTTGAGCCATCTGGCCAGTGTACTTTTGGAGGCCTTCTCCCCTTTCCGGGATCCTGAGAATATCACGAACAAGGCGTTGGTTTTCCTGAAATCCTTGGTGACCGCGAGGTATTGAAGCACACACCTTCTTACATCCAAAGTATGAAAATTCTCTTCCCCTGCATTAGAGGGAGTTGAGGAGAAGGTAGGAAGGACTATTTCCTGAGACCTGTGAAAGGTTGATGAGACCTTAGGGAGAAAAGCTGGATCAGTTTGGAGAACTATTCTGTCCGGCAAAATTCTTAAGAAAGGCTCTGTAACCGCCAAAGCCTGGATTTCGCTGACCCTTCTTGCGGTCGTTATGGCCACCAAAAAAATTGTTTTTAGAACTAAATTCTTCAAAGAAATCTCCCTTATGGGTTCAAACGGGGCCCCCGTGAGACCCTGCAACACAATTGATAAATCCCAATTGGGAAAAGTTCTAAAGGCTATCGGTCTACTCCGACCTAGTGCCTTGAAAAATCTTGAAATTAAATGTTCTTTAGATAAAGTCCTTTCTAGATAAACCGACAGGGCCGCCACTTGAGTTTTTAGGGTGCTAATTGCTAACCCTTTCTCCATTCCTGCATGAAGAAACTCTACAACGGAAATTATACTGTTAATCTGGAAATTTTTGGAGGTACACCAGGAGTTGAATTTTCGCCAAACTTTGAGATAAATTGCTCTGGTCACCGGCTTCCTGCTGTCTAGCAAAGTTCTTATCACTTTATTAGAGAGCCCCTTAGCTCTTAAGAGGTCCTCTTCAGAAACCAGGCCGTCAACTGCAAGCGTTCTACCTCTGGATGGTTCACAGAGCCCTGACACAGTAGGTCCTTCCTGAGTGGAAGTTTCCACGGTGGTTTCGTGGCTAAACTCTGAAGAGATGCAAACCACGGTCTTTTTGGCCAATACGGAGTGATTAAGATCAGATTGGATTTCTCTTCCCTGAATTTCCTTAGGACTAGAGGTATCAGAGTGAAGGGGGGGAAGGCGTAAGACAGCTGGTAGTGCCACTGTTGAGCTAGTGCGTCTATGGCTACCGCCTGGTCCTCTCTGTGGAGAGAGAAGAACCTTTGCACTTTCGCATTCTGCTGGTTGGCAAACAGGTCTATCTGTGGCTGGCCCCACTCCTGAGCGATTGCCCTGAAGACCTCCGGGTTTAAGCTCCATTCTGCCTCTAGTATGCTTCTCCTGCTTAGCAGGTCTGCTAATAGGTTTTGAGACCCTTTTAGGTGCACCGCTGATAGGGATGCTACGTTCCGCTCTGCCCATGAGAGGAGATGGTTGGCCAGTTGCATAAGGCCTCTGCTTCTGGTACCCCCCTGCTTTAGGACATACGCCACTGCCGTGGTGTTGTCCGACAGGACCTGCACATGTTGACCCTTCACCAACTGATGGAAAGCTTGAAGCCCTAGAAATATTGCTTTTAACTCCCTCCAGTTTGAGGATCTTCTGGACTCTGTTCTGGACCAGACGCCCTGGGCAGTCTGTCCCTCTAGATGGGCCCCCCAACCCCAGGAACTCGCGTCTGTTGTTAAACGCTTTCCTACTGGGAATACCCATGGAAGACCCTTGTTCAAATTTACCGGGTTTCTCCACCACCAGAGTGCTCGTTTTACGTTTGAAGTTAACCTGAAACGTTTCTCTAGTGACTCTTGGTGTGACCAAGACTGAAGGATATTCATTTGGAGAGGACGAGAGTGTAACCTCGCCCATGGGACCGCCGGAATTGAGGCTGTAAGCAGCCCCAGGACGGCCATTGCTGTCCTGACTGACACCCCTTGGTTTGTCTGTACTTGAGCCACCGCCACCATGACCTTCTCCATCTTTTCCTGAGGTAAAAAGACCTTCTGAAGGATCGAATCTATGTTGTACCCCAGAAACCTTGTTTCTTGAGAAGGTATCAAGTTCGATTTCTCGCGGTTTAGTAACCAGCCAAAACTTCCAAGATGAACCTGCGACGACTGTAGATTCGTCGCAAGTTGATCCCGGGAGCCCGCAAAAAACAGTAGGTCGTCCAAGTATGGGATGACCGAGATCGCTTTGAGCTTCAGTGGTTCTAGGGCCTCTGCCATGATCTTGGTAAAGATCCTGGGTGAGGACGACAACCCGAAAGGGAGGGCTCTGAACTGAAGATGCCATATCCTGTTCCCCAGGTCTACTGCCAGTCTGAGGAACTGTTGAGATGCTTGGGCAATCGGGACGTGCAAGTAGGCATCCCTGAGGTCCAGAGATGCCATGAAGCAACCGGGTGTCAACAGCTTTGTTATTGAATAAATCGTATCCATCCGGAACCGTTTGTACTTTATTGACTTGTTTAACACTTTTAGGTTCAAGATCAGGCGGAATTTGCCTGAGGGTTTTTTGACCAAAAAAATGTGGGAATAAAAACCCTGACCCTCTTGATGTTTTGGGACCTGTATTATCACTCTCTGACTCATCAGATCCTGTAACAGGTTCGTCATTGCAGTAGCTTTTTCTTTGTCCCGGGGAAGGGTTGTGACATAGAACCTCGTTGGGGGACACTCTGAAAATTCCAGACTGTACCCCTCCGTAATGATTCTTTCCACAAAGGGGCTCGTGGTCATCTGTTTCCACTGTGGGAGAAAAGCAGCCAGTCTTCCTCCCACCGGAAGCAGATCGTCACTTGCTTTTGGTAGTTGGTTCTGAGGGGTTTTTAAATAAGATACCTCCTCTACCTCTTCCTCTTTGGGACCCCCATCTCTTTTTATTTTCTTCCTTACTCTTATGGGACTGTTGAAAAGGACGAAAATTTTTCTTAGGGTTCTGACCCTTTTTAGGGGGGAAAGCCTTCTTCTTATCTGCCGTTCTGTCAAGAACCTTTTCTAGGTCCTGACCGAACAAAAGGTCCCCTGAGAAAGGCAGACCACAAAGCTTGACCTTAGAGGGGATATCACCCGACCAGGTCTTTAACCAAACTGCTCGCCTGACTGAGTTCACCAGGGCTGCTGACCTTGCAGCCATTTTAATGGACTCAGCAGAAGCATCTGCCATATATTTGATGGCTTTTAAGATTAAGGGGAAGGAATCTATTAGATCCTTTCTTGAGGTGCCTGCCTCGACATGACTCCTTAATTTCTCAACCCAGCACTCTAGATTGCGGGCGACTATTGTGGCGGCCATGGCTGGTTTCAGACTGGTTGCAGTAGAATCCCAGGCCTTCTTTAGGAGGGAATCTGCCCTCTTGTCCATCGGATCTTTCAGGACCCCCATGTCCTCAAAAGCCAGGTCTGTATGACGAGACACCTGTGAGAAAGCTGCGTCTACTTTAGGCTTTTTGTTCCACACCTCTGTCTCACCGCTTTCAAATGGAAACCTTCTTCTAAGGGTCTTTGAAAAAAAGGGGGCCCTTTCAGGGTCCTTCCATTCCTTCTTGTCGGTGTCCGAGAGGACTTTGTGGACCGGGAAAACCCGGCTTTTAGACTCATCCAGCCCCTGATACATCTTATCGTGTATGGATAACTGAACCTTCTCTTCCTGGATACCCAGGGTAACATAAATTGCCTTGAGTAAGTCCTCCACTTCGTCTAATGACAATTTAAACTTTGAGCTTTTGCTACTATCATCTTCCTCCTCCTCCTCATCTGAATCCCTGAGAGAGGGGAGAGTACTAGTCCCTTCATCTGCCGAATCCCCCTCTGTTTGACCCGAAACTGGGATTTTCGGACTGGGTGGTGGCTGCTGTGGCTCCCCCAAACTTGAGGAGCCTTGTGTGATCATATCCTTCACTGAGCCTAAAGAGCTTGCCAGCTCCTGGACTGAGGAAAAAAGGTCCTTATACTGTTGTGAAGTTTCCTCTTCCACCAGATTTTTAATGCAGGATCTGCACATTGGTTTTTGCCAAGAATCCCTTAAAGGATTTTTGCAAGACGGGCATTTCCTGGGTGTATCCAAGTGCCTAGCTTTGGTTGTAGATTTTTCCTGTAACGAGATGAAACCAAAGTTTTTTTTTTTTTTTTTTTAAAACACCCAAGTGCCGCCACCAGAATAAAACCAAAAAGCCTGGACTAAGTGCCACCACCACTAACGGTTATACAGACCAAGAGCGTTTTAACCTGGACTGGTAACCACAGGCTCCCTCAGGGAGGAACAACAAAACACAAAATTAAGCCCAATATAGTAAGAATAAAAGGCACCGCTGTACCCCTCTTACCTGGGCCTGACCGGTGCTTGCAGCGCCTGTATCCGCCGGTGTTGTCTGTCTCTCCTCCATTGTAGAGCGCAGTCACACAAGTAGCTGGAGATTGACTCCATTTTTAAATTTTCCCGGCCGCCCGCGTCATCATCGGGGGCCGGAAACGGAAGCACCGGTCACCTGACCTGCCCCACAGATGCTGCGTTCCAGGCGCTGGGAACCAGCAGCGCCACGCCCCCCCCGGAAACGGCGTCACCGTGCGTGACGCGGTCGCCAGCCGGGACCCGGAACTGAGAATGCGGACCACCGCCGACCTGCGCCGGCTACCGCTCGGTCACCTGGACCTCTACCGCAGTTCCTGGGCACAACGACACCGTCCCCTGGGAGGCCGAAAGTTCCGCTGAACCGGAGCGTCTGGGGACTCCTGAACGCCCCCTCCCCGTGAAGAGGGGTCAGGATGGTCGCCGCCAACAATATACAGACAAAGGTAAGCTCAAAAAAAACTCTCCGCCTTGAGAGAGACAGCTCCCTGGTTCCTGTGATGCTTCCACCATGGCGGAGGAAACACAATAACTGAGGCCATGGTGGAAGAGGAGGGATCTTAAAGGATCACGTGTGTTTCCTGAGAAATGGGCGGAGCTGCGCTCTCTCCAAGGTTGTCCTGAAAGGCGATTGGAGAAAAATGCATTTTTGCTTGCACATGACTAGATGATAGAAACCAGGCGAGCAACCCCTCAGATCTAGTGCACTTGCGGTGCACAGTATATTTGCCTTTAGTAAATCAAACCCATAGTCTGAAAATGCCCTTACTCTGGGGTGGATTAATAACTGCTGTCAATTCACTGTGTCATGCGACTTTGAACATGACAAGTCATAGTCCATTATTTTCAATGGCACCAGTTCAGATCGGTGCAACTTAAAGTCACAGCGATTTTGAAAACGTGCCTGAACTACTTTTTAGTGCAACTTTGACCGGACTTCTCTTTGGACCCAAGTCGCATCAAAGTCGCATTAAAGTCATGCTCCAAAGTCACACTGGAAATCATGCGACGGAGTTGCACAAGTGCAAATGGAGCCTTCGAAAATTAGAAAAGAGAATCTGTGTTGTTAACTAAGTTTTTGTTTTGTGTACATAATAATATGGTCATACCCATTATCAGACAGCTCCAATTAAAGTCAGGAATTTTGTATTCTTGCTACTACAGACCTGGACAAATGTTTAAAACATTTTAAAACAAAATCTTTAGCACTCTCTGACATACAGAGAAGCTATGCAATCTGCTTCTTGTATTATTGACAAGAGATACACCCACGTTTACTTCCCACTTATGCACAGAATATAGTTCACTTTACAAAAAAATCTTACCAATATATGGCATATTTCGTAGTTCGGTGCACGCTCTTATAACAAGAAACAAAAGATAGAGGATGTACATTGTTGCTACCACAAGGAAGAAAATTTTCATGCCCTAATTGAAGAGAACATAGAAAGTTATTAGCAGGACATAAATATATACTTTAATTGTACATTTAAAAGTTAAACTTCAGTTCTCAAAACATCCACAATGAAAATGTCATCAAACATTTGGCAAAATGGAAGTCAAATGGGAGACTATACAGTCGCCAAAGTAGATTGATGTTTTATGGTGGTTCAATTAGAGGTCGACCGATATGGGTTTTTCTCTGGCCGATGCCGATGCCGATATTTGGAAATCGGGGCGGCCGATGGCCGATATGTGTTGCCGATTTTTGCGGCCGATTTTTTTTATTTTATTTTTTTATCCTCAACTCAAAAAACCTAGGGTGGAGAGGTTGGGAGGAGATAATTGTTTAGGGTGGAGAGGTGGGGTGCAGCCTGTCAGTGTCCACCACCAGTGCCACCTCATCAATGCCCACCAGTGTCCACCACCAGTGCCACCTCATCAATGCCCACCAGTGCAGCCCATCAGTGTCCACCACCAGTGCCACCTCATCAATGCCCACCAGTGCAGCCCATCAGTGTCCACCACCAGTGCCATCTCATCAATGCCCACCAGTGCAGCCCATCAGTGTCCACCACCAGTGCCACCTCATCAATGCCCACCAGTGCAGCCCATCAGTGTCCACCACCAGTGCCACCTCATCAATGCCCACCAGTGCAGCCCATCAGTGTCCACCACCAGTGCCACCTTATCAATGCCCATCAGTGTCCACCACCAGTGCCACCTCATCAATGCCCACCAGTGCAGCCCATCAGTGTGTGCCACCTCAACAATGCCCACCAGTGCAATCACCTCAGTGCATCACCAACCAGTGCCATCCACCCCTTTGCCAACCAGTGCCATCCACCCCTTTGCCAACCAGTGCCATCCACCCCGTTGCCAACCAGTGCCATCCACCCCTGTGCCATCCACCCCTTTGCCAACCAGTGCCATCCACCCCTGTGCCATCCACCCCTGTGCCAACCACCCCTGTGCCAACTAGTGCCATCCACCCCTGTGCCATCCACCCCTGTCTGCAACAGTCAATCAGCGGCCGCCGCTGCCGACATTCTACACTGTAAAAAAAAAAAAGTCCCCTGATGTGCTGCGCGCCCGGCCTCTGCCTACAAACCCCAGAATGCAGAGCGGGCCAGTAACATTCTGGGGTTTGTAAGCAGAAGCCGGGCACGCTGCACGTCAGGGGATGTTTTTCTTTGCAGTGTAGAATGTCGGCAGCCGCGGCCGCCGATTGGCTGTCACAGGCATCAGTAGATAGCAGCGAGCGGGCCCCTCCTCTCTGTATACACCCACAGACGAGGAGGGGCCCGCTCGCTGCTATCTACTGACGCCTGTAACAGCCAATTGCCGGCCGCCGCCGCCAACGCTGGGTGTACTAAGATGTCCGCGGCTCCGGAGCTAGGCCGAAGCCGCGGCCTTTCCTGATGCTGTGACCGCGGCGGCAATCCGCGGATTGCCGCTGCGGTCACAGCATCAGGAAAGGCCGCGGCCTCGGCCTAGCTCCGGAGCCATGGCAGCGCTAGCAGCATGTAGAAATATCGGCCTAATTTGGAGAAAAATCGGCCGATGCCGATTTCTCCAAAACGGCCAAATATCGGCCGATATATCGGCCTGCCGATATATCGGTCGACCTCTAGGTTCAATTATTCACAAAGTGTTAAAAAATAAAAATATGCAAACATTTAATGTTTACTAATTGCTCACCTTATATAAATCCCACATGTCATAACAGAAAAAAAAAAAAAACACACACCCCACACACTATATATGTGCTGTACAAATATTTTTTTTTATGTCATGGGGAGTTTATACGAGGGTGAGCAATTCTTGGACAACTGCATATGTCATTCACAAACATTTTGGTAGACTTTTAACCACTTAAGACCCGGACCAAAATGCAGGTAAAGGACCTTGTCCTTTTTTGCGATTCGGCACTACGTCGTTTTAACTGACAATTGCGCGGTCGTGCGACGTGGCTCCCAAACAAAATTGGCGTCCTTTTTTCCCCACAAATAGAGCTTTCTTTTGGTGGTATTTGATCACCTCTGCGGTTTTTATTTTTTGCGCTATAAACAAAAATAGAGCGACAATTTTTTAAAAAATGCAATATTTTTTACTTTTTGCTATAATAAATATCCCCCAAAAATATATAAAAAAACATTTTTTTTCCTCAGTTTAGGCCGATACGTATTCTTCTACGTATTTTTGGTAAAAAAAAAAATCGCAATAAGCGTTTATCGGTTGGTTTTCGCAAAATTTATAGCGTTTACAAAATAAGGGATAGTTTTATTGCATTTTTATAAAAAAATATTTTTTACTACCAATAGCGGCGATCAGCGATTTTTTTCGTGACTGCGACAATATGGCGGACACGTCGGACAATTTTGACACATTTTTGGGACAATTGTCATTTTCACAGCAAAAAATGCATTTAAATTGCATTGTTTACTGTGGAAATGACAGTTGCAGTTTGGGAGTTAACCACAGGTGGCGCTGTAACTTTCGCTGTGACTGCGTGTGTGTTTACAACTGTAGGGGGGTGTGGCTGTAGGTGTGACGTCATCGATCGCGTCCCCCTATTACAGGGATGACGCGATCGGTGCTACGGCCACAGAGAAGCACGGGGAAGCCGTGTTTACACACGGCTCTCCCCATTCTTCCGCTCCAGGGACGGATCGCCACACTGCAGCGGCGATCGGGTCCGCGAATCCCGTGGTCCCGGAGCTTCGGACCGGGTCACGGGAGCGCGCCGCGGGCGCGCGCCCATGACCCACGGCTGGGTACTAAAATCAACGTATATATACATTGATGTGCCCAGCCGTGCCTTTCAGCCGACGTAAATGTGCAGTAGGCGGTCCTTAAGTGGTTAAAAAGGGACAGGACTAGGCTTGTCCCGATATCACTTTTTTGAGACCGAGTACAAGTACCAATACTTTTTTTTAAGTACTCGCCGATACCGGTTACCGATACTTTTTTTTTTAATGTCATGATCCAAAATGAGGCAGCAAGGTTACCAACGGGGGTGGGCCGTCGGGCCCATATTACACCATCTCTGAAAGCCTTGCATTGGCTACCGGTTGCTGAATGGGTCTCGTTCAAAGTGGGTTGCATCGTCCACAAAGCTATCCATAAGATAGGCACAGGATATTTGCAAAAAAACTGTACCTGTTACGTTCCCAGCAGATCGTTAAGATCTGCTGATCAGGTTAATTTGACGGTCCCTAAATTTAGAAGAACTAAATGTGGAGGGAGGACTCTGGATGGACAAGGTTCAATATTCTGGAATTCTATACCTCTAGTCTATACTTAAGACGCGAGAAGGATTTGTTAAAAATCCATAAAGTTAAACCCTGCATATGCCGGAGGTTACTCACACTGCCAAAGGCATTCGGAGGCCTGGCGCTGCCCGACATCCAGACCTATTACCACGCAGCACACCTGAGTAGACTATTAGATTGGTGCCGACATTCCGACACCAAGTTGTGGTCCCGACTCGAACAGTTGCAAAGTGTAGCCCCCTTGTCTAGAGCCCCCTGGTGTCTGCTGTACCTCCCACCTGGCCTGAGGAGCCACCCCGCTGATCGGCAACACGATCAAGATCTGTGCACGCTTGCTGGAGCGCCCTTCCCTCTCATCCCGCGGCTCGCTCCTGAGACACATTCTGGGGGACCCTCGGTTCGAGCCGGTCCTGACTGACAGGCCCTTCCGGGTCCTGCGGGAGGCGGGTCTCCACCAGGCCTCCCATTTTAGCATTGGCAGTAGATGGTGTTCACTAGCGGAGCTCATGGACCCGAGAGGCAGGTTCCGTCTGGACCTCATGAGAGCACTGCAGCTGAGCCACTTCCTGACTGGCCTGTTCCCCCCCCCCCGGAGACGCGGACAGGGTCTGGTCGGAGTTTGAGATGCTTTGTGAGGAAGATGGGACGCTACCGCACGCACTTTCCTTAACCTAGGGCATACTTATTACCCCGTCTAGGGGGTTTCAGCTCCCATCCCTCCTTAAGTGGGAGGATGTTCTGAACTGCCGGTTCCCTGATACTCAGAGACAGAACATTCTTAGGTTCGCACACAAGTCCTCCCTCTGCACCAAAACTCAGGAGACAAACTACAAGCTCCTCACGCGTTGTTATAGAACACCGGACCTGTTGCATACGTTTTTTCCGGCGACGATGGGTCTCTGCTGGCGCTGCCATGCAGATAGGGGGACTATCCTACACATCTTCTGGTCCTGCCCTCGACTCCGGAGTTTCTGGAGGGAGGTCCACAGGATAACGCAGCTATTCACAGACCGCCCTGTACCGTTCGACTCGGCTTACTTCCTACTACACGCAAATGACATACCCACCCGTATTTATAAGACCTCGATCGTGCGCTACTTGCTGGATGCAGCGAGGGCTTGTATCCCGGCTCTATGAAAGACCACATGCCAGCCGACCATTACCGCTTAAACGGGTAGACGAGGTAGGCAGGCTAGAAGATCTGGTCCTAACAAGTCAAAACAGACAGGAACAGTTCACAAAGACCTGACAACATTGGTATCTTTTTAGATATTCCAGCGACTGAGGGAGGAAGCGGACCCAGACCCGCCCCTCACCAGTCCGCACCTGCCGCAGACTAGATCCCAGCCGCATTCTTTGGGAGACACTGTTCTCCTATAACCACTATGAACCGACCCTTGTCCGTGGGTTGCTTTCCCTAAACCCCCCCCCCACCTCTTCTCCCCTTTTCCAACGCTTCTTCCCCCTCCCACCCCCCCTAACCCCCTGCTAACTCTAGGCTACCTAGCCGCTCATCTTTGGCTCTCTCTCTTCTATGCGCGAACGCCTTTTGTCGTAAACAGGAAAAGGAGGGACCGGTCCTGAAAGGCCACGACCTACCTTTAGGGTACACCCGGGGCACAGATGTCCCGGCTCTATTTCAGGAGATCCTTACCTAGGTGTGTGTAATTGTATTAGTCACAAGCTATGTTCTGCTGTACTTGCATGTACTGTTTGCACTGTGGCCCACGTGGGCCGTTCCCTCTGTTATAAATAAAAAAACAAATTGAAAAAAATAAATTCAGGAAGTTTTTAAAAACTTATTTTCGCAGGTGTATGGCCCTAATTAGGGTAAGATATTAGCAGTTTTAGTTTTTATTGTTATGTGGTTTTATACTGTTATTATACTGTAATGTGAGATTTGTCTGTACATGTATTTGTGGTTCTATGAGCACATCAAGGCCTTAGGGTAATGACTGCGCTCCCAAAAAGCATTTTTATAAATAAATATAAATGTGACAGTATTTTTTTTTACAATTTTTTATATATTTTTTTGCAGTGATTTTTTTAAATGTATTTTTTTTGGGGGGGGGGGGTGGATTGTCAGTGTTTTTTTTTTTACATTTTATGTTTTTTTCTTTTTTTAATTATTTATTGCAATTTTTTTTATCAGCCCTGTTGGGGGTCCTTGGAGAGATATCAGGGGTCTTAACAGACCTTTGACATCTCCCCTTTAAGACAGAGAAAGGGACTAAGGACACAGATTCCCCAATCCCTTTCTCTGCAGCCTCAGCTAAAATGAATGGAGAGTAGCTCCTCTCCATTCATAAACTGAAGCATCGTAAACACAGGAGTTTACGATGGTCAGTTATGTGAATGGACAAAGTCAGTGATCACTGACTTTGTTCATTCTGAAAAGGTAGGAGCCGGGTTTAGTGGCTCCTACCTCCGCTCTCCATCCTGACATATTGAGGGGGACAGAGGCGGCAAGGAGCACGGGGGACAGAGGCGGCAAGGAGCACGGGGGACAGAGGCGGCAAGGAGCACGGGGGACAGAGGCGGCAAGGAGCACGGGGGGCAAAGGCAGCACGGGGGGAGAAGACAGCATGGAGAAGACTTTGATCCGCATTGATCGCCCAGGTATCGGGTGAAGTTCCATAGCATTCCCCCCCCCCCCCCCCCCCGAGTACAAGTAGGTAGAGCCATCTCCACTGGGAAAGAACCGATTGCCCGCTAGTGGCTATAGCAGCTGCTAGCGATAGACGCAGGTAAGACCCAGCAGGCTGGTTGTACTCGTGTCGCTCAATCAATTAACTGCTGACTGAGCCAGTCGAGATTTGAATCGTGTGTGTGGCCCGCCTAAGCCTGTACTGAGATAGAGGCAGAAAGCTGGAGGGAGTGTACAGGAGCCCAACATTGTACCCACAATCCACCGATTATGGGTACAAAGCTCTGCAGATTCTTGTGGAAAAAAAAACACAAAAATATGTGCATTTATTTTATTATGAAACGTTAGCCTTTAATACTGGAAACTTGCTGGCAGGAAAAAGTGAGAGTTGCATTATGACTTCATTGGTGAAGAGCATGGGGACGCTCCTTTACTGCACAGTCAGCAGACTAGGAGTGCGTCTGTGACAAAAAGTCATATAGTAGTGAAAGAATGCAAGTCAGATAGCCTTGCTGGGCTGTCTGGAGGGAATGCTCACATTAAAAAAAAATTATTTTATTTAAGTAACATAGTTTTAACTTTTTGTCATTTCTCTAAAGGTCAGTTGTAGAACATATTTTTTCAAAGGAAAAAAACAAAACAGAATTGGAATTTTAAATATAAAACTAAAAAAAGTGGCTGAAGCATGGATGGCAAAAAAATGTGAAAATGTTCTAGACACCAAATTTGAGAAATTATAGTTTTATGGTCAGCGGCTGCTGTGCAGATTTAAGGACAAGCTCACCTTTGTACAACAAATAATAAATGCACATCTTTTTGCAGGTAAAAAAAAAATGTGCATTTATTGTATTAGGAGCCTGTACTTATTTTTCGATTTTTATTTGTTTAACACCAGTTTTTCATCCTTCGTCATCTCAGTTTTGCTGATCTCTAGCAACCTTCCAGTGTGTACATGAGCTTCAGCGTTGACAGCATGGCATTTCTCAGGCAGATTTTTCCCATAATGACAAATAGTGGACTATGCCTATTGTAATCTCTCCATTGAAGGCTCGGTACAATTGGGAGACAGGGACACAAGGATGTCATCCTATAACAGGAAATGCCTTTCAGGCAGTGGCGTTGGGTAATATTTTAAGGAAAGATGCAAATTAAAAAAAATACTGAAAAACAAGTTTTTGTAATCACATTAATATTTTAAAGCATTTATGAGATTTTAGTGCTTGAGTTTACATATACAGTATATGTTAATACTAAAATGTACTGACGCATAATATTTCCCTAGCATTGGTGATGTATATTTGTGTATATTTTTACACAAACTGAGTAGTTCCTGTAAATGTGTGTTTCTGAGCTTTCCACAATTTATTTTGGTTAGTGATTTTTTTTTAAGGCTTCAAATATACACTGAAATTATTTAATTTTATGGCAGATGCCAGTGAGCTAGATTGCCCTCTGGCTCATTTTAGCTCTCAGGATAGCAGCAACTGGATATATGTGCTTGAGTTTCCAGGTCAGTACTCCTGCTATTGTAATAATGAGGAAGGTCCCACTATCTCTGCAAGAGTTTTGCTTTATAAACTGACTGCCACTGTAAATTTTGTTCTGCCTGCTGTAAGAGTTAATGAAACTATAGATATAAAAAAAAAAATGTTTTACTAGAAAATTACTTCAAACCCCCAAACATTATGTTATTTCTGAAAGCAGGAGGCCCTGAAGAAAAAAAATAATGGTTGTTGTTGCACAATATTTGCGCAGATCTTTATCAGATGCAAATTTTAAGGGAAAAGTGCATTTTAGTGCATACAAAGATGATATAATACCATAAAATATAAAAATTTACGTTGTGCTGTGTAAAACAGATTCAAAGCATGTCACGATTTAAAAAAAGTGTGGCGATTGTTTTTTTTTCTTTTATAAATCATCATACTTGCCTAGATAGATGCAGCATTCGACCGATGCTGCATATGTTGCCCCGCGGACTCTAAGAATGAGAACCAATCGATCAAACACAGCAGATGGCTCAGAACTCCCTGAGCAGAGAGCTGGTGACTATCAGTCACTGGCTCTCTCTGCTTTGCCCCCCCCCCCATTCTCACTGGAGCTGTAGAGGGAGCTGGAGCGCCTGGACTCAGCTTGTCAACAGCTCACCGAGAGGCTGTGCCGGGTGCCAGCACAGGCATGTGGGCAGATCATGACCATGTGGTCGCAATGTTTCCTGAGCCTGGACTGGCTCTGACATCAGCGGGCTTCATCCCGCTGGCTGCTAAAAATGGGTCACAGGAGTGCAAAACGAAACGCACTTCTGTGATCCACAGGAGAAGTACAGCCAAATGAGCTACACTTCTCCTTTAAAATGGTGCACGCTGGTGAAATGACAGCAAACTATTGTACATAAAAATTTAAAAGCCTTTACAGGTTACCAGTTTAGAGTTAAATGTGAGCTCTGGTGCTAAAATTGTAACTCTGACATTTGTGGGGATACCTCATGTGTCGTGCTATAACCATTTACATAGCTTTATTGGGTCGGACATTATGCAACACAACAGAGGATAAAAAAAAAAGTTAAAAAGTTAAAACAAAAAGTATTTTACTAGTATTTAAAATAAGCCAACTGGTAATGATATACAATGCTTTTTAATCATCTTGTTAGGGTTTGCATCTATTCATTTTTGTGGTGGGGGGACGCTTGATGCAGAAGCTTCAGACCCCTGGATATAGTACGTATGATGCTTTGTTATTATTGGTGTCAATATTACCAATTATGTAGGACAGATTTGTTAACCAAAATTAAATTACGCACAAAAATGTACACAACCAAAAAGCCACACTTAAACATTAGTAAGTTATACCTTACAGCTATTCATATATTTACACATAAATCCAGTACTTACTTGGAAATTGCCAGCATCTACTCTGTACTGGTAAGTTGGATCACGTAATTCATTAACTCTGTTTGAAATAAAAGAGATAGTCAATTATCTTTCTTGGCTATACGTAAAAAGTATAAAAGGTAGAGTATGGAGTCGGGCTTTGAGTGTGCCAAGATGGAGTCAGACAAAATGAATACATTTCACAAGGATTTATTTAAAAAATATATAGAAAAAGCTTAAATCACCATCCTTGGATGGCGCCATTTAAAACAATAAATAGATCACAATTAATTGCAAGTTACAATTTTTTACTATTTCTTTGGTCCAGGGTGTGTGTAGATCCTAGCAGTATATCGTAGAAGAGGCAATTTCTACGATATACTGCCAGAATCTACACACACCCTGGACCAAAGAAATAGTAAAATTGTAACGTGCAGTTAATTGTGATCTTTTCACTGTTTTAAACAGCTCCATCCAAGGATGGTGAATTAAACTTTTTCTATATATTTTTTAAATAAATCCTGTGAAATGTATTTATGTATTCATTTTGTCTGACTCCACTCATGCAGGGGCGGTGCCTTCATGGAGTAATAATTATCTCATGTGTACCCCCACCCCACATGACATATACATAAAAATTTTTTTAAATATTTGAAAAATACTGCATGCATATGTAAACTGAGCAAACTTTAAAAACAACATTTTGAAAAAACATTTTATCCAGAGAAAGGAATAAAAAGATAAGATGCGCTGCCATTTTATTTAATTAGAAAAAAAAAACGGAGTTAGATTTACCGGTAACTTTTTCAAGAGTCTTCCAGGACAGCCCTGAGATATGGCTCCGGGACAGGAAACACATTCACCCCCAATTAGAAAAGGCGGTCCTCCAGGCCTCCTCCTCAGTTCATCCAAGTATTCCTGAAGGCTCTGAAAGACATAACATACTAACACACCGTCAGTACACACATCCACTTCCAGTTAATAATATAAACACCGGGTGGGAAGCCAGGCTGTCCTGGAAGACTCTTGAAAAAAAGAGTTACCGGTAAGTCTAACTCTGATTTTACCCTTTCGTCTTCCAGGACAGCCCTGAGATGATTGACAAGAAAAACGTACTTATCAGGGTGGGGTTACTGCCTGGAGGACCCTTCTGTCAAATGCCTGATCCCTCTCAGACATCAAATCCAGGCGATAGTGTTTGGCGAAAGTCGTATAACTTGACCATTTTGCCACCTTACAAATCTCTTCTGGTGAGGCACCGGCCCTCTCTGCCCACGAACTCGAAACAGCTCTAGTCGAGTGTGCTTTAACGAACGGGCCCTGTACACCTTCTAACTCATAGGCTTTTCCTATTGCCATCCTGATCCATCTGGCAATGGAGGATTTAGACGCTTTCTGCCCCTTCTTACTCCCCGAAAAATTTGACATGTAAGGCGTTTTGAGATGCCACCTCTGAGCCCGAGGTGGAACAAAAAGATGGTAGGACAATGTTCTGTGTCCTGTGAAACGAAGACGCAACTTTAGGGAGAAAACTGGGGTCTGTTTTCAAAATAATTCTATCTTCAAAAATCAACAAAAATATGTCGCCTTAATGGAAAGAGCCTGTAGCTCGCTCACCCGCCTGGCTGAAGTGACTGCTACTAGAAGTACTGTCTTAAGCGTAACCCATTTCAAGATGGATTCCTCCAGAGGTTCAAATGGACTGCTTGATAGTGCCCTAAGCACCAGGGAAAGATCCCAAGAAGGACAGGACGACACCCTCACTGGCCTAGATCTTGACAAGGCCTTGAAAAAATTCTTAATGAATGGATTCTGCTGTAGGGAACACTGCAAGAAGACACTAAGTGCCGCAACCTGCACCTTTAAGGTACTAAGGGAGAGACCCAGGTCTACCCAAGCCTGTAAGAAATCTAAAATAGCTGGAATCCCTGGTTGATCTAATCCCTGCTCTCCCAACCACGAACAAAATTTCTTCCAAAATTTTGCATAGATTGCTCTCGTTACTGGCTTCCTGCACTGCAACAAGGTCTTTATAACCCTCTCTGAGAAACCCTGTGCCCTTAACAACTGTTCCTCAGATACCACACAGTCAGGCTTAGTCTGTCTACCTGCGGGTGCAGAATTGGACCCTGCAAAATCAGATCCCTCCTGATGGGCAGACGAAATGGCGGGAGAACGCTCAATTCCTTCAAAATTGCGAACCAGGGTCTTTTTCGGCCAAAAGGGCGTGATCAAAATTAAGTCCGTCTCCTCTGATCGAAATTTTTGAAGTACTGCTGCAATCATCCTCACTGGAGGGAAAGCGTAGCAGATGTTGAACTTCCAAGGACTGGAGAAGGCATCTATCCTCACGGACTGGTCTTTTGGATGGATCGAAAATAATTGGGCTACTTTCCTCTTCTTTTCGGAAGCAAAAAGATCTACTTCCGGATGACCCCATTTCTGTGTTATCTGAAAGAATACCTCCTCGTTCAGAGACCATTCATCCTGTCTCACTGGCTGGCGACTTAGGTAATCTGCCAGAGAATTTTCGGTGCCTTTTAGGTGGACAGCTGTCAGTGAGGACAAGTTCACCTCCGCCCAGGAGAGGATCCTGTTGGATATGTCCTGTAGAGCAGGGCTTCTTGTCCCTCCCTGCTTGTTCACGTACGCGACGGCTGCCGCGTTGTCTGTGCGAACTTGCAGGTGTCGTCCTACTAACCTTCCTTGGAATGACTCGATCGTTCTTAGAATAGCTAAGAGCTCTCTTTGATTTGAAGAGCTACTTGCTTCCACTGGAGACCATGCTCCCTGGGCCACTGTCTCCTCTAGGTGGGCTCCCCACCCCCAGGCACTGGCGTCTGTAGTAACTACTACCTCTACAGGGAGGGTCCAATCTTGACCCTTGTCCAGATTGTGATGAGCTCGCCACCACCACAGTGTCCTTTTGACCCTGGCCGAGATTGAGATCTGTACCTCTAAATCCTGTCTTCGGCCGCTCCAGAGACAAAGCATTAGTTCCTGTAACGGACGTTGATGGAACCTTGCCCAGGGAACTGCTGGAAAACAAGATTTCATAACTCCCAGCACCCTCATTACTTCTCTGACCGAAGTCGTACGATTGGACTGCAACTGGGCTACTGCCTGATCTACCCTGGCAATATTCTCTTCGGGGAGATACATTTTTCTCTTTACTGAAGAGACCCTGTATCTCAAGTACAAGACCTCCTTGGATGGAACCAACTGTGACTTGTCCCGGTTGATTTTCCATCCGAGTGAGGAGAGAAATTCCTGTGCCTTCTGCAAACCCTTTTCTTATCATACATCACGGGACAGAGAGCGGCAATCCATTACTATGTGGGATGTGGGTTATAGAGTACCTTTAGGTGTGGACACTGGTGTCATTAACTACACAGGAAGTTCCCTCCCTATATAACCCCTCCCATACTGGGAGCTCCTCAGTTTTTTCATCAGTGTCTAAGGTGTTGGTCACGAATGAACATGTGCTCTTAGGAGCTCCACTGGAGGGATCCATGCTGGATGTAAAAAACCTCCATAAATCCGGATCCGTCCAAGGTGCTTCATAGCCAAAGTGGACAGTACCCGGGCCTCGGTACGAAGAACGAGGTTTAGCCTATAATGCCTCTCTGCGGAGGGCTGGATCCTGGGTTCCAGAACTTTGTGCCTTCCAAGGACCAAATGTTTTTCTGCTGCCAGGATGCTATATAGGTCCAGGGGAGTTGGTGTTCCTGCCATGAACCCCGGTCCCTGAAGGTCTAAGACAATACCCACGGTGAAGGGGGAAGATTGGGCCTCTTGCTTTGCAATACCCTGCAGCGTGGAGAAGGTAAGAGGAGGGCCTACGGGATTTGGTTCGACAGTAGGCCCTCCGTGGGGGACTATGGGTCTCGCCTATATTATGTTTCTATGCATGGGCAATGTAAACCACTATGTCTTCTGAGGCAGGATGGCTCAGGGCGCCCATATACCTCCCCTAGCCGGCATGCAGCCTGGCCCACCATGTCTGTTAGACAGGATGGCTGCAGTACGCATATATATCTCCCCTTGAAGGGGCCGGTACAAAAAAAAAAATGCCCTAATCCTATACAAAGGATTGTCTTCCGTGAGTAGCTGCAAGTCTTATCTGTGTTTCCATTACTATGGGCAGTAGAAGACATGCCTGATGTTTTTGCTTACCACGCTTTCCAAAAACGGAAGCTTAAGTGTTAGCTGATCTATTGTGTGTCCCACTTCCACCGCTTCAGGCTCTACCATTTTGCACGTGCTCATCGGCTCAGTGCAGTCGCAGAGAAGGCTCTTCAAAGGGCCCAGACGTCAGAGCTCTGTAAAGCTAGGGGTACACAAGCGTAAGCACCTTGTGTGAGTTGGATACAGATTAATCTAAGACGCCTACTCGCATCTAGCTGTGCAGATTAGCAGGCATTGTTGTCAGACGAAGTTCAGCTATTTGATGCACCTGGGTTAAGTGCCTCTGCTTTTATCTTAGGACTTGGTCTCCCCATTAAATAAAGTCAGGGGTAGGAATATAAGGAGGGATCGCCACCTGAACCTGGTGGACCCTTATTCTCCTCTGTAGAGACTTAAACAGCTCATAGATTGAGCCAGCAAACCTGTCAGGCAATGCAGCATCCCCCCCCCAACGTTGCAGCCACTCTGCATGTGTTTGTTTTTTGCATCACATTTGTTGTTCTGCAAGAGGTTAACTGCTAGGTTCACAGCATCCTCGCAAGAAGGAAAAAAATAAAATAAAAAAAAGGGTGTGCCCCTTTTTTCCTGCTTTAATCCTGAAATAAAGGGATTATAAGCCTGGGGATAAAGCTTCATTGTCAGAGGACAGGAGCCAGGAGCTGCAGCCTAGCAAGGAGAAGCTATCAAAAGCCCTACAGGTTCTGATTGCACTTGCAGTATTTTCAGAGATTCATGCTGCATATATCTTCCCTCGGTCTAGTCGGCCTAAGCCTCCATCTTCTCCTTGGAGTGTAAAGAGAGGTTTTCCTAGGTGGCTAGTAAGACCTCCATATAGTCCTTAGCCTGGTGTCGGCTTCAGGCTAACCAAATGCATCGGAGGGATGCACAATTGCGGGCTCACATTGCTAACGTCTCTTAATTGAGGAAACGCACATCTGCAGAGGTTGATTTCCTCTTTACCAGTCCGCAGGTTGCATAATGGAATGCATGCGAGATAAAAACAAGTAACAGAGTAGTTTCTATTGTGGATCGCATAAGCATACATGTTTCTGTCTGTATGGTGCTGCATGTTTGTATGTATAAAATTACTGTATCACACGTGGTTACCTGATCACCCAAATCCTGGATTACCCAAGGATATTTGGTCACACAGAAGGGCTTGTCTCCACAAAAATGCCTAAGGTCGCATAAAAGATGCTTGTATGCATAAAAATGCTGAATCGCATAAAGACGTTTGTAGGCATAAAAATGCTGAATCACACATGATTACCTGATCACCCAAGTCCTTGTTTCCCCAAGGATGTTTGCTTCCACAGAAATGCCAAGAGTCCTTGGTCTCACAAGGGTTCTGGTCTGCACAGTAGTGCTTAAAATGCATAAGATGTTGATCGCATTGAAGATGCTGAATCGCATGCATGGTTACTTTAAAGTTGCACATGGCGGCTTAGTTATGCAATACAGGATGCCTTGTGTTTGCATAGAGATACGTGTCTGCATGGGTTCATGTTGCACATTGTTGCATGACACGTTTATAGTGCATGCTTGTTGGAAAGATGCTCGTTCCAGAACACACATGCTATATGCATGTTGGGTGTGAGACATATTTATATGATTTCATGTTTCCATGAACACACGCTGCCATGTACACACGCCTCCATTGAGGCATATGGCTTTAACACTTGCCACATACACATATGGGGAGCCAGTTGCATATGTGTTTATTTACGTGGGGCTGCAGAGGTTGTCTGCGTTTCGCAGGGGAACAGCACTATCTCCAGTTGGTGGTCTTGCCCTTTTGGGTTAGCCTCAGTGCCTGGGTTGTCAGGGTGCTAGGGCCCGCCTTTAGCAGGTCTGTAGGCCCAGGGTATAGCAGTAATGGCATACCGAAGCAGACTCCTGCTGATGGACCAGTCAGCAGCATGGCTGGACCTAAGGGTGTCCAGCATGGTCAAGTATCTGGATCTCCTAGTTTAGGATTCCAGTCTAAAGATACATTCTTCATTTGACAAGAAGCTGGGTATGTTTTGCACAAGGAGAGTCCTTTTGGCCTCAGACAAGACCAACGCTATGAGAAGGCTGGTCTATGTGGTTACAGCAAGGAACAGTTCCTTACTTTTGGCCTTCTGCTTAAGGCACTAGGGAAGATGCTGGCTTCATTCAAGACAGTTCCCTATACTAACTTTTATTCAGGGCTGTTATAAACAGTATTGTGTCGGCCTAGAAAGAGTGGATCTTGACCTAGCATTATCCAAAGAACCCGGTCCCAGAGATATGCTGGAATTCCTCTTGGTGGTTCTTAACTAAAAGGTTTGCCAGGTCGCATCCGGGATATCGAGGTGTGGAGTACCAGAGGAATATACTACTTGTCCCATGTTACCAGACGCGGAAGACTAAAGCCCTTTGACATGTTACAGACTGAATACAATCTACCTGACCACATGTTATTCCGCTACGCCCAACTACGACATGCCTTTCAAGCTCAGTTCCCTCAGGATGACCTGGTCCTAGCTGATAATCCCCCTCATGGCAGCAGTTAAGTGCCCCGACCCCAAAAAAACTAATCACAAGGGATCCACCCGCATGCGGGGCAGATGTATTAGTAATCTGGTGGGACCAGTGGTCACTGGTTGTGTGTCTCCCCCCCAGTGCCGCGGCGTTTGTGGCTTCTATGTAACATTAGAGGAGGACGGAAGCTGGCCTGATTACTCCGGCATAGCCCCGACGACCTTTTCTGTGCAGGGACAGTAGGGGTGGTAGTAGAGGACCCACGGTCCCTTACATCTTGTCCAAGCCTACTTCGAAGGGGGTATTACATCCTGTCTTGCAACAGGTTAATTAATGGTCTGGCTATTTTAGCCCACATTCTTCAGGATCAGGGCTTCTAGAATCGGCGGCGCTTCCTTGATTCCTACAGGAAAGCTGGCCTCCAGGACCAGGTATCCTAGGATCTGGAAAGCCCATGTTCCTGGTATGAAACAGATGGTGGCATCCTTGGAAATTTGTCAAAGATAAAATTCCTGCCTTCCTGCATTTAGAAAGGAGACGGAGCTAACCTTAAATCACATCAAGGATCCGATCTCGGCCTTGCTTCCAAAGGTCGCTTGCTTCACACTCTGTGTTCCGAGCCATTATACAAGGGGTGACCTACATTAGTCCACCAGTTTAGTCGCCCTTGTGCTCGGAGGATTGGCTCTAGTTTTGTCGGCTTACAGGGTCAGCTCCGTGGGCCGATGCACCATATTTCCCTTTAGCCTTTAACAAGGGAATGGGTGTTCTTGGTTGTGATAGCCCCCAAGAGAGTTTCAGTGTTGGCAACTTCTTGGTATAAATCCAGACTTACTTATTCTTACAAGTAGGGTGATGTTAATCCTCACCCAGCCTTATTTACTAGAGGGATCTAGTGTTCATTTCAATCTAGATATTCTTGCCTTCCCCTTTTTTTCAAAGCCTTGTTTTCGGAAGGAAAGGTTATTGCTTTCTCTCAGTATGAGAGCAGTTAAGATATCCATCTGAAGGTTCAGATATAGAAAGCTGAAGTTTTTTATTGTGCTGCCAGAAGACCATAGATGTGGGCAGGCAGTGTTCAGTTCAGCTATTAAAATGGTTACACACTCTCTCTCCTTGGAGTAGAAGGGTCAAGGCCTATCTGAAGCGGCTGCTAGGATACGGAAAGCTGATGTTGTTGTTGCGCTACCAGGAGGCCCCAGGAAGGGGAAGGCAGCGCCTAAAATCAACTATTTTCAAGGTTGATTCATTAGGGAATTATTCAGGCTTGTGGTTCAGAGAGTGGGACTCCCCCTGTGTCTTGGTGGGGGTGCTCCGTACCAGGGTAGTAAGCGCTTTATGCGCGATGCTTTACCAAGCCTTTATGACGCCGGTTTTCAGGGCCGCAACACGTCTGTGCTTAGGTTCACCGATTCTTGTCGGATGTACATAGGAGGGCAAAAGGATGCAGCTTTTTGGCGCAGTATGCGGCAAGCAGCATTATAGATCCTCACGTCTGATGGTGGCCTACGTTGTTTGATGGCGGCCTGCGTTATTTGCGTCTCCCTCCCCTCAGTAAGCATTGCTTTCGGACATCCCACATAGTAATGGATTGCCGCTCTGTGTCCCGTGATGTACGATAAGAAAATAGGATTTTTTATGACAGCTTACCTGTAAAATACTTTTCTTGGAGTACATCACGGGACACAGCGCTCCCGCCCCTCTTGTTTGGGGATATTGGGACACGTATTGCTTTGCTACAAAAACTGAAGAGCTCCCAGTATGGGAGGGGTTATATAGGGAGGGAACTTTCTGTGTAGTTAATTACACCAGTGTCCACACCTAAAGGTACTCTATAACCCACATCCCACATAGTAATGGATTGCCGCTCTGTGTCCCGTGATGTACTCCAAGAAAAGGATTTTACAGGTAAGCGGTCATAAAAAATCCTATTTTCCAGCTGCTAAGCTGATCCTGCTACAAACAGGAGATCGTCCAGATATGGGATTACTGTAATGGCTCTGTCTCTCAGTGGGGCTAGAGCCTCTGCCAGGACCTTCGTAAAGATTCTTGGTGATGAGGAGGACAGACCAAAGGGAAGGCTCGGAATTGGAAGTGTCGAATCTCCGAATTCACCCTTACTGCCACCCTGAGAAATTTTTGGTATTCTGGGTAAATAGGAATGTGTAAATAAGCATCCCTGAGATCCAGGGTAGCCATATAACACCCTTGGAACAGACACCTTGTTACAGTAAAAATCTACTCCATCCTGAACCTTTTGTACTTCACAAATTTGTTCAGGGGTCGAAGGTTTAAGATCATCCTGAACTTCCCTGATGGCTTCCTCACGATAAAGACATGGGAATATATTCCCTGCTCCTCCTGGGGCACCCGAGTCAGGACTCTCTGATCCACCAATTCTCCCATAGACAGAAACAAAGCTTCTGCTTTCTCTCTGTCCCTGGGTGGCTGAGTAACCATGAAGCTCAAGGGAGGTGTTGATGTCAACTCCAGGTTGTATCCGTTCTTTATTAGATCTAACATGAACGGACTTTAAGTTGCCGTGGTCCATTGTGGGAGGAACTGCCCCAGTCTTCCTCCCACCGGGACACAGGAGTCACTGAGGTTTTGGGGTGGTTTGAGGAGGATTGAACAAAATTCCTCCTCTTCCACGACCCTTGTGACCTGCCCAGTGCTTCTTGGGTTGGCACTCCTTCTGTTGGCTCTGATGCTTGAAGCCTCGAAAAAAAACGTTTTCTCTCCGTCTTTTTCTTCCCTTCAGGAAAGGCCTTTTTCCTGTCCTGAGTCCGTTGGCCATACTGTATTTTGTGGGTTGCAGTGACTGTGTGTACAGTTGAAAATAAAAGACAACTTATTTTAAGTAATTTTGGAGTGCGGCTGTCCAGTCTTCGTCCTTCCATTTGCTATCATTAGCATTGCCAGCACCTTGGTGGTTCAACAACCCTTGATTGCACACGGGGCTCACCTGGAGCGGTGAGAAATCTGTCTACAAGAGCTGCTGACCTGGCTGATAATTTTACAGATTCTTCTGAAGCGTCTGCCAGGAACCCTACCGCCTTAAATAAGAGCGGAAAAGATTTTATCAGCTCCTGTCTAGAGGTACCCGCCAAGATGTGTGCTTGCAACTGAGTGAGCCAGCACTCCAAATTTCTAGCGACACAAGTCGCTGCGGGAGCTGGCTTCAAACCTATGGAAGAGGCATCCCAGGCTCTTTTTAACAGCAGGTCCCCCCTCTTATCCATTGGATACTTAAGGGACCCTAGATCGTCAAAGGCGAGATCGGTCTTTCTTGAAACCCTGGCTAAAGGGGCATCCAACTTAGGAACTTTGTTCTAGGGATGAGACACATCCGATTCAAACGGAAACCTCCGTTTGAGGCTGCCTGAAAAAAACGGCCTTCTTTTGGGTTGTTCCCACTCCCGCAGAATTGTGTCAATTAAGGATTTGTGAACCGGAAAAACTCTGGTTCTATTTGCACTAGACCCCTGGTACATAAGGTCGTGCTTCGAGAGCTGAACCTGTTCTTCACGGATCTCTAATGTATCGTAAATTGCTTTTAGAAGATCCGCTACATCATCCAACGATAATTTATATCTGGACACCCTGGAGGAATCCTCTTCTCCCTCTGACTCAGATGCTGAACCTGCTTGTGAGGAAGCAACTAATCTGGGAATCCTTTTCCTACATTCTTCCTCCTCCTGCGCTTGAGGTAAGGAAGGAACACTAGAGGCCCTAAGTAGGGACGGGGTGGGACCCTGCATCCTATCCATCAGCCCCTTAAACGACTGAAAAGTGGATGCAATCTCATCCTTTACAGATGACAAAATCTGGTGGCAGGCAGTTACTGAGTTGTCTTTAAGCAAACTGTTGACACATTCAGGGCACAACGGCTTATCCCAACTGGAGCCCAATTTTGTCCCACATACGGCACACTTCTTTCTACGAGGCTGGTTCTGAGTTTTGTCATGGGCCTTAACCTGTTGAATAAACAGAAACAATGATCCCCATTACTACCAAGATTAAACCCTTTTTCACCACTGGGAATGGTTCCTAGAAAGGGCCAAACCCTCCACCAAACAGGTTCACCACCCAGGGGGGGTATTTGGGCCTCAAGACCCTCGCCCCCCAGAGTAAGCCATGTGCTGTCACCAAGCTTACCTGAGAGGCAACGATGCCTGTTGAACATGGATCGGAATGCGCCGCTGCTGCGTTCATGATTCGTGGTGCCTCTGTTCAGCGTTCTGAACTATACACCGACACCGGGTTCCTGATAGCCACCTCCACGCCCTTTTTGGAAATAGGAACGATGTTTCCGGGCGCCCCCTGATGACGCGCTTCCACCGGGGAATTTCGTCACTTCCCCTCCTTGGAGCGCAAGAGCTCCGCCCCGTGCTGCGCCGATCCCGGAAGTGTGAAATCACTACACGTGGCTAGCTGGCGTCTCTCGCCTTACCGCGGCAATTGCTGGGATGCCTGCAGTTTTGGAGACGGAACCCTGCCGTCAACGGGGGTCCGACTCTCGCTGAGCTCACGGCGGAGGTGACTTCTAGCCATGCTCTCTACACCTAGGGCCAGAGGAGTGCTGCAGGAAAGGAGGTAGGTTCAACCCATACAAAATAAAACAACGTTCCCAATGTGCTCCTTCCCGTCCAGCAGGAAACACAAGAAACTGAGGAGGAGGCCTGGAGGACAGCCTTTTCTAATTGGGGGTGAATGTGTTTCCCGTCCCGGAGGGAGGAGCCATATCTCAGGGCTGTCCTGGAAGACGAAAGGGTAAATACTTGCTAATTTATAGTAGCAATTAAATTCCTGGGTTAACATGCTACTCTTCACGTTTATAAATGTAAGATATACAGACAAAGATATTGGTTGAAGTTCATAAAGCTCAAGAAAGGTGAGAATCAGGGAAGAGTAAACTGTTGCCAGAGTAATAGAATAAAGGAAGCGTGTGGTTTTTTTTTCGCCCTTACAAAATCAAGCCTGTTCTAAAAAACAGAGCCTTCCATTGCCGACTTCTTTCTAAGGATGCTAGCCTATGTATGCAGATGAGGAAAGTCAGGAGGTTCTTACCTGCATGCTTGCACCAGATTAATGACTTAGAATGTGGAGGGCCAATACACCACCTTTTTGGATATGGTGGAACGTGCAATTTTCATCATGGATGTGCAGCTGACAAATCTGCAACTGCTTGATGCCAAGATATCAATACAGACCAGAATCTCTGAGGAGCATTTCCAAAACCTTGTTGCATTTATGCCACAAATATTTTAGGCAGTTGTGAAGGCAAAAGGGGGGTCCAGCACAGTACCAGCAAGGTGTACCTAATAAATTGGCCGGGGAGTGTAGTTCTCTTTGCATAAAAAAAAAACAGTTACACATGACAGAAACAAGCCAGAATCAAATACAAAGCAATACTTACGTTTGCCATATGCCTAGAGTCACAGAAGCAAGCCAGAGAAGTCCAACTATTAACAGTTTTGGCAGATAGAAAGTCATGCACTTTCTCTCCCCCTAAGAAACAGGGAAAGACATTGGAGATAAACCATATAAGAAAAGGTGTGTCATATACTGATGTCAGGGCTCAACTACAAGTATACATCTTCCTATGCAGTACAAACTGCACTCCTACTGTATATAGTTTGGGGTCTGCAGTTTGCACTGCATAAAAAGATTGTTACTGTCAAATTTTTATTTTATTTTGAACATATCACTTTCATATAGCCAATGTTACTATACTTTTAATTATCAAAAACCACCGAGCTAAATTAAATTAATTTCGACTATGATAATGGAGTAATTAATTAAAAAAAAAAAAAGTTTGTTAATGTTTCACTGCATAATGGGCACATACCCATATTTATCGGCGTATAACACCCACCCTAACTTTAACCACTTAAGGACCTTGGGTGTTTTTCATATTTGGTGTTTACAAGACTAACACAGTTTTTCTTTTTGCTAGAAAATTACTTAAAACCCCCAAACATATTTTTTTCTAACACCCTAGAGAATAAAATGGCGGTCATTGCAATACTTTTTGTCACACCGTATTTGCGCAGCGGTCTTACAAGGGGACTTTTTTTGGAAAAAATCCACTTTTTTTAATTAAAAAATAAAACAAATTTGGGCCAATTTTTTTTATATATTGTGAAAGATAATGTTACGCCAAGTAAAATGATACCCAACATGTCACGCTTAAAAATTGCGCCCGCTTGTGGCATGGCGTCAAACTTTTACCCTTAAAAATCTCGATAGGCGACGTTTAAAAAATTCTACAGGTTGCATTTTTTGAGCTACAGAGCGCTACTCGGGTATGCGTTCACTTCTGCACGCAAGCTCTTCGGGACGGAGCGCTTTAAAAAAAAACGATTTTTGTTTTCTTATTTTCAAATTTTTTACACTGAAAAAAAAAATGTATCACTTTTATTCCTATTACAAGGAATGTAAACATCCCTTGTAATAGAAAAAAGCATGACAGGTCCTCTTAAATATGAGATCTGTGGTCAAAAAGAACTCAGATCTCATATTTAAAATGAAAAAAATAAAAATAAAATGGAAATTTTGTCATTTGAATAAATGACAACAAATTTTTTTTCCTTTAAGACGCATGGGCGGGACTGACGTTTTGACATCACTTCCGCCCTGCTATGCTATGGGGATGGGTGGGGGCCATCTTGCCATCACTCACATTCCCACACAGCAGACCTCGATCGCCCGAAGGTCCTGTTTACGATAACCACCGTTATTGTAAACAGGACCGCTCATGCTAAAGATGGATACCTTGGTTGTGGCAGCAGCTGCTGCCGTTACCGAGATATCCATCTTTAAAATACCGACGTATATGTACATGAGCGGGTCCTTAAGTGGTTAAGAGGGAAGTTTCAGGGAAAAAAAAATAAAATTTCCACAGCCCCCTGCTTATAACACTCAGGCAGTTTACCCTCTATTTCACGGTAAAAAAAATTGTTATATGCCAATAAATACAGTATTTAAAAAAAATTATACAGTTGGGTTTATTTTCATCTAAAATGAAGAAAGCCACATACCAAAAAAGTATTTTATACTTACACAGGTTTTAGTTATTTTGAAACAAATGGGTCAACTTCCACCTTTGGGAGGACCTGAACGTTGGCAGGTCTAAATCTAAGAGCTTCCATAAAACCATTTATTTCGTTTAAAACGTGCAGGTACTCACATTTGCGATAGAAGTAAAAGGCATGTAACACCATGAGACAAGTAGCTTCAATGAAAATATGGGACGACAGCGAGTGACGTGGAGTGGTTCCTGACCCCGGACGCGTATCGTAATACTACATAATTTATTTGGGGCCCAGAGTGATGTGCCGTCCTTTATATACACTGCAAGTATTAGGTGGGCTGGGGGTGCCGGATCTTAGGATATGTTATAGGTGAACCAGCTGACCCATTTGTACTTCAATCTTATAAGCAGGATAGAATTGCCTTAGAAGCCCAAGCGTGTGTGTGCGCTCCTTGCCATTCCGCTCTTTATAACTATGGGACTTCTCCCGCAAATTGGTTTAGATCTACTACACTCATTCACCTGTAGCACCACTATTTAATAATCTGTCATTTCCACCAGGCCTGTGCTCCAGAGAGCTTAAACGGTGGCTGAATAAGGGCATTCACTGAATAGGCCATTTCCTGGACCAAAGGGATATACGTCCCTCCACCTATTTTACTTAACAGCTCAAGATACCCACCACTGAGCTCTCATTTGCAGCAAATCCACCACTTTATTTGCTTGTAAAAAACAGAGCACCACTAATATTTCCACACATACAGCTTTTGAAATGGAAGGTTTTGTGGAGAGACTCGGAAGGTATGGTCCATGTACAGAGGAACACCGATCGGTCTCCTCCCCTTGCGAGTCCCCTCCCTCTACAGTTAGAATCACTCCCTAGGGAACATATTTAACCCCTTGATTGCCCCCTAGTGTTTACCCCTTCCCTGCCAGTCACATTTAACAGTAATCAATGCATTTTTATAGCACAGGTCGCTGTATAAATGTGAATGGTCCCAAAATAGTGTCAAAAATGTCCGATATGTCTGCGGCAAAATAAAGGGATTTTTAAATACAGCTTACCTGTAAAATCCTTTTTTTGTCGTACATCACGGGACACAGAGCGGCATATTCATTACTATATGGGTTATATGGAGTACCTTCAGGTGTGGACACTGGCAATCTCAAACAAGAAGTCCCCTCCCTATATAACCCCCTCCCCTAGAGGGAGTCCCTCAGTTTTGTAGCAAGCAGTATGCCTCCCAAAATGTTCCCCAAAAGAGGGGTGGGAGCTCTGTGTCCCGTGATGTACTCCAAGAAAAGGATTTTACAGGTAAGCTGTATTTAAAAATCCCTTTTTCTTTCTCGTACATCACGGGACACAGAGCGGCATATTCATTACTATATGGGATGTCCGAAAGCAATGCTTTAATGAGGGGAGGGAGACATCTTCCAAAGAAGGATTCAATTTAGAGGTATACTCAAATAATAATAATAATTCCAACTTAGTCAAGAAAAAAAACCCTTTTTTTTTTTTTTTTTACAACCAAGGGTGCCTCTGATCCCGAGGATCTTAAACTGCAGCCTGTAGTACTGCCTGTCCAAAGGCAGAATCCGCATTCCTTCTCACGTCTAGTTGATAAAACTTTGTAAACGTGTGGACTGATGACCACGTCGCCGCCTTGCATATCTGAGCCATAGAGATCTGATGGTGTGCTGCCCAGGAGGCACCCATGGCCCTGGTAGAATGGGCCTTTACCGACAAAGGAGGAGGCAACCTCTTCAAACCGTAGGCTTGAATGATTAATTGTCTAATCCATCTCGAGATGGTGGATTTTGCAGCTGCCTGCCCCTTCTTGGGGCCATCTGGTGGAACGAACAACACATCTGTTTTACGGATCTTTTCTGTAGCTTTAAGATAGGCCTTCATGGCCCGGACAATATCCAAGGTATGCAGCAACCCCTCCTTTCTAGATGTGGGTTTCGGAAAGAAGGATGGAAGTACCAAATCCTGGTTCAAGTGAAAATTGGATATAACCTTTGGTAGAAAGGAAGGATGGGGCCGGAGAACTGTCCTGTCCTTATGTAGAATGAGATATGGTTCCTTACACGATAAGGCTGCCAACTCTGACACTCTCCTGGCCGAAACTATGGCGACCAAGAATACCAACTTTCTTGTCAGTAAAACTAAAGGAATCTCAGCCAACGGCTCAAAGGGTTGTTTCTGTAGAGTGGACAGGACAAGATTTAAGTCCCATGGACAAATTGGTGACTTGACAGGAGGATTAATACGCAAGACCCCCTGTATGAAGGTCTTTACCAGCGAGTGGGTGGCCAGCGGCCTCTGAAACCACACTGACAGAGCTGAAATCTGTCCCTTGATTGTGCTTAATGCCAGGCCTTTATCCACTCCTAGCTGGAGAAAACTTAACACCCTATCAATGGTATATTTGCGGGAATTCCATATTTTGGATTCACACCAGCCTACGTAGTTCCTCCACACCCTGTAATAAATCACCCTGGAGGCCGGCTTTCTAGCCCTAATCAGGGTAGGGATTACCTGCCTAGACAGACCTCTACCCCTGAGAATCAGGGATTCAGCCTCCAGGCCGTCAAATTTAGACGTTGTAATGTAGGGTGGAGGATCGGGCCTTGTGAGAGTAGGTCTGGTCGTAGAGGAAGAGTCCAAGGGTCTCCTACTGCCATCTTCAGGACTAGTGAGTACCATGTCCTCCGGGGCCAAGCTGGAGCTACTAGAATGACCGGCTTGTGCTCCACTCTGATCCTGCGCAACAGGCGAGGAAGTAACTGTAGCGGAGGGAATGCATATAGAAGTTTGAATTGATGCCAAGGGCAAACCAACGCATCGGTTCCGCAGGCCATAGGGTCCCTCGCTGGAGACACGAACCTGTCTAGTTTCTTGTTGAACCTGGATGCCATTATATCTACGTCTGGCATTCCCCACCTCTGGCAGATTGTCTGAAAGACCTGGGGATGCAGAGACCACTCCCCTGGCAACAGACTCTGGCGACTTAAGAAGTCTGCCTGCAGGTTGTCCACTCCGGGAATGAATATCGCCGAAATGCAGGGTACATGAACCTCTGCCCACTGAAAAATCAAGCTCACCTCCCTCTGAGCGGCCTGACTCCTGGTTCCCCCTTGGTGGTTTATGTATGCCACCGCTGTGGCATTGTCTGACTGGATTCTCACCGGGAACCCCTGTAATCTGGAGGTCCATGCCAGAAGGGCTAGGCGAGCAGCTCTGATCTCCAAGATATTGATGGGGAGCTGCCTCTCTGTTTTCACCCAAGTTCCCTGGCGAGAGAACCCCTCGAAGACCGCCCCCCAGCCTGCCAGGCTGGCGTCTGTGGTTACTACCTTCCAGACAACAGGGCTGAAGGATCTTCCCTTTAGAAGATTCTGAGGGTTCAACCACCAGGCCAGGCTTTGTCGGACCCTTGATGATAGCGTCAAAGGGGACTCTAAGGCATGTGCTCTCTTGCCCCAGGCTGCTAGAATGGCTGCCTGTAGGACGCGAGTGTGGATCTGAGCGTATGGTACTGCCTCGAACGTGGCCACTAGCTTGCCTAGTAATCGCATACACAGGCGAATAGTTGGTTTTTTCTTGCTTAGAACCAACTGAACCAACCCCTTGATAGCCTCGATCTTTACAAGGGGCAGGAACACCCTTTGCTGTTCTGTGTCTAACCTCATGCCGAGGTATTCCAACTGCTTTGTAGGCTGGAACGCTGACTTTCCCCGGTTTAGGACCCAGCCGAATCCTTCGAGGTACCGAACCGTGAGGTTTACTGCCTGTTGCAGACACGGCCGTGAGTGATCTATGAATAAAAGGTCGTCCAAGTACGCTAGGACTGTGACCCCTTGGATCCTTAAATTGGCCAGAACTGGGGCTAGGATCTTCGTGAATACCCGGGGGGCCGTGGCCAGCCCGAAGGGGAGCGCCCTGAATTGGAAGTGTCGCTGCCCCACCGCGAAGCGTAAAAATCTTTGATGCGACTGAAAGATTGGTACATGAAGGTAAGCATCCTTTATGTCTATGGAGGCCAGAAAATCGTCCCTCTGAAGCGCGGCGGCTGCTGACCGGATGGATTCCATCCGGAAGGAACGAACCCTTAGGTAACCGTTTAACCTCTTTAGGTCCAAGATTGGCCTGACATCGCCGTTGGGCTTTGGTATGACAAAGAGATTGGAATAGAAACCTAGCCCTTGCTCTTGGGCTGGCACCTCTATTATTACATCCTGGCAAAGCAGGTGATCCAAAGCTGCCAGCATTGAGGCCTTCCTTGCTGGATCCTTTGGTAGCCTTGACTCTTGAAAATGAGGCGGAGGAAAGTTTAGAAACTCCAGTCTGTAGCCTGCGGTTACAGACGCCCGGACCCATTTGTCGGGGATCTTGGCTTCCCAAACTTCTGAGAAGAAACGAAGCCTTCCCCCCACCCGCGAGAGTGGGGGCGCCCCTTCATAAGGCAGACTTAGGGGCTGTCTTTGTCGGCTTGCGATACCATGGCCTCTTACCCCCAGGGGCCTGTCCCTGCGATCTACTGTTAACGTTGGATCGTGCAGGCGGCCGTCGATACTGCCTGGAATTTGAGGGCCCTGAGACAGGAAAGAGCTGCCTTTTAAATGTAGGACCCCGGAATGTCTTTTTGACCGGTAAAAGGGTACTTTTGCCACTTGAAATAGTCTGAATGTATTTATCCAGATCCTCCCCGAAGAGTCGTCCTCCATGGAAGGGAAACCCTGCCAGAAGCTTTTTGCATGGGGGCTCCGCCGCCCAGTTCTTCAACCATAAGAGCCTTCTCATGTGCACCAAAAATAGTGATAAACGAGAGGCCTGCTGGATGGAATCCTTTATAGCATCTACAGCAAAACACAGAGCTCTGGGAATGTCAGAAAACTCTTCTGCTTGTTGGGTAGGCATGTCCTTTAACATTTCTTTTGTCTGGTCCTTTAACGCCTGACAAACTCCAATTGCAGCCACAGCTGGCTGTACCACTGCTCCTGCCGTAGCAAAGGATGCTTTTAAAAGTGTCTCTAACCGTTTATCAACCGGATCTGTAAACATATGTATGTTTTCCACCGGGCAAGTTAGTGATTTATTCACACATGAGATGGCTGCATCCACCACTGGGAGCCTCCACCTCTTGGAGAATTTTTCCTCCATGGGGTAAATGACCGCAAATCTCTTCGGTGGCAGAAAAATCCTGTCCGGCCGTACCCAATCCCGAAAGATCAATTCCTCCAAGAGAGGATGGACCGGAAAAACTGCGTTGCTTAACGGAGCTTTCAAAGAGCCCAGAGAGGATACCGGAGGAACCTGAGGCTCTGGCAATGGTAAACTAAATGCCGAGCGGACCATGTCCGTCAAAGACTGTACCCACAGTCTCTCTGTCTGGGAGTCTGAAAATGGTTCCTCAGAGGTAGATCCCTCAATCCCTGAACCCTCTTGGTTCAGGTCTAGTTGATCCTCCTGCGATTCCAATTCCTCCGGAGAGAGAATCTCAGCATCTGAGGATACACCTCTTGGTGATGGGGATCTAACCCGTTTCTTGCCAGGAATAGCTTTAGCGATCAATGCTGCTATTCTCTCTTCTAGCCCCCCTAGGGATACGGCTAGCATCTCCTCTGTGATAAACACAGGGCTGGGTTGATCTGGGCCAGCCTCCGCACCAGACCCCCCTAATGGCTCATCCAAGGCGCCCTTTATGGGAATAAGTTGCGGGGAAAGTATCGGCATATCATCAGAATCAGAGGGGGAACCCCTTTGTTTTTTGGTCTTTTTTGTACCCTTTGACCCCGAACCTTTGGAAGCCATAATACAAAATCGAGGGACTCCGCCAACAACAACAGACTGTAGTGGCCAGGAGTACAAAACTAGAGCTTAGGGGACAATAGATCACTAATGCCCAAAAACTGATGGGGCCCCGTATGTTTTTTTTTTTTAAATATATACAAGTCTCTTTCTCTTTTTTTTTTTTCAAACATACAGTGACCCCAAACTTAGTTTGCCAGCCTCCAACCTGCTGCAAAAAGGGGAATTTCTTGGCTTAACAAAAAAGGCATTGGAACAAAGTCCAGCCTGTACTACCCCTCTTCCGCCACCGGGAGTCACTGTTCTGCCGCTCTGCGTCCTCTCCCTCTGAGATCAGCCTCAGACTGAGCACTGACAATGCCTGCTGATCTATAACAGCACAAGGCGCGCCCCTGTATGACGCTGCAGGCACGCCCCCCCCCCCCCGCCCTCCTCTCCGAACGGCGCGAAAAACGTCTATAAGACGTGCGCGCGCGCGCGCGTATGCCGGAGCAGGAGGAACATGGAGGAGCCGCGCTGCTGGAGACCCAGGACTGCAGTATCAGGCGGCAGATTCAAACCCCCGGCCAGGTAGGACTCTCCAAAAGGCCCCATAGGGATCCTTACCAGTCCTAGGAAGAAAGCAGCAGGTAGCTAGCAACACCATTCTTAGACTGGGGAACCTAGTGATGGGGGAAAAGGGATCATCCTGTCTTTCTCAGACATAGTGAGCAAGGTTGCCAATGCAGAGCATACTTAGGCTACCCCCCTTTTAGGTTACCCCGGAGAGCCTGCTGTCGAACCAAGTCCCGCAGGCTCCCCTCTTACCTGCTCCATGCTGCAGGATGTTTGTCCAGCAAAACGATCCAATCTTCTCCCATCTCCGTGGGTAGCGTAGTAGACCTTCAGGCCCTGGGGTCCTATGAAGGTACCCACTGTCCTGGACCTATATAGCACCCTGGCAAACAGGAACTTATGGTTTTTACAAACTCCAAGTCCTGGGCCCAGGGTCCAGCCCTCCAAAGAGGAGCATTATAGGCAAAACCCCACGGTTTGGGGCCCGGGTACTGTCCACTTTGGCACTGAGGCTCCTTGGACAGATCCGGTTAGCCCGCCCTTAATCCCAAGGATGTGGAGCAAAGCTATTCCGTGACCAACACCTAAGACACTGGCGAAAAAACTGAGGGACTCCCTCTAGGGGAGGGGGTTATATAGGGAGGGGACTTCCTGTTTGAGATTGCCAGTGTCCACACCTGAAGGTACTCCATATAACCCATATAGTAATGAATATGCCGCTCTGTGTCCCGTGATGTACGAGAAAGAAATCGCAGTTGTGATAAAAATTGCAGATCGTCGCCATTACTAGTAAAACAATTATTAATAAAAATGCTTTAAATCTATCCCCTATTTTGTAGATGCTATAAATTTTGTGCAAACCAAACATTTATTGCAATTTTCTTTTACCAAAAATATGTGGAAAAAATTTGAATATTAATTATAGCAAAAAAAAAAATTTTTTTTTTTCAAACTTGTCACTCTTCTTTTGCTTATAGCACAAAAAATAACCACAGAGGTGATCAAATACCACCAAAAGAAAGCTCTATTTGTGGGGGGGGAAAAAAGTTTTCTTTTTAAATTTAGGTACAGTGGTGCATGACCTTGCAATTGTCAAAGTGTGACAGTGCTAAAAGCTAAAAAATGGCTTGGGCAGGAAGGGGGTGAAAGTTGTGAGGTGTGTAAAGTACTGTCCTGTTAAAGCTTAGTACCTAATTATTTGTCAAAAATGTACCCAGGCTCCTACTCACTTTGTTTCCAAGGATGTGGGCAGGTGAGTACTATGTACCATATGTGGTGGACTTGCACTAAGGTTAGATGCTACTGTTATAGGAGTTCACTCCCTGATTTATTCGGTGACCAGGATCACTATTTTTAAAAACCCTGGGATTGTACTACTTAAATGAACCCGCTGAAGTATTTCCCAGATCTACTCAGACCCTGATATATTTTATGGTTTTGCGGCTAAAAAGACTTGGTGGTAATGAAGCAAAAATGTACTTGGATAAAAATGTATGAAAATATGGGGCCAGATTCAGAGAGCGATTACGCCTGTTTAACTGGTGTTAGACAGGAGTAATTTCAAATTTTGCGCGCCGTATCACTAGTTTGAATCCTCAAACCATGATACGGCGTCGTTGGGCTTCGATCTGACAGGCTTACGTCTTCGTAAACTTTCGGATCTACGCTGCGATCTTTTTGCGGCCGCTGGGTGGAGTTTGCGTCGTTTTCAGCGTCGGGGTATGCAAATGAGCTTTTTGCGGGGATCCACGAAGTTACGAGCGCCGTTCGCAATCGCGTACGTCATTTTTTCGCTACGTAAAGTTAAACCAGCTATTAACATGGGCCGCGTAACGTTAGACCAGCTAAGTATGGTCGTCGTTCCCGCGTCGACTTTCAATTTATTTTTTATTTTTTGCGTAAGTCGTCCGGGAATAGGAATTTCCATAAACGACGCTACTCTTTAAAAAAAAAGACAAAACGACGTGATTTCGCGCAATGCACGGCGGGAAATTTCTGAACGGAGCATGCGCAGTTCGATCGCCGCGGGGACGCGCTTAATTTAAATGCCTCACGCCCCCTATTCGCGTAGTTTGATTCCGCCGGGAGAAATACACTACGCCGCCGTACCTTACGGGCCAAAATCTCTCTGAATTCCTCCTAGAGCCAGGTAAAGTACGGCGGCGTAGAGTATCTCTGATACTCTGCGGGAATCTAATTCTTGCTGAATCTGGCCCATGGTTAAAATTTTAGGCGATACTTCTATACGTTTTGAGAGGATATGAAGCCCCTGGATAAACTATATACAATCCCCTTCCTAGCAACTTTCACTGTGCTGGTTGGAACAGGCGCTCATGCAAGCTGAAGTTCTTCTCTTTTTTTCTTAATTTTTTTTTGTCCATTTTTTATTGGTATGCTAGTTTCTCATCAATGACGCCGAGTTATCTTGCATCATGATAGTTATGTTTACTATGGCACTTGGTACCAAATTAAGGGGGTAATTAAAGTGACACTAAAGTCTTGTTTTTTTTTTCCTTTATAAATAGGGTTGTCCCGATGCCTCTTTTTTAGGACCGAGTACAAGTACCGATACTTTTTTTTCCAAGTAGTCGCCGATACCGAATACCGATATGTAAAAAAAAGTGTGTTCCCAAATGCAGCCATGTCCCCCACATATGCAGCCATGTCCCCCCAGCCATGTCCCTCACAAATGCAGCCATGTCCCTCACATATGCAGCCATGTCCCTTCAGCCATGTCCCTCACATATGCAGCCATGTCCCTTCAGCCATGTCCCTCACATATGCAGCCATGTCCCTCTAGCCATGTCCCTCACATATGCAGCCATGTCACTTCAGCCATGTCCCTCTAGCCATGTCCCTCACATATGCAGCAATGTCCGTTCAGCCATGTCCCTCACATAAGCAGCAATGTCCGTTCAGCCATGTCCCTCTAGCCATGTCCCTCACATATGCAGCAATGTCAGTTCAGCCATGTCCCTCTAGCCATGTCCCATGTCCCTCACATATGCAGCAATGTCCCTCTAGCCATGTCCCTCACATATGCAGCAATGTCCGTTCAGCCATGTCTCTCTAGCCATGTTCCTCACATATGCAGCCATTTCCCCCATACCTTTGCCGGCGAAAGCCGCATGGAGAAAATCACAGGATTCATTTGAATAGCCTGCCCGTATAGACACTCCCCCTTGCTCGGGATAGGACAGATCACGATCACCCATCCAATCCCGAGCAAGGGGGAGTGTCTATACGGGCGGGAACACTACAGCTATTCAAATGAATGCTGTGATGTTCCCGCGCGGCATTTAACCCCTTGCAGAGGCTTTCGATGCAGCGGCGCGATGCGACGGCTTTCGATTCGGCGGCGCGATGCGGCGGGGGGTATCCTATTTAGGCATCGGGAGTATTTGCGCGAGTACAAGTACTCGCGCAAATACTCGGCATCGGTCCCGATACCGATACTAGTATCGGTATCGGGACAACCCTATTTATAAATAATAAACATGTTATACCTACCTGCCCTGTGTGATGGTTTTGCACAGAGCAACCCGGATCCTCATCTCAGGTCTCTCGCTGGCACTCCTGGACCCTCCCCTCCTGTTGCGTGCCCCCACAGTAAGCAGCTTGCTATGAAGGCACTGAGCTGATCTGCAGCTCTGTGTCCAGTTAAACAGAGTCCCCGTTCGGCCCCAGCCCCTCTCTCTTCCAATTAGCTAACCGAATTTGGCTGCTGCTGTGTCTCAGCCAATCAGGAGAGAGAGTCCTGGATAGAGATGGGCTCAGGTTAGAAGTAGGGGGGTACTGAACCTGGAAAGTCTAGTACCCGAAGATCACATTCAAGGCAGGCCCTGCAATCTTTGGTCCAGCGGGGTCTGGGTACACCCTTCAAAAATATTGCTGAAAATGTGGCAATCTGGATAGCTGCATAAAGAGCTCAGCATCATGTGGATTTATAGGCTTGATCTTGAAAATTTTAAAATTTACAAGTAAAATTATTTAACTTTTCTCAATAGAGAAAAGATGTCCATCTTCCTAGGACTGCAATAAAAAAAATAATGAAGTATACCAGGAATGAGAGGGGTTAAACCTGATTGTATTAAAAAAAAACATTTTTTCCAGTGTCCAATTTCACCTTTAAGGCGGTAAAATTCTAAATTTTTTGAATAACTGTGCCCCGAATGTTTGAGAAAAAACATTTTATAATAGTGTACTTGTATATTCATTCACGATTTTAAGAGAAAATGTACACAACTTAATACATAAACTACGTGCCCCATGAGAACACATTTATTGGTAACTGGATAGAATAATTTTGCTTACCTGCACCCGAATGCCGTGATAAACGCAAAGCCAAAATAGCAAAAGTGCACATAGGAAGAGTGACTGAAACAGGTCATCCAGCATGCCAGGAAACCAGCTATTAACCAGGAATGTGAGAGGGAAGAATGGATCTGCAAGAAACAGGTGAAACATTGTGTGATCAGAATGGACCACTGTTCAGTTTAGCAATCTACTTGAAATTCTAGCATGTCTGTCAGTGAACAATCAGCAACGAGAGAAAATAAAATAGGCTAATAAATGCTCTGTTCAAGAGACCACAAGCACCATAAAACACATTTGCATATAATCCATGCAACACCACAATATTTACCTCTAAAAATATCACATGTCATATTGGGAATAGCAGATTGATGGAACTGGGAATGAATCTCACAGATAGAGAACCTGACAGCTAATATGAAGCCCAAAGATAACTCAAATTGGCGACATCCCCCCTGGGCCCATACTAAAATAATAATTCTATGTGGACTTACCCTTTCAGTTAATTTAATATTGGTTACATACAATTGTAATAGATGTAGAGAAAAAAAAACAAAAAAAAACAGTCACCTTTGAAGATGTCAAAATTAACCTTATGAAATATGATAAAAATAATACCATTATAGAGCAAAAGCAAGGGCAAAAGGACCGACATCCACTTCTGTTCTATACCCCAGTCTCTCATGGAGAACTTACGAAGGGAATGTGCAAATAGACACTGCAAGAAAAAATAAAAACAAAAATACATGATCACGTTTTTAACATTAATAAAAAAAAAATGTATATTTCCACAAGACGCAAATAAATGAAAAAGCACAAGAGAAAGAATATAGGTAGTTGTCATTGGCCATTAAAGCAGTATTTTTTTTTTTTTTAGAAGGTACATCCCCTTTTGCAGCTCTTTTAAGTTGAAATAGCACAGCTCTGTGATGCAATATATTATAAGCCCAGTCCATGGTAACAGAGAGGTGTCCATGACAGCATGGGCTTACAGGAACTGGGATGAATGTCGCAGACCAAAAACTTGTGGCAAAATATAAAATATTCCATAGATTCAACATGCTTCTCAGCAAATAGCTTGGGGTTTCTACTTTACAAAATGGGGTCATTTGGGGGGGTTTTGTGCTATCTTGGCATTTCCTGGCTCCGAAACTGATAGGTAGTGAGGAGTGAAATCAAAAATTTACGTCCATAGAAAGCCTGAAGGCGGTGCTTTGTTTTCCGGGTCCTGTACACAGCTAGACTGCCAAAATGTCACACACACACACACACACACACACACACACACACACACACACACACACACACACGGAATCTCCGTACTAAGGAGAAGCAGCAGAATGTATTTTGGGGTAAAATTTCACATATGTCCATGGCTTTGAGCAATATATATCATTTAGTTACAACTTTGTGGAAAATAAAATGATTGTAATTTTCACAAAACTTGTGTCAAAATATTAAATATTCCATGGTCCCAACATGCCCATCAGCAAATAGCTTGGGGTGTCTACTTTCCAAAAAAAGGATCATTGGGGGGGCTGCGGTTTGAACTGTCCAGGTATTTTATGCACAACATTCAAAGCATATTCCCTCTCACGCTAGGATTGCTTTTACATGAAAGCTGACCGCTGGCTGAAAAGAACTATATCAAGATGATACTTAAATCTGCAGGCATCATTCTGGTATAACCACTCAAAGTCCAGCAACATACCAGTACGTCGCTGGTCTTTGTTGGGCATATATTGTAATGTTCTTTTTTTGATTGATCGGTGGGCAATTACTGTAGGTACGACACCAACAACTGGTCGGTGAGGTCCACCCCTCATATAGTCCCCGTTTGAATTTGGACTGTCGTGTCTGAAGGGAGTACAGAATGAAAAAAATCCAATTATCCCTCCACTTCACTGCAAGCAAATTATTACTTCTCAAGCGGGCTCTCTCCCCCAGCCTAAGGTGGGAATCTACAAGCTGCTGAGGTAAGCCCCGGGGATAAGGTCGCACGGTGCCACATGCACCAATTTCATGATTAAACGAGTGACTAAAAAGTGGCACGCTTGTGTAATAATTGTCCACGTAAAAGTGGTACCCCTTTTCCGAATAAGGGTGACACCAAGTCTCACACAATCTTACCAGCGCTCCCTATGTAGTTTGGGCATTTCTCCAGCTCCACGTGACTATCTTTTCCCTTGTAAACCATAAAACTATATGTATAGCCTTTTAGCCTGTCACAGAGCTTATATATCTTTACCCCATATCTGGCACACTTCCTGGGAAGATACTGTTTGAAAGACAAGCGTAGAGAAAACTTAATCAGGGACCAGGGACGGACTGACAACTCATGGGGCCCTCGGGCAATAGAAGATTATGGGGCCCCCGGGCAATAGAAGATTATGGGGCCCCCGGGCAATAGAAGATTATGGGGCCCCCGGGCAATAGAAGATTATGGGGCCCCCGGGCAATAGAAGATTATGGGGCCCCCGGGCAATAGAAGATTATGGGGCCCCCGGGCTTATAGATAGCCACCAAGCCAGGTGGCAGTACAGAGGCGGTACAGCAAAAATCTCGGGATTTTCACATCAAAAGCATGGAGGTTTTGGACATATCAGGGACAGATGTAAAAAAAAAACACAAAAAAAACACAGATTTTTACATACTGTCCCTGGTTTTAATGAGCCTGGCAACCCTGATGGGGCCCCCTAGCAGCATGGTGCCCTCGGGCAGTGCCCGAGTTTCTCAATGGTCAGTCCGCCCCTGTCAGGGACTCATCAATGCAGACAACTTGATCGGGAGTAAACAAGGCTGCAAACTGTTAAAGTGGTTTACGATGGGCCAAATCTTGTGGAGCCAAATCATATTCAGGGTCACCTCAAGGACGAGAGAGTTCATTGTCATTAAAATTCATGAACTGCAAGATCTGCTTGGATCCAGCCATGGCCATGGATGCAGAGAACAAGAGGATATGATGAATTGGGTCAGTGGACCAATATGACCGCAACTCTTTTTTAGTTATGCCCATGAGGAAAGATAGGCCCAGAAATGTCTTAAAAATCGGAAACCGTAATAGGTTTCCATTCTCTGGCAAGGGTCAAATGGGGATTAGCGGCAATGAATTGACCAGCATACAAATTGCTTTGGTCCACAATAGATCTCTCTACCTGAATTCCGAGTTAGCCGGTAAATGGAGGGGGGGGGGAGAAGTGGTGGGCCTAGAATATTGCACCTTTTCACAATATTCAAATTTTCTGAGATTGTGGATTTGGGGTTTTTATGAGCTGTCAGCCATAATCACAATTATGACAAATCACGGCTGGAATGGGCTACAAGACCATTGCAATGATCTCAAGGCAGCTGGGACCATAGTTGCCAAGAAAACAATTGGTAACACACTGCAGTGCCCCCAAGGTCCCCCTGCTCAAGAAAGCACATGTACAGGCCTGTCTGAAGTTTGCTAATGAACATCTGAATGATTCAGAGGAGTACTGGGTGAAAGTGTTGTGGTTAGATGAGACCAAAATTTAAGCTCTTTGGCATCAACTGAACTCATCGGGCCAGATTCAGGTAGATGGGAGCATCTTTGCTCCAGAGTAACGCTTCTCATTTACGTTACTCTGCCGAAATTTTAGCAGCAAGTGCTGTCATTCACGAAGCACTTGCTCCTAAAGTTGCGGCAGCGTAACGAAAATGACGCCGTCGAGTGTCAAAGCATCCCCGTGCGCATGCTCCAAATTCTGTGAATGAACGTCAATGACGTCACATTCCCATTCATGATCTTTTTACGCAAGCGACGTGATTTTTTTTTTTCCCGACGCGATGACGACGCCTATACCTAACATAGGATACTCCAACCCCATGTAGGTATATCTTTGCGCCGCGTATCGCTTCCGGAAACGTCGTACCGTCACTGCGTCGCGCCGGAATTCGCTCGTGAATTGCCGATTTCCGCTCATTAACATATTTTTGAGCGGAAATCGGCGGGAACGCCCCCGGCGCCATTTTTAAGTTGAAGTAACGATGCGATGGCGAAACTCAGTTACGCTGATCGCATCGGAGCTTCAACCCAGCGTTTCTTGTTTTCTGGTTACAGAAAACAAAAACGCCGGCTCAAAGTGACAGTTAGGCTGGCGGATCACTGGATCCGCCAGCCTAACTGTTCCTGAATCTGGCCCATCATGTTTTAAAGAGGAGAATTTCCCCCCTCCCTCTTTTTGTTTGCCCCCTTCCCCCCACCCGCATCCTTCTGTCCGCCCTCCTGCTCTACCCCCCTCGCCCCCCTGATTGAAGGCATGGGGGGCATGGGGGACATTTGTATGGTACCTGCCTAGAGTTCTCCCCCCTGAATGGCGACTTTTTTCATTATGGTTTTGTTCCCACTCTATGTATCGCCGGGTTGATATCCCACCATTACTGTATTGATTTTTGATGTATACTTGTGAAATTATGCAATCATCTTGACTCTTGTACTGTCATTGGTTTGTGTATGTTTTGTCTTTAACCACTTCAGGTCGGCGCCATCGTCAAAGACGTCTGCAGCGCTGACCTGAAGTGCCAAGTGGACGTCTTTGGACGGCAGCGGGTAAACACTGTGCCGTTGCATCGCTGGGAAGCCGATGCGTGTGCCTGGCGGCCGCGATGTCCGTGGGTACACGCGATCGGCAGTCCCAGCAGGTGACAGCAGGGACGTGGAGCTCTGTGTGTAAACACAGAGCTCCCTCCACGTGCTGTTAGGAAGAGAGGAGACCGATCTGTGTCCCTTGTACATAGGGACACAGCGTCGGTCACCTCCCCCAGTCACCCCCCACACAGTTAGAACACACCCAGGGAATACATTTAACCCCTTCCTCACCCCCTAGTGTCTTCCCTGCCAGTCACATTTATACAATACTTAGTGCATTTTTATAGCACTGATCGCTGTATAAATGTGAATGGTCCCAAAATTGTGTCAAAAGTGTCCGATATGTCCGCCGCAATATCGCAGGTCTGAAAAAAAAAAAAAAAAAAAATCGCAGATCTCCGCCATTACTAGTAAAAAATAAATCATAAATCTATCCCCTATTT